>OZ037777.1:21330342-21365342 GCA_964035525.1 Porites cylindrica
ATTCAGACATGAGCACATGGCACTGATTTGGTTAAGGCAGCAGAATCCCTTCAGTGATGGTTACTCTAAGTGCAAAGACAAATACATTCCACCAAGGTGTTATACCAATGAATATTGTTTTTGTGGAATTGCTTTCAATAGCGATGGTAAGTGTAAATATTGTGACAGTAAACTGTCAAAAGAAATTGCCACTTGTGCTTCTTCTGGAAGCCTGACTGTGAGGATGACTGATTGAGGAGTGCTGAACAAGCAAGACAGCAGCCAGGTCTGTAAACAGTGCAACAGCCAAGGAAATATCAAAAGAAATAGGTCAATGTTATGGACATCTCAAAATGAGATATTATAGTAGAGATCTTTCTCTGTAGCATGTTGGTCTTTAATGATTGCAAATGTAAACAATGTAATTTAAACACTTGTTTGATGGTTTTAACATTGTGTTATTCTAGCTGGCAAATTAACTTAGCCTGTTAAGAAGATTGAGATAAGTTGGATATTCCCTCCTGTGGCATTTTGGTCTTTTATGATTACAAATGTAAACAATGCAATTTCAATAATTGTTTATTGTTTTTAACATTGTGATATTGTAGCTGGCAAATTAAGCCTGTTTAGAAGATTGAGATAAGTTGGAGATGTTTTTCTGAAGCATGTTGGTTTTTAAGAATAAAAAATGTCAACAATACTAATTAAACATTTGTTTGTTTGTTTGTTTTTTTTTTACACTGTGTATTACTAACCTGTAAACACATTTGCCTGTCATTGCTCCGCCACTGGATGCATTGAGTGAAACAATGTATCCAGCAGCGGAGCAATGACAGGTGGCTGTATTCATTTGCTGGGGTATTTCAATAACTACAACAAAAACTTGGTTATTAGCCATCACAACAGTTTCACAGTTTCAAATTCAACATATGAGAGTCTGGGAGGGGGGATGTGCCACTTGACAGGGTTTTATTTTAAGACCTTTCTGCCATCAACAGGGCATATAATTTTAGGCAAGTCTGTCCTAAACAGGGTCTGAATCTGTCCTAAAAAGGTAAGGTTGCACAATTGTCATTGTTTAATATGGTTTGTCCTGAGCAGTTTCCTAAAAAAAACATGATGGCCTACTCAGGGTAGGGTTTTCAGGTCTTATCCTAAAAGAGGGTCAGGTTTTTATACCCTCAGTGGCACCCCTATACACCAACATTGGTAAAATACCGTGCCCCCCTCCTCTCCCCCACCAGGACAAACAGTTCCCAGAAATCCTCAAATAATGTCAGATAAATTGCGGAACATTATCACTGTTCCATGCACCATAATGATAATGCACTTTGACTGCTTCATTTCCATAGTTGTAAGTGATAGTGAAGGGGTTCTCTCTGTCAATAACAATGTTTGTCCTTCCCTTTCCCGGAAATTCCCGCTTCAAAGTAGTACTCTCATTGCCCAGGCAAAAACGTAACATCTGCTGCAGCTTCGGCTTGCTTGTAATCTCAACAACCCGCTCTTTATTTGTCCGTCCAGTCTGAGTCTCTACAGCAAAACGTGATGTGCTTGTGAGAATATCCACAATGTGTTTGAAAATATCTTCCTGAAGCCGCGAAGTAAACTCGATGATCCATGGATGAGAATGCTTGGCTGTTAGAAATTGTCTTCGCATCAATGTCTTTCTCCAGTAGCTAACTTCATTGCACGCCATGCGATGTAAGTCACACTTCTTGAATTTCAACTTTTCCCTTACACTTGTCTCCTAGTGACACTTCATTGTTTGCTCCTTAAGTACTGAAAGCTCCTTAAATAGGTCTTGCAAAGCCAGCTTCTGTGTAACATCATCTCTTGGAATACTGCTATAATATCTCAACTCGAGTTTTTCGTAAAATTTATCCACTTCTTGCGATATTTCCTTGGCTATTGCACTGTTTACATACCTGGCCGCCATCTTGGTTTAGGGCTTCCAACCTAGTCCCCAGGGCTATCCGCATGTGGCGGCAGAAGAGCCTCGACTTCGTGATTACATCAAAATCGACCAAAAATCCCCAATGTGCTAACAAAATATGTAATAATTAAAAAAATATATATCCTCTCTATATGATCCAAATGTTTATAACTAGAAGCATGACTGAATTCTCAAACTATTTTTGTTTTGCCTTAACATTTAAAAGTAAGATATCAAACAGGTAATGTAGGGTTGAAAAACGAGGCACAACTGATTTTTATATTTTTGACTTCAAGAAGTCTGGATATCAAATGAAACACTGAGTGGAGTGTCTGATATAATTTCTCAAATGTGAGAACAAGAATTCTTGGAGAAGTTCAAAGCTAAAGTTCGCAAAATGTTATGGTAATTAAGGTTCGAAACCACTGTCACCATTGATTTTCTTTGTTTTCTCTTTATAAATTAGTAATGAGTTTGATAAGGTTACCGTGTGGCACAAAACGTTTGTGGGTTCTAATTTGTGTGGTTTTGGTGTTTTTTACATCTGCCAAAAAAATTACCACAACCATTTACTCCACTGTAGATAAACCCTAAAGTTTTGATGGTTGATATTAACCATGGGACAGAAAATGATTCAGAAGACGAGGAAGAATACTGTTTGTAGGATAATGCAGCAAGTGATTATGAAATCATCATGTATCCATTGCCAGAGCAATCAATCACCTCAGGAGCACCCGATGTAATTGTAATAGAATGACAATGACTACCACAATTTGTTTTAAAGACGCATAGTATTGTTTTAAAATCTGTATTTCAACTGCGCGTTCTTAATAAACATGAAAATGTTATCAATGCATGAAAAACCACTCTGTCCAAATCGGAAAAATAAGTTCCTGCAAAACACAAAAAATGTTCAATCAGCAAAAATAAACTCCCACAAAATTTTTGTGCCACACGGTAAGTCTTCCCTTGCAATTAGTAATTGCAACTGAGCTGCTAGTTACCTTACTCTTGCAGATTGCAGTGGACATTGCAAATCACATCCTGTTTCTCTACAAGTAAACCCCTGCTTGTGAGCTTCTTCTAGCATGATGACATCATGTGGAAGACTTGATCGGAGAAAAACCTCATCTAGATAGGCTTTTGTTTCCTGATGGAGCCATTCTCGCTTTCTTTGGAGATCCCAATCAGTAACATCTGGAATTTGTCTAGTACAAGGAGATTCTAGGAGTAATGAAATGCATTGCATAATTACAGATTCCCAGTATCATAAATTACCAGTATGTATAATTGTATTAGTGTGGTGAATTTAGTTAACAGCTAGTTAAACTGCCTAACATTTGAGTGCTGTGCAAGTATATGTACTTTCACATACTATTTCAGTATTGATTGAGTAGTTTGTCAATTAAAATCACCTTCCATGTTTGTCATGCCAACAAATTTCAGCCACCTAGCAATGATGTGGGCTTCTGTTTCACGATCAGTGAAATCCCGATATGCATTGTAGTCTTTCTCTGGTCCCTTTTTCGCATTAGATTTTCCAGTTCGATTCATTGAAGCACATGCTGTGCAAATCTCAGCAGCAGAGCTCTCTTTGAAAAACAGCTTCATGCAGATCTGTTGGACACATATCACGGTGCAAAACAAATAACAGTTTTAAATTTTGCAGATCCAAAAATATCTGTACCACTGAAAGAGTAGAATGGAAATTCAGGATCTCAAAAGACGCTCGAAATTTGAGAAGGAAACTACATAAGCAGCCTGCTATCAGGCATTACTCTAAAATAGAACTTATTATGCCTGTGAATTATGTGGAAATATTTTGTGAGGGATACATGAACTAAAGGAGAACATATATGGCTCAGTACGGGGCTTGAAAAGACTTATACTGTAGTCCTGGCCCACTGGTAGTTGCCAGCTTGTCGTACTACCTTTTTATGGTGTAGTGGGATGGGTTTTTTAGGCTGTTGCCAATCAAATCTAAAGAAGTGCATGGGCATTTGTGCAGCATATAGTTAATTTGGAATTACTACCTACCCCAAGCAAATTTTTCTGCCAGTGCCAGTCAGCAAATGCTGGAGTGATGCCGTCTAACCTGTCCATCACAGTCTCTGCTAGGGTGTTTACCCACTGGCAATTCCTTGCCCGCTCTTCTGTGAGCTGGTCTCCATAAAAAAAAATCCTTTGTATTATCTCGGCATCGATTTCATTGCCATTGTGTGTAGGTACATATTTTGTTTGTATATCCTTCAAAATCTGGGCCATCTAGAGGCTTTGTTAGGATTTAAAAAATGAAAACCAAGGGGGCACTTGATTTGCAAAAGGAATGGATTAGTAATGTGCATGAACAGCATATTCTAACCTGCAAACAAGTATTATTTTCCCTCTAATTTGCCTTAAAAAATAAAGGCCTGATCTCACCGGTTACCTTTGTTTATAGGGTAAACACAAGATAAAACTTGATTATGTAACTGAAACTATTTCTTATGTGGTATATTCTTAAGCTTTGATATCAAAAGATCATAAATATCTATAATTTAGAAAGAACGGTGCACTGACACAAATTAATTAACTTGAATCAAAATAGGCTTTTTTATTCGTGTGCTCAGAACGGCCTTTGAATAGAAACGAAGTTGGGGGTGCAGGCCTCGTTTTGTTACACACAAAACACGGTCACCCCCCCCCCCCCCACCCTCGCTATCTTTGAAAGGCCTGGAAACTAATCACACAACTTTTGAACGTTCTGCTGGACAACCTTCAATGTGTTTTATCAACATACTGTAACATTGAAACATTTTTTCATGCGTTGACAGCTTACCACTTCTGACTTTTCTGTCATCTCTTGTGAGTGTGCATGGGGTATATGATAACGAACTGCTTTCCTGAAGGTTTTGTAGGGTGGCAAATACTCAGCAATTACTCTTGGAATTACATAACATAGGTCTGATAAAATGGATTCTTGAACCTCAGCAGTTGGCAAAATTTCCTGCATCTCTACTTCATCAATACCCTTTTGTGGTCGTTGGTTAGATAGCCCCTTGGGAATGACCCTGTCTTTCACAGCATACGCATGGAAGTAATGCAAAGATTTGTTGTTCTGTGATTTGGTCTGACATCTAGCTTTTACTTCGAGGTCCCAATTATCCCCCACAATCCTACACATTAAAACAAAAACAACATGGTTATAATTTTTTTGCACAATCTTAGAAGAGAGGATGATCATGTTGAATACTATAGTGTTGCGAGTATATTTATTCAACAGATTCCTTTCTCTGAGCATCAAAATATCACAGTTGTCAAGTTTAGTTGAACTAAAGAGCTTGAAAACCTGTTAGGTTACTATAAAAACCATTGAAAAATAAGCAAAATGTAGAATCAAAGCTTACATGCAGTTAAGTTTCCAAAGAAGTTCACACCTTCTAATTGGGTTCAAATTTTGTTGAAGTGTTTGTATTCTTTAATATCATTGGTTCATTGACAAATGATATCATCATCCCTTGTTCTTCATTAATTATTCATTGCATAATTTTTTCTATAAGTGGCTTGGTTTGAGTTGTTGCACTATAATGGTCTTTATCTCTTGGATTACCTTGTTTGTTTGCTCACATGCTTATGTCAGTATTTAAGATAAACCGCCTGCTGATCATGATGCATTAAGGTTTTTTAAACACATACAGTATTCTGTCACCACTGTAACAAAATTTGTTGTCTGAATTATTTTTTACCCATTCTTTTCCCTTTTTTGCTTGCCAGTGTTTGTCAGAAAAGCTTTATTAGTTTCTATTTTTTCAAGTTATAGCTATAGTACCTGAAGTTTTGGGTCTTTTCTCCTTTAAGTGTATCCAATACAGAGAGCACGTCAGTATCTTCGAAAAGGTCATCCTGGTTCCGTGGAGGCATTTCCTTACAAGCTCTGTAAACTGCATCACTGTAATTCTTATATTTAGAAACAGCATCCAAGGAAAAATCGACTGTACAAATTTCCATTGCATTGTCATCTTTTTCGCTGAGACTGTTGATCACTTCTTCAAGTAATTTGATTTTGCTGTGGCGATTCACTGTATCAATTTTCCACTCATTTACTGACTTGTCAAAAGATGCAGCTGCTTTTTTTTGCATATTACGCAAGGTGTTGGGGTGACTGGAAAGGCCTAACTTGTGGAAGCAGTCGACTTCTTCCTTCTTGCAACCCCCGAGGACTAGAATTGTGTTAATTCGATATGCAAAGTTGGAAATTGGCATCCAAAGATTGAGGGAACTGGAAATGATGCCTCTTGGTTGACAGGATTTTTCACTTTTTGGCAACCTTGAACAGATGCCTTAACAAAGGTATGCAGTGAGGGGGTTTTCTCTTCTACATCTTTAAGTAGACTTTCATTAGTGAACTCAGCTAGCTTCTCTAAATTACCACGATATTTGAACACGTTGGAAGCGTCTTTCGAGTAACGTTTGATCTCCCTTTTTACTTGTTTCCCCAGTTCAAGCAGGACTTTACCTTTCAGTGGCTCAAAGTTCATAACACCATGTGCAGCTGCTTTGTAATTTTCTAAAGCCAAATTTGTGACAACAAGCATTTTTTCTTCAGGGTTAGTCTCATGTTCAATGACTCGTCCATTTGGGTATGTAATAAATATCTGGAAAAAGAAAAAGAAGGGAAAGTGATTTACCGCCAGTACATCAGTAAAAGAAGGTCTCATCGCAAATTATTTTAAGCACGTTAGAATATTAAAAGGTTTGAAATGAACATGTTGGTGAACAGAATTTTACTGTCACTCCTTGACTGAGAACACATTCATTGAACACTTCATTGTAAACTGCGATCAGCGGTTCTTTTTTTTTTTTCTCTTTTTTTTTCCATACAGTTTCGCCAAAAAAACCTCGCAGCCTGATCGCCGATTTCTAATACTGGGAAATAAATAATTGTCCAACTTATCTTTGAGCTTTGTCAACAATACATGAGAGCACTGCAAAAGAGAGCGGCTTTACCTTCTTATAACGTCTAAATCTTTTCTGTTTCTTTCCTTTTCTCAATTTATGTCAATTATTGTTTGAAAATAGTGGCTAAAAACCTGAGAGCGAAGAAAGTTGAAAGGGCACAACGTGTATTAGTTAGTTACATTATAGTAACCAAGATCATGGAATATTTCAAACAAAGTAAGTCTCACTTCTGGAATATAAACATAAGAGCAAGCAAACAGAAGTAGAAGTAATCATCAGTTTCTGTCACTGGTAACTACGTTAAGTTTACAACAGAATCGTCCAACTTTTCTTGCGCCGACCAGGCAGAATTCAATTGAAAAAGCGTTTTCCTCGATCTACTCCCACCTTCTGCTCTCCGGGACGAAGAACCTTTCTGCTTTTTAGAACCGGGAGTTAACCCGCTTGGTGAATAATTCTGAGTGTGAAGGCGTTTATTTCCACCACCGCTACATTCATCATCGTTTGTTTCGCTCGCAGGAACGATCTTTGACATAAATCCTTCTTTTAGCTCATGAAACATAGTACAACAATTGACAATTTTCCTTGCACATTTTTTGCACAGTGACGAGTCACTTTCTGAGGTAGAATCAATATCTATTCTGACACTCGTAATTAGATCGGAGAGGATGACAGTTCCAGTTTTACAAAAACTTTTCCTGCAAAACTCTGTTTTTCGTTGGCTTAAAGGAACAGTGCCTTCTCCAGATGAAACATGAATCACACAAAAGTGACATGTTTTGTTTACCTTCTTAGGAAAACTCATCTTAAACTGCCATACGACACAACGCAAAATAAGCCTACTTAACTCGCCTCTGCACAGCTTGTCCAGAGACATTTCGCGCCTTAATCTGTAAATTTGCCGCCAACAAAGCTACTTCTGGTAAATTTTGATTGGCTCACGCTTGTCTGATGACGTGGCCGACATTCTGGTTGACAGATGCTTCAATTAGGGGGCGGCAGACGAATTGACAAACAATTGTATCAGGCGTATTTTTTTTTCCCCGCCAAAAAAAAAAAAAAAAAAATCGCCTGATCGCAGGTTAAGCTAAATAAAGATTAGGTATGGATTGCAACTGTGGTTTTTAAAACTTGCTAGGCTAACAGTTTTTCAAAGTCAAGTTTTTTCTCGTGTGTGGTGTTTGATATAATACTGTTGAGACATGAAGATATAATTTTGTTACGTGTTATTTGTTCGCTAACTTTTACAAGTTCTGTAGTGAATGTTCTATGCAATGGAAATAAATACAGCTAGGAAATGATGAATTTCTAATGTTGACTAGATTTAAGTGACCATATAAAATGGATTAAGAGTCTTTATTAACGTGAGCCTCAGGCCATTCCCCCATGAGATCTCGGCCATGGCATACTTGAAAGATCGTGCAAGCGATCGTCTGGCCGCCCTGATGATAATAGTGATGATGATGGTTCGCGTCTTTGCCGCTTGCGTGCATAGCGAGACTGCTTGCAGTCTAGAAATAAAAACCCGCTCGGAGGATAATTGTATGAAAGAATTCATGAAGGTTGAATTTATAAATGTTAACGACAAGAAAAATTGGCATCTGCGTATGCAAATAATTCTTTGGAGACATTAACGTAGTTAACGCAACGGAAACGGACGGAAACAGAAAAAAAAAAGACACGTAGCTGGACCGTAACTCCACGTTTCCACCGAAAGAAGAAATGAAACAAACTTGTTTCCGAATGTAATTTCGCGTTTCCGCAACTTATTCAGATGATAACGATTGCGGAAATAATACGTGATTCCTGAAACGGAAATCTGTCGGAAGCGTGGAAAAAAGTGTTCCGGTTCCGTTGAAAACGCAGCGACGGAAACATGAGAAACTGTAATATATACGCTAACGGAAACACGTGTTAGCCTCTGGGTTTCCACAACGGTCCCCCATGTTTCCGCTATGTTTATGTTTCCAGATTCTTGATATTTTGTCCTGTGCATAGATTGAGATTGGCCGATGGAACTCAGTCCATGTGCCTTTGCACAATGCAGAATATACAAGACTTATTGATCTAGACTGGGCAATGTGGTCCATTCCAAGGGTCCATGAAATATATGGGACAAACAAAACGCATAGATTGAGATTAGCCGATGGAGCTCCAGCCTGTGTCTATACACGATAGTGGCCAGTCAAAAACAGAAATGAAGTGTGAATTGAGAATGCCATTGCCCCTTTCCCTTGTCGTTGTTTTTATTTTGTTGTCATTGTTTTTTTTTTATTTTCTTCTTATTCTCTGCTACTGTTAACACATTATGAGCTATTTGGCCCTGTCCTGGCAGCTGAAGGTTGAGCTAACTTGGTCCCTTTGGCTGCTTTGGCCTATGTTTAGTACAATGTCTAGTTGCAAGGCCTGATACAGGTGTCTCCGACGAACTCTCTCAAAAACGTCCACAGGCCTCTTTAAATTTGTATTTAACACAATACTTCAACTTCGTCCGCCGTGGGAAATAATTTGCTTGAAAAGCCTACCCTTCTCTCTTTTTTTGCGTGAATTCTACCGGGAATCTATTCGGCTATTGAAAACTGCGATGTGTCAGTGCGGATATCGCAAAATAAATCAGGTGAGTGTGATTTCGTTTATAATTATTATTGTAGAAACGAATTACGATTTTCGATAAAGCATTATTCATAATTTTTACCTGTTAAACTAAAAGCCAAGCCAAAGAAAGTGTAGTAAAGTGTACTTCTTTTTTAAGAGGGAATCCGTAGTTTTACTAACTTTAATCATGGTTGCTACATATCATTGCAAGAGTGAGAGTTGGAATGCGGCTTTATTGCATGTATAAATAATGTCTTATAAAAATGAGAGTGGCCGACTTCGTATTATTATTGAAAATGAAACTGTACTTAGAGAACATCAGCATGATCAGTCCCGTATTAAAGTGTCTGCCTAATACTGATATTACACGTCGTTTATTTATTTATTTATTTTTTGTATTTGCATGAAAAGAACTTTAAGATTTAACTTAGTGTGATTATTTAATTCTTGGCGAAACAAATAAGAAAATTAAAATGTTTAAATTTATAAATTTGTGGAGCTGCTCTGATACATTTAGTATCAAATTATTATGCTTGAAGTTCAAGCTCACTGGAGGTGTACAGTTATTTTCCAGTGTTTCAATAGTTGCCTGCTCAGTTTTCTCTTCTTGTAAGCAGATTGTATGGCTGCCTCAGTTTTATAGTCTTCATACATGGGTGGAAATCCATTGTTTACTGCAAATTCACTCTCCCATTTCTCTAATTTTTTTGAAGCATTCTGATGAGCTGCCAATACTTCTGTCTGGACCAGGGATAAAATATCTTTGTACTTTGCATGGTGGTCACTGCTATTCTGCTTTTCGTGGAGCAATTTTCTGGCCTTATCCAAGGTCTTTACTTCAGAAGTCAAACCTAATATTTTAGAAACAGACTGAGCAAGTGTTGTTTGTAAATACTCAACTGCACAGTCAACATTTGCTGTACTACTTCTCTCTTGAATTGCAGGCTGGTTTGGTTCCAATATTTGATTACCAGCACCTGAACAGTGAACAGCACTAAAATGAGTGGAACTTGATTGTGCATCATTTGGTAAGTTAATTTCATTTGCTGTACATATTTCCTGCTCACTCATGTCTTCACATAGCTCGTCTTGATCGAAACTGAGGTTTTTGCAAATTAGTTGTTCAGTCTCTAGGTGTTCTTCATTGACAGAGTCATCGGCTTTGTCACGAATGTTTCCATTTTCATTATCACACATTGCAGTACAGACCATCAGTTGGTCTGCACTTTAGTCACCTCCACTTTCTGGCCAAGGTTCCTCGAGGGAAACTCTGTAGTATTCTGTGAATGTTAAATTTCCATCCGGATCATAAACTTTCACCTTTCTGATTGGTAAATGAAAATCTGCTCGAGTCAAGCATTCAACCCACTTCTCTTTGATGTATTCCTTTTCACTCTGGAAAGAAGAGGAGCGAAAGTGGTGAATGGAGGGCCTTCTCGAAATTCAGGTTGTTCTTTACTGTCATGAAATATGATTTCCTGGCTTTCCTCATCTGCATGCCACCAAACACCTCTTCCACAAAGAAGAAAATCGCTGATCCGTTCTAGGTGGGCCTGATAGATTTCATTGTCCAGGAACTCATTAGGAACGGAGGTGTCAGGAAAGTTTGGGAGATTCTTTGCAAACTGTCCAATCTTTGACTGTTGATTTGTCAGGGCACTCTTCTTAGACCTGAAGCTTTTTTCTGCTTGAACTCTTATTATACTGTTTGGAATAATGTGCTCAGGATGACCATTAGAGGTTGATTTGCTGATGGAATTTATGGTGCTGAATTCTCTTCCTTCTTCTTCAGTGTCTACCGAGCTAAGGGAAATTATACGAGATGTAAGAGGAGCATGGCATGTGATGCTGTGGTAGTATATTCCAAACAGCTTCCTGTATGTCAGCACTTGTGGGATTTTAAAGACTTTACGGACTGCAACAACATGACAAAATGTCACATTATGCAAACGCAAAATAAATCTTGGTGTGCACTTCTCCGCTGGGGCATACAACATTTCACAGAGTTCTGCAAGAGTGTGCAGCAGTCTTTTGATTGTTAAACGGCAGTGTTTTCCAAGGTGCAAGGCCAGTACAACACAGCAAAGGCGGTAAACTGAACCTTGGAGCTTCTCTTTTGTTGAAAGTACTGCCTCCATTGTCTCATCAAATAGAACTTTTTCTTCATCATTGAGGTGTTTGGGTAGTTCTTTAAATATGTTGTTGATATGCTCTTTGAGGTCATGGAGAGGCTCTACTGGTAACACTTCATAGTTTCCTAAGCGGAGCTCTTGTAAGGAGCATTCTTGTTGGGGGAAACAAAGTGCTGGAACTCGCGGTATGCCCCTCAGTACTTCTTTCAAGTTAGATTCCAATGCAGGTTTTAGTAAACCATCAACCGATAAGTGCCGCCCCTTGCACTCTCTTATCAGCTCTTCTTTGTTCATGTTTTTGAAAGAATGCACTCCACAATTTCTTCTTTCTTTTCCAGCTGGGCCTTCCAGTACCTTTCTCCTTCTTTCTTCGAGGGTAATGTGCGGTGCCCTCAGTGAACCCACATGGTCAATATAGCTGGCTGATGCCCCAGTGCATCCACAGCACCCAAAACCACCACCAATCTGCTCTCCACTTTCTACCTCTTGCGAAGGATGATCCCCATGAAAGAATCTGCAAATGTCCCTAATGGAGACCTTTTGGGAGGACAAAAGTTGATTTCCAAGTTCATTTATATCTTCCAGCCTAGTTTCACTGTACAAAAGCTGATCTTCAATGGTGTCCCTACATCTAGCCATGATGTAAATGTGAGGCTTCTCCACTAACTCCTGACCATTCTTCCCATGAAGCTCTTCAGAAGTATAGTAGAATGCAGCATCATAGATTGCATTTACAGTTAGCAGAAGGTGGCCATGGTTCATAATACTGGAATGGTCTGACCAGATCATGGGATGTCTTGTGCATTCATGTAACTTTAATACCTTTAATAACTCCTCCCTTAGTCCATCTATTTTCAGCTCTCCAAGCTCCCTTAAGCGACTTTTTATGTCATCCACACTCATGCAATTGTAGTGGGCATCTGAGTGGTCTCTGACAACACCTTCCTTCTCATGCTCCTCCAAAAGCGCTGTACGAATCTCAAACAAAGGTATCTTCCTTCCGTTAACTGTGAAATACTCTGTTTTTAATGTACCGTCAGGCTGTAGCATTAACTTCTTGTAGCGTTTTGGTGCAATGATCTCTCCTAAGCGATATTCTCCAGCCCTAATCTTGGCCCTCAAGGTTTCTCGTCGGGCGGCATTAGTACGGGGGACAGGTGTTATGATTTCACCACCAAACATTCGGTTGAGGCGTCTTCTTGTCACAGGCTGAGCATTTTTTCTTGCACCTGTAAACTTTGCCACATCCACCCCTTTAGTTTGAAGAAACTGTTTCACCACCATATTTCCCACCTTACTTTTCTCTGCTGCTACATACTTCCTGGACAGTTCTGAATAATTAATCTGAAAAGTATTTTGAAGATTTAGTATTCTTGTTTATCCATCAGATTTCTAATTAAAATAAATGGTGGCATGAAATGTTCATCAAACAAAGACATGTACTTTTGTTTTTCTGTTTAAGCAGAACTAGTGATTAAACGTTATCTACAAAATAATCAGTTGATTATGCCTTATCACAACTAACATCCTCACCTTTTCACCTTATTTCATTGAATTTACTTCTTGCAGGGGGCCCTCCTTGTCAAAGTCCATTGATGCTGGATCAGGAGAATGACGCTTCTTTTTGCGCAGACCAGCCTCCTCAAGTGCATTCCTCTTCAAAGTTTGAACGTTTGCCTCATGGGTGGACTCAAAGTAGAGAGATTTTCTTTGTAGATCTCTCTGCTTGTATGCTTGCCTCGTTCCCAGCATTGTGTCACAGTCAACCTTAGACCACTGGTCTTCTGTTTTGCGTTTGATGGACCTTAAAGTTTTCCTTCTTTCTTTTTGTTTTTGCGCCTTAGTTTTTGATTGTGTTACACCAATTTCACGTACTTTTGTAAAAGGCTTCAGCAAGGTTCACGTTGTAGAGACTCTTAAATGGTGCGTTTATTTTGAAATATATCTGCTTAGCAGTATCCTGAATTGTTGCTTTACTAGGTTTCACAACTTTCATTGTTTTCTTTTGTAAGCTTGTCACTTCCTTTGCACATGCAGACATCGAGTTGTTCACCTTAAGTCGGTTAGACTTCAACGGGAATGGTGACTGCACAGGCAGATGATTAACCGCACATGCATTGCAGTTAGATATTGTGTGCAATCCTCTCTTTGCTGCTGAAAGAGACTTCCATGCTGCAGGACTAAAATGCGTCAAGTATTTTGCTTTGTCTTCTCCCCGCCATTTATCAAAGTTTTTCAGCAACAGAGGCAGTCTCTTGTCAAAAATCTTCTGAGTAACAGCAAATGCCTCTTTATTGTCTGAAAATGTACTCAAAAACTTCTGTAGACGAATGCCTTTCTCACGAATAACTTTTCCATTCTCGTTCAGCATACTGTACTTTGCTGCCACACGCGAGAAGCCACAGTTAAAGAACCGCGCCATTACATCAACGATTTTGAGCCAATTTTTTCCTTGTTAGGAACTGATTGTCTCTGTAGCAATGTTAATTTTTTGAATTCTGGCGATTTATAAGCACTTATGTTGGTTTAGAACAGTGGAAAATAATTTTCAAGGATGAACTTCTGAAACTACACCTTGCGATTGAACCCAACATGCACATCTAAAAATCGCGCCAAATCTGCGAGTATAATTTAGAATAGAAACATGATATCTTATTTGTTTAGACCATTCACTGATTTCAAGAACAAACAGGGAAGCAGCGGTAATATCTGCTTGAAAGTTAATGATGTGTTGGAAGGGGATCAAACCAAAGTAGCTAACCACTTTGCTAATTTTTTCTCTACAATGGCTGATGGAATTGGAGGGGACCACGTAAATGACTGTGCGGAAAGTGATTTCATGAATCACAACTCTCTTCTCAATATATCGACTTATCTCAATAAGAGAGATCTACAAGTAAACCACTTTGAATTTAACGAAATTACCTGTGAAGAATTACGAAAAGTCATGAACGACCTAAACCCCAATAAGTCAAGGGGATATGACGGGATGGACCCTAAGATCCTTAAAGTAGGTGCCACTGAGTTAGCTCCATCTCTTACTGTGATTTTTAACCAATCGATTAGAAATGGAGAATGGATAGCAGAGCTTAAGCGCGGAGAATGGATACCGGTACATAAGAAGGATGACAAACAAAGGGATATAAACTATAGACCTATCACGGTGTTGCCATGCGTGAATAAAGTCTATGAAGTATTGCTGGGTCAACAAGTCAGTAAGTTTATGGATGATAGACTCAGTGATGCTATCACTGCCTATCGTGCAAAGAATAGCTGTGAGACCACGCTGATTAGGCTGACCGAAACATGGAGAGCTGAACTAGACAGCAAGAAAATTGTCGGCATATTGTCTTCGGATATGAGCAAGGCTTTTGACTCTCTGAGCCCTCAGTTGCTCATAAATAAACTGCAAGCCTACAATTTCTCCGATAAAGCCATACAGCTCATACGATCATATTTTCAGGGAAGAAAGAACAGAGTAAGGATAGGTTCTGTAACAAGTGACTGGGTTGTGGTGAAGAGAGGATGTCCACAGGGAAGTACGTTTGGACCACTCATGTGGAATATTTTCCAGAACGATATGCCTAGCATAATATCAGATGCCAATGTCTCGATGTATGCGGATGACCATCAGGTCTTTGTAGCAAACGAAACAACCAAAAGCGTGAAGATACTGGTGGACAATGGAGAGAGGATGACTAAATGGTATCAAGATAATCTTTTAAAAGTCAATTGCGATAAATATCAAGCCATGGTTTTGGGAAATCCAAAAGGAGAAAGGAATGTTGATCTGGATATATGTGGCGAAAAAGTCGAACAGTCACAATCCATCAAGATCCTAGGTGTAAACGTAGATGAAAACCTAAACTTTAGAGATCATATACGTAGTGTGTGTAAGAAAGTTGGCGGGATGATCGGAATATTAAGAAGGCTTAAAAATCTTATGCCAGTAAATGCCAAGTTACTTTTGTACAAATCAGCTATTATGCCACACCTTACTTATTGCCACCTAGTGTGGCATTTTTGCACGGCATCTGATAGTCGTAAATTGGAGCGTCTACAAGAAAGAGCCTTAAGATTAGTGTATAATACTACTACCGAAAGTTATGACACCTTGCTGAAAAGAGCTAAGTTGACTACTTTACAAAATAGGAGGTTGCAGGATATACTCATTTTGATGTTTAAAGTAAAAAACAAGTTAACAGTGAACCAAATTGCGGATATTTTTAATATCAACGAGGAGAATATTAATAGTAAGAGATATAACCTAAGAAATGCAGATTTTGTCTTACCTCGGTTTAAAACTGTTACTTATGGAAAACATTCTCTCAGATTTCTCGGACCACAATTATGGTCTAAACTAAGCAAGGAGGAGAGAAATATTGCAACTTTGGCAACTTTTAGGACAATGATACGTAAGAAGGATGTAACATCATTTCTTGAGGGATGTGGGAGTGAATGCCGCTTATGCTTAGATTAAGAGGACGTACGCATATTTACTTATTCATTTTAGTGTCCGAGCTAATATACGCATTTAGTTTTTATATTGTAAATTTTCGAACTTAGCTTCGAAGTGTTAAATCTAGAACTTAGTTTTTAGAGTGTAAAAGAGCACTTAGCTTGAATAGTGTCAATTTCCGGCTTTTATAGTACTTAATTAGTTTCTATTAATGATGTAATTTAGTTTTAAAGGTGTCCCCAATTAGTGCCAATAGGCACTAGAACGACAAGACACTTTAATAAAGGTTATGTATGTATGTATGTATGTATGTTTACAGACAAGCGTTGTTATTAGAGCCAAAGCACTCAAATTTAGGGGTGTATGTAAAACACGGAACCTACCCGGAACCTACCGGAACCTGCCGGAACCTACCGGAACCTGCCGGAATCACCCGGAACCGACCCGGAACCGACCCGGAACCCCCCGGAAACCAAAATAATAAAGATAAGAAATAAAATAAACAAGTAACAAAGTAAGAATAAAACGCTATAGAAATGATAAAAATAAATAGTTTTCACTTCAAAATGACGGTAACAGAACGGCACGTGACTAAGGGAGTTACGAGCTAATCAGGAAACAGGTGCAGAAAAGAAGAGGAAAGCGCGGGTTCATTAACTTTTCGTGGAATTGCATTAAAAAAGAACAACCAGAACTAAACAAAGTCACACAGGAATTGGTTTATTCAAGTGAAAAGATACGAGAACATATGACTTCACTGTTTGTGACAAAAACTGCTGTTTGGCTTGCTTTGGTTGGCAGGTAACAACTGCCCTCCCATATACATAATGCATAAAATGGCTGGAGCTTAAAAATATTCGTAGAAGCCGGAACGTTTGTATTAATTTATCTATTGATCTAACACAAGCAACGGACATTAACGGCTGACAGATTCAACCTCATTTACCAAGATTATTGTCTTGATTACCATTATTCAACATCGTCAAGACCCTGATAAACTAACAAACAGAACATGATTACAAACGTTGTTCCTGTTGACGGAAGACACGATTAACCTAACGCTCAGGGCTCGATATTACCCTAAACAAAGCCTAAGAACGCAACAAAACACCTTTCAAAACAGAGTGATGGGTGTAGGAAATACCACTAAACCAAGGGTAGATAGTTACGTAATGAGTACTTGAAGGAAACACAACGACGTCGATTACATGGGAGTAAGACAAAACGGTCGTTGACAGGTACCTTTCTTTATGATGGTAATCGTACTGAGCGAAGTCCAATTCGGTCTGTAATCATATGAGTAATTAACAAATGGGACGACCGCGAAACGGGAGTCCGATTTGTTAATCAGGAGTATGGTTACAGATTGAATTGGATGACACGATGTCCTGTTACCAATTAATCATAACCATTACAATTTCCCACAAAAGTAAAATTGCCAACTAAAAAAGAGCTTTTAACAGTCATTTTCAAATAGCACAATTAAAAATATGGAGAGCAGCTTGCAAAATGGCTGTTAAGTTTCTTTCAAAACAGTCGCCGGAGCCTAAACCTCCTCAATTTTACAAAGTTACCTCTTAAATTTATTACTATAGTGATTGTAATCAATGATTGGGGGATTTAATGAAAAGGACTTACAATGATAAGCTCATATAGCCGTTTGATTACAGCCAACTGTCCGCGATTGCAACTTTGCAGATTAATTAGGGCAGAATACAGCAGTTTATGCATCAATCTATTTGAGGATATTGTAATCGTTATGATTATGTCTGATAATATTATTAGATTTCATTTTGTCTTTTGTTTTTTGTTCGCCAGTTTATAACAGCGGTACGGACTGAACAGAGTAATCGATAACCTTAGAAAACAGACGTGGTATCAGATTTGGCGTCTTTATAGAATAATTTCAATACTGCTCAAATGAAGGGGCATCACTACCTGTAGCACACAGGTATTGGCATGGCGCTGCCAAACGTCGCCCGTCTTGTCAGTTTAAGAGGTGGACAAAAAGTATTTATACTGTAGTCTTCGCCATCAAAATGGGAATTGCCCTTCTTTTTTCCGTCGTCATATATGAAACCGATAGTTTTTATCAAAGAAATAACTTGGGTATTAAACGATTTCTTCTGCTGCATTTTTTTCAGTTTGACTTTTATAAACTGATAACATTAAATTACTCCATTGAACTACACAGACGTGTTTCTAGCCTCCTTTCCCGTTGTAATCACTTCCTCAGATTCTCGTATCGAATCATTACTTTTTATCCCGTTCAAAGTAGATCAAATACTAGATGATTATATGACGAACTGCGAGCAATTCAGCCCTAGAATGCAGCCGTAACATCCTAACTACTTGCTACTGTATGATTTGGCTGGAGGATGCGTGTTCTTTAAATCAGAGATTATTGAGTACGTTCCTGTGACAAGGCAACAAGAATGGTGTTAGGTTGGGGGGAATCTTGCACATCGTTGGCAAAAAATATGGCTGCTTCTGCCTTACACACTTCAACCTACAGTGAAAGTATACGTTAGACAACTTACAATTTTTTTCCCCATTTGAATAATATGTGCGGTTCATTTTGGTAACTATTACCAAGTTGAAAGGTGGTTGTGCGACTCAGCCCTCAGGTTTCAGCCCTTGATTACAGCCGTAACACTTGGACACTTGCGGGGGGCAAAACTCTAGAAGGTAACAATAGAATACTCCATCTGGTGGTGAAGGAAAACCCGGCTTGGGAGAGGGCGAAAACCGAGTGGAAGGGGCTTCTTTGCTCGCTACAAATGGCAGTTCTCCATAAGACGTCTGCTGTGGAAACCACCCTGAAAAACTGGTAGCTGGCTGCTGACATTCGTAAGGGTTAGCAGACAATGTCTGTAGGAAGGTTAGGGTACGCATAGGCGATGCGAGGGCAAACAGACAGTTGCTGCTTCTGCTGTGGCAACTAATTATCGCCGAAAGTTGTAGTTCCAAAAGTAAAAGAATCCAACACGCGCTGCGATGAGGTAGATGGTTGCTGTTCCTGATGCTGTTGATTGAAAAATGATGAAGTTTGAGCTGGAAAGCCATCAAACCCAAGCTGGGACAAGGTAGATGATTGCTGTTGTTGCTGCTCATTGGCAAAGGATGTGGCGCCAGTACAGTACCCATTGTAGGCAAGTTGTGCCGAGGTAGATGATTGCTGTTCGTACTGTTGTTGACTAACAGTGTGTGTAGTCCCCGCAGCAACATGATTGAAGGCAAGATGTGATGATTTAGAGGGTTTCTGTTGCTGCTTTTGTTGATTAACAATATGTGTAGTGCCAGCAGAAACACAACCAAAGGCAATCTGTGACGATGTAGAGGGTTGCTGTTGTTCACGGCTGAAAGATGCGCTTCGGACATGGAAACCCGAGCAGGAAAGCGGTGGTGAGGTAACCACTTGTTGGTCCTGCTGGTTTTCACTGAACGATAACGATCCGATAGGAAAGCCAGTGTACGTGACAAATTTAGAGCTGGAGGTATGCATTTCCTGTTGGTTTTCAGCAGACCTTGTGGTGTTCATTGGAAAACTGGTATGCGTCAGCTGACTATCACCGGCATTGTCCTCAGAGGCTGCATCTGGTATATTTTCTTTGACGCCTTGTTCCACATTTGGTGAGTTGGACGAAAAATTGGTGGGGCGGGAAAATGTTGTGTCCAGGACAGGCTGTTTGTCGGATGCACGAGCACGGCCTCTGACAGGTTTGCCCCCTTTACGCCCAGCACCTTTCCGCCCACTGAACTTTAGTGAGAGCTGATGAAGGTTTGGTAGGGCAGTGTTTTTCTCTAAGAAGTCGATGTACTCCTTCAGGACTTTATTTGACTCTGCTGTTGCCACTGTATGACAACACAACCCTAAATACGAATATTGAGGGCAAAAAGGGTCGCACTCAAAAACGTAACATGTTGCACTCTGTTTAGTTGGTCGTCTTGTTACTAGGAGGGGCTTGCTAGGCTGCTTGGAGTTGAACACCTGTTTCGCAAATGAGCAGCTTGATCCAGCAACTGGCAGAACGTACCCTGGGGATGCCACTAGCTCTCTGGCCTCCCACTCTCAAGTTCTTGCCACTGCTTTGCGTAGCAGATCTTTGTGCCGCTCCCCGATACATGACACCTTCTTGATAAACTCTGGCAATTCACTTTCTTGATATTGCACTTGGTCTTTGATCACCTCATTCATGCTTTCACTTTTGTTTTGATAGTATGGAGGAAGTTGTTTTGGTAGTCTGGAGGCGAACCCAATCCCACCTCCGTTCGCAGAGCTGGAAGCATGTGCTCTTTCATTTCTTTGGCCTTGTTTTTGCAAAACCACTGATGGAAGGAGGGCACTTTGAGCGGGTTCGCATTAACTTCTAAATTGTTCCACATCCCATGTTAGGAGCAAAAAGAAATAGAAAGCTTAGCAATACCAGTCAGCACGCAACATTAGTTAACTGATCGACGGATTCTCTATGAATCAAGACTCCCTTGCTTTAAAGTGTAGTGGGACATAAAATACAAGATTACACTATTCAATTTATCCCGGCGGATACAAACTCGCCCTTTCAAAAACAGTTGCACGTGATTAGGGTAGGTAGTTGGACCTTTGGGTCTTTGTTCTGTTTCAGTTGCAATGTTGTTAACTTTTTTAACCGTCAGTACTTCGCCCATTTTTCTCCTGGCCTCTTCAACATAACAGATCCTGTGTCAATGATGACTTTATGTAACGTCAGTCTTTGCGTGTAGCCTAAAGTTAGGATCCATCATCTCGGATTTTATCAAACTGCTGATAAATGTTTCAATCGAGCTTAAACCAAGTGAAATATGTTAAGGCTTGTTAAAGTGGGCAAAAATGTCAAGCGCCGGAAAGAAAACCCTTTAAGACAAAATGCGTAATAACTAGGAATATTTCCAGGAATAATTTAACAGCTACTGAAAATCTTGACCTTCTCCTACTCCCCCCTCCCCCAACACACACCCCCCAAAAAAAAATCTTCAAGAGGGTGGAAGAGCATTCTCTACTTGCTCACTCGAAGGTTAAAGTCTTGCTCATACCCTAAAGTTGGTATTAATATATTGTCTGTTCTCATGTCTGACTGAGTGATAATTCGTTATTCTATCAGCATTGTCTTGGGACAGTAAAGGAGAACGGTGTGGCTAAAAGGGAAGAAAAACATGAAACGAGAATAGTGTCCATCTACTGTTTGAATACGTATGGTACCTTTAAGTGGTAATTTACCTCAAGCGACAAAAGCTTTGCATCAAACACCTCTTCGCTATCTGAGTCCACCAGCCCCTCATGGTGAGTGCTTCCGATGTTGTAACCAAATATGTCCCAAATGAACGCACTCTGGAACTGTTTGGGAACGCCAAGAGTAGTGAGCTTGTCTCCACAGTTTGTTTTAAAGTGTCCGAAGCATCTGAGGAGCCTTGGATTGGTGCAGGGCTTGGACAAACCCTGCTGCAAAGCAGTCTCTCCATCCGTTCCAAAGGCTTGAATTTCAGAGAGGGAGGGTTTCAGCTCCACCAAGGAGGACATAAAGTAAAAGTAGTTCGAAAACTGTTTCCTTCGGTGGATCAGGATTGGACCCATGATGACGGGGTGTTTACCAGTGCACTTATTGATAACAAGCCCGTGCTCGAAAGTCATTACCGTGACATCGAACGCTCCGAGATTAAATGTTGGATCTACTGAGACGATTTTCAAAGCTTCAGGTTTTTGTCGCATTACGCTCCAACTCACGTAATTGGTAGTCGGATGCAAGGACGCACATTGTGTCGGGGGCGCCTTGGACCTTGCGAACAAACGCTGTTTCCGGAGTACGAGACTGATTAAAACACATTTCCATCACAACAGACAGTTCGTCCCTTAGGCCTTTCACGTTCTTTCATCTTCGTTCATTGCTTCCTGATACGGTTCTTCTGTAATTGCTAGCCTGTTGCCGATTCCTAGGTAAACTACCAGCGCTGTCAGCCTCCATGATACCACCGTTAGCATCGTCTACAACTTCCACGGCTACTCTGGGCATGTAACTCTGCGCCTCTTTTCTCAGGAGATCCAGTGTACTAGGCATTGTTCTCATATACCCTGTTCTTCCTTTTGAATTACCATGCGGTGCAACTTCAAAAGAATGTTCCGGCCCATCGAAATTGTACTTGAGGACGCATACCGGCAAAAGGCAACCTTTGTGATCTGGGTGAGAGAAAACGAGGTGTTTAACGGAGTGCTCAGTTAGAAGAGACTCTAACGATAAACAGACGTCACTAGTATATGAATCACTATAATCTGTTACCTTCTGTTACAATCCACATTTTTAAGTGTAGGATCACTACTGGAGTAAACCATGTGAAAAGCATGTGAAGATCATGTGAAAGACGTGAAAATTTCACTTGCTTTTCCACATGGGCATGTGTGAAAAACAGTGTGAAATCACCATGTGAAAACCAAGTGAAATGGGATGGTCCTTTTCACATCATGGATGATGTGAAAAAACTATGTGAAATAGGAAATCCACATCATGCATTGTATAGACTAGGCTTAATGATATGATGTGAAAAACTATGTGAAACCTGTGAAAAAACTATGTGAAATAAGAAAATTCACATCATGCATTGTAAGACTAGGCTTAATGATATGATGTGAAAAACTATGTGAAACCTGTTTTGATTGACGTGTAAACATGTGAAATTTCAGTTTCACATTCTTTTTCACTTTATCTTGATCATCTCAGATCCGGTATACGTACCTGGCCGGACATATCATATATATATATATGCATGCAGATCATGCGCATGCCCATGATCTATATGCAGCCTATAGCTTCATGTAGCTGGCCTGATCATGATCGATCATGTGATTAAATTAAATCTGACATGATCATTACTTTATATAGCGATCTACTACATGTATACATATAGCTCAGTCGTCAATTTTTCATTAACTTTAATTAGTTTCAAGATGATTTGTCCCAATTAAAATGCAAGTGGCATATATATACACATATATATACGTCAATGTCAAATCATCGTCGCAAGTCCGGCACCAGGTCCTAGCCTCTAATGAAACCAAAATGTAGCAATTTCATTAAGCAAATTGAACACAGGCAATTTAACCCTGAAAGAACAATTTATTTTTAGTTAACGGTCACCAGGACAGGCTAATCAAATTACAATGTTTAATTATTAAAATATAAAGTTATATATATAAAATCTAGAATAAAATGTATGTTTTGTATTTTGTATAAACCAAACTATCTATATTATTATAGAAACCCATCCATCACAGTTAATAAAGACATAATTGAAATAAGGTAATGATGATAATGAATCATAAATATAATATAAGTAATAATATTTAAAAATAATCAATCCACTGGCCAGCAGTGATAATAATAAATTCTTATAAGCGACACTAGCACTAGTACTTTTAATTTAGTTCAAGATCAAAATATGATCCTGTAAAGAATAATATTTTAATAATTAAAATGTTCAATTAATAAATCAATTTAATTATCATTATAAATTTCTATAAAACAAATTATATTATTTCTGATAATATAATATCGTTAATTAGTATATCAAGCCAGTGGACAGTGTGTTATGCGCTGATTGGCTACTCAAACTCGGGATAGCATGTGCTATTCACCTCCCAGTGCACAAATGTATTTGCAAAAGACTTTTTTGCAGTATTCTGAGAGATAACAAATCAATTATTTTGGGGATTCTATCTCACTGGTTTGGTATATACTAAAACACCACCACTGCGGGGAATAATTGTTAACTGGTATGTATATTATAAATTATATGTAATCAAAATCTAAACTGACTTTTGCCATTCGGCGCCTCTTTTCTGGTAATGGCGCAGGGGTATGGACAGCCTCACCAACAGGTACATACACATACCCCTTATATTTGCAATAGTTTGTTGGCTCTGTTTGTTTGTCAGTTGGTGTCACCTGCAGGTCTTGGCTTTCCTTGCTGATTGCCGTTTTCTCCGGTTCCTTGGGCTTACTTTGTGTTGCCTTTTTCTCCGGTTCCTTGGGCTTACTTTGTGTTGCCGTTTTCTCCAGTTCCTTGGGCTTACTTTGCTTTGCCGTTTTCTCCGGTTCCTTGGGCTTATTACTTTGCTTTGCCGTTTTCTCCAGTTCCTTAGGCTTACTTTGTGTTGCCATTTTCTCCGGTTCCTTGGGCTTACTTTGTACATGTGTTGCCTTTTTTTCAGGTTCCTTGGGCTTACTTTGCTTTGCCGTTTTCTCCGGTTCCTTGGGCTTACTTTGTGTTGCCTTTTTCTCTGGTTCCTTGGGCTTACTTTGTGTTGCCGTTTTCTCCGGTTCCTTGGGCTTACTTTGCTTTGATTTGGCCACATGTTTCAGCAACTGGTTTTCGGGCCAGTAAAATTTTTGACCAACCTAATTATAAAGAAATTAAATACGCAAAAATGTTAGTGATAAATGGCTATTAATTCCTGGCGTTCATCCTGGCTTATTTTTACTTGTACTTACCTGGATTTCACAGAGATATTTCTCCGTGTTTGGTCCCGTCAGCTCGACTTTATCGTCACTTTTCAGAAAGTTGGACTGCATGACCAGTTTTTTAAAGTCACCTTGAATTAATTCAAAAAGCAGATTATATTAGTACATAATTATGTCATAAAATTCTGGTAATAAATTAAATAAACTTTATAAGTGGTTTTGGCATGCTGGGTGGGCTTATGCAACTGGGGTACGTAGGTTATATCCCATGGTTGGAGGCTGGGGGCCTTATAAACAGCAATAATTACTATGACACTGTATAAAAAAATTTGCAAATGATCTGATAAGTCGTACACGTTTAATATATATTGCTGTACACACAAGCTTATTAATGAGTGACGATATACTGCAAGGAGCCTAAAAGTGTCACCACTTTAAATTAATTCACATTCTTTTGTGCGCACAGACTATTCAATTAGAAGCCGTGGATAAACTATCCTCATCTTCTGATTGGATAGTCTGTGAGCACAAAAGAGTTTGAATTAATTAAAAGTACTAGTGGTCACACGTTTGGGTTGCTGTAAGATCTGATCAGGCAGGGGTTACACTGTACTTACTGTCTGCTTTGGATGTTCGGAGAAAAGTTGCCCGGGCAATTTTCCTTGCACCATCCATTACGAACAGCTCCTCCCTGTAAACAAGGAAACTTAATTAACTGGTTGCAGAATACAATAAACCAGGTAAACAGTATCAAGTATTTTCTTGTAATCAGATCAGTTTGAGATTATTATTGCCGTGGTTGGTCAATTTGAAATAATATCTGGCCTATAATCTATTGATTGTGCAAAAAAATGTACTTCTAGTGTCCGCCTTGAATTTTGTTAAAGAAGTGTCCACTGTCCGCCTTAAAGAGAGTTTAGTTACAGACAAACAAGTGAGATTCGGCCGGGACCAGCCATTCATGTCTGCCTTAGCGAGGTGTCCGCCTTACAGTGGTGTCCACTTAATTAGAGAGAGTTTACTGTATTACAGGATCAGATGCTATTGATGTATAATTACATTGTAACATATTTTTACTTACGATGAAGTGAAAGAAAATCCTGTGTCCTGATCATCTTCTTCAACTTCATGACCTGCAGGACCATCAACTTTAAGAGCCTGCTCAACTTGGATGAGTGTTGTATTCACCGGCGTGGAGTTTTCTTCAGCAACAACTACTGGCCTCTGGCAGGCCTCATCTTTGTATTTATTCATCTACAAGTGAAATGATTATAGAGTTGAGTCAAGTTATCTCCAATTTTCAAGGGAAACTAAAAACAGTTTGAGATTGCCGATAGTAAATATGACTGAAAAACAAGGGCAAGGGAAATAGGTTTCGGGGATCGGAGTTCGAGATAAAGAGGTAACATAATAACATTTACCCTGTATTTAAATAAATTAAGGAATTTTATCATTTGCCAATTAAAAAAAATATTATAATGGGTGTGGCTGATACCAGGGCATCAAAAGAATTAGAACCCTGCTCTAATAAATTATTATTGGTTCCCTGACAGTTCAGTTGACTTCAGACTTAAACCATCAATAACTTGAGCCTCCTGCTAACTCAAAGTAAATTTGTTTCCCTTCAGGTGTTTTAGTTACTAACTTCCTTTAATCTTATGGTTCAAGTTATTGTGAGTCATGCAATACACTGTAAGCTATCCACTTACATTTGGAGTTGAGAAGTTGTATTAAAAAAGACAACTAGATCCTAAGCTACCTGTCTGTCATAATTAGTCATTACATTAAGTAAAGTCAAGATCAGTATACGTAACTGGTTTTGACATAAAATATACAATATCCATATGCATATGATATGAATACTGTCAATGAAGATCAAAAGTTAGACACTTAAGCTTACCTTTTTAGCACGCTTTCAGAATTTTGTATTTTTTTATTTGATTCCTTCTATAAATCAAACTTTCAGAAAGCCTCCTTCTTATAGTATGGGCATGACCATCCAGTTGGGGAAGTGCATTGATTACCTTGTAACATGAATATTATAACACTCATTAATATTCATAAAGAAAATTGAAAAGGAATGAATAATTTTATGATTGCTTAATGAATATCTGTAAACCGGATACAGATTTTGTCCGGATTTGGTTAACTAGTACTTTTCCTTTTTTCCTCTTACACCCCACCCACCCATCTACATGCATGCACATATTTTTTTAAACAACAATATTGTACCTGTAGCTTCCCGGTAACTACTTACAGAAAGGTCCAATAAATTCTGTAGTGACTTACTAATACAGTTGAAGGAAACAGACGAACCCCTATTAAGCGCTGGCCTAATAATTAGAGAAGTTCCACTGCAGATACAAAGTATCAGTCTAGATATATACCTTTTTAGTAAACACTTCCAGCGTTTTCATGTTAATCTCTCGCATGAGAGGAGGGTTCTCCCAAATGCCACATTTCCTGGCAGACTCCCTCAACACAAACTGAAAATAATTGAGAAAACAACAATTGTTAAATAGGCCGGCCCCGTCCACACTTATGTGTTTTTGTTTGGCTCCATTTTCAAATGTCTCCACAACTCTTGGCAGCGTGCGTTGTTGTGTGGACAATAGACAAAAACTATTGAAAAGTATGCGCTTTGTTTCAAACAAAGTATATATATTTTAAACGCATCGGTGTGGACGCGCGGGGCCTAATCAGTCGGATGGCCATTAATGATCGTTAGAGTCTCACATATAATTTAAGTCTTACATGCATGTAAGCTTATTTACCGGTATAGTCAGTTTCTCTTATTTTCGCATAAGATTCGTATACGTATGCTGTCTATGGAGAGTTGCCCTCAAAACAAACTTTAAGTCGAAAATTCTAAAAATATGCACTACTTTCTAAAAACAACACTTGGAATAAATGGGAGTTTGCAAAATTGCAGATCAGAATCATCAGATCGACGTTCGCCCGCCGCGTACGCATCCGTTTTTGCAAAGAGTTTTATATTGGTACGGCTTCCTTGAAAACACTAGCTTACATTCATAAATAATTCAGAGTTTACGTAAAATTAAAAGGTCATTTGACAAAAGGGTCTACAACATTATAAATTCTTCCATGATTTTACCTTTCAGCAAGTTATGTAATTTCCATTTTCCCGCGCGCGCGTTAGCTAGATTCGATCGATCGGCTTTCTGTAGCTTTGCTACGCACGGAAACCAAAATTTTCGATCTGAAATGTAAGCTTATTAAGACGCCATGAGTAGTTAACTTTCTCCAATAGCTGGCTCATCTTGGGCTTAGCACGCAGGAAGAAATGTACGACCGTTAATAATTTGCAATTTCCCGCACGCGCGTTTATAGCTAGATTCGATCGTATAGCTTTCTACTCGATCGATCGGGTTCTGCAGCTGATCTCTCGAATAAGAGAAGGTTTTTCCCATAGACCACATTTCTTTGCAGATTCCCTCAACACATGCTGCAGGCTCTATTTACTTCTAGATCTGGAAAGCTGATCGCGTTCTACAATATACTAGTAGCTAGGCACGTGTTCTTAACTCAATATTCGCCGGCGCTTTTTAAACTTGAATCCAACGAACGTGCAGCGGACAGTTTAGCGTATAAATAATGATACAAACATAATTCCAAGTTAGGAAAGCAAAGGAAAGGCCATTAATTACGCCGTCGATTCTCCCCGTGTATTTTAGAGCGTGTTTACCCCTACAATTAATATTGCCCGAAGAGTTGAGGAATGATCATTAGTTTGCGCCTGTGGGATATCGTATGTTGGAAATTTATATCTATCGCATAAAGTTAAGGCAACTGCCAGCCGATCGAGATTAAGATATTGTGTTGAGCGAAGAAAAGCGTCATTCGGCTTCATACATGTAGTGTATCTGTATCACCCAAATCTTCAATTTGAAATCTCACACTTTTAAGTCAACAATTTTCTCGATTGATCCGCGCTCCAGCTGAGATTATAAAGTTTATTTGTAAAGAATACGTACGTGTAATATGTACGAGTAAAAGAACACGAGAAAGATAAATCTATTTCAAGATCTTTCAAGATTCGGTTGTCGCAAGTTGTAATAAATGGCTAAATATATAATTAAGATTGGACTTACCCGAAATGTTTGTTGGGCTTTCGATCCTTTGCCCTTTGCCCCTCGTTTTGCCAGAAGATCTTCTGCGCTATAAGCGGTGGTGCCAGTGGAAACGATGTCGACTGCCCCAGTGTTCTGTGCAGACTCTTCGTCAGAAGTGGGTGAACTAGATGTAGATCGAGAGCTCGTGCTTGATGAGTTCAACGCATCCGTTTGCTCGTTGGATGTAATCGCTGCCTGTAGCTGTGTCGTTTGCAAAACGCTGGACAAAGCATTTGGGTTTGTTTTCAACAAAGCGAGAAATTCGCAAATTACTTCTTGCTCGTGATTTGCCATTTCAAAATTAAAGAAGCTACGAGAACGATTCTTTTAGATCGAAGTATCGAGATCAGTTATAGGAACCGCGTGCACGAACACTACACTTTTCGCGCCGTTCGTTTTGAAGCTCTGATTGTATTACATATATGGTAAAGGTGAGGTCATTTATTTACCGACAACTAATGATCACCGACTCAATTCACCCCAGGGAGCCCTAGCGCTTTATAGCTAAATATTGCGCTTTATCGCTATAAAAAAAAAAAACACTTATGTACTTTGTAATAAAAATTAAAAACGAAATACGTTTCTGGGGTGATTGAGTCACAGATTGTACGAGAGCAACTTCCATTCACAGTTTAAATTCCCTTGTCGGTTAGGACTCACGCACGGTGAGCGCTCGGGCTCCCTGTGTACTACGCACCGTATATGGTAAACGACAAGTCAATATTTAACTAGTGACATTCGAGATCTGTTATGCAACGCACGGACGAGAACGACGAGTGAGGAAGATGCCATACTCGGAGCAGCACATGAGCGATAAAAAACGTACAGCAAGTAAAGACCATGTTTGTCCTTGCAAAAATTGCAAATCCGAATGCACCCAATCAATTAAGATCGTGAAGAGGCATCTAGAAGTGTTTGGCCGATATTCAGGTGATCATGATAATCAGTTATCTGAAAGCGGGAGCGAGGATGAATTGTTGGCCAAGTCGAACGATTACAGACATGATGACAATGATCATGATCAGCATGATGATCAGTTATCTGAAAGCGGGAGCGGGGATGAATTGTTGGCTGAGACGAACGATTACAGACATGATGACAATGATCATGATCAGCATGATGATCAGTTATCTGAAAGCGGGAGCGGGGATGAATTGTTGGCTGAGACGAACGATTACAGACATGATGACAATGATTCATTTGCGGGACTATCATATTCAAGTGAGGAAAACTGCGGCAGAAATTTCAAACGACGTCGGATAGATTCAACGAGTATATTAGTGAGCAAAGTGATGGCGAAATAATTCAAAACGAAATCGACATTACGAGTTCATCTAGTGACAATGAAGTCTCGATAGAACATGATTTAGCCGCGTTAAGCGACGATAGTGGGAGTAATTAATCCTTACCTTCTTATAGTAGCTCTGACGACAAAGACTGTGACCTTGAAATGGAACACGACATTAATGACAGCGAAAATGCCAAGATTCTTCTTTTTGAAAATAGTGATATCACTGTTCTTCAAGCATTAGCGAGTTATTTTATGTGGTTTACTGAACACCCATCCACAAGCAAAAGTGCCTTATCTGATCTTTTGCGATTGAAGAAGCGTTTGTTACCACAGCCAAATAACCTTCCTGGGTCGTACGATGCAGCGTACAACTTTGTCAAGCCATTTCTGCTTCCAACGGTATCTTACCATGTTTGTCGGAACGACTGTGTCATCTTTCGCAAGACTAGTAGATACGACTATTCAAAGCTGCAAAAGTGTCCCGTTTGCGGATCCAATCGATATTGGGGCAACAAGATTAATGCTAGAAGAAGATTTCTTTATTTTCCTCTTGGACCTCGTTGGAGAAGAATGTTTGGAAACGCAAGTATTTCTGAAGTCATTCAGAGCCATGCTGATAATCGTGATGCGTGTGAAGACTCTTCCATTATGCGTGACATTCATGATTCCCCTTCATGGAAACAAGCTTTCTCGGAGGAAGGATTCTGCAATGGCGATCTCCGAGGAATGCTGTTACAACTTTCCACTGATGGTGTCAATCCGTTTAGTAGCAATAAGGTTAATTACTCAATGTGGCCAATTATGCTTACTGTCCTTAACCTACCTAGGAACGTACGCAATCTGTTTGAGAATATCATGCTTGCTGGTATAGTTCCAGCTCAAACAGAAGGCCAAGAGCCAAAACACCTTGATCCATACCTTGAAATAGTTGTAGATGAAGTTCTGGAACTGTCTGGTGCCACTTTTTTTGATGCCTTCAGAAATGCATCATTTACATTCAAAGTTGCCCGGATGAGTTATGTTCTTGACTATCCTGGTCTGGGAAAGGTTTTTACAGCAGCAGGCCAGACTGCCTTACAAGGTTGCATGTGGTGTGAGATTAGAGGTAAGGCAATTCAAACTGAACAATATAATACTAAAAAGTGAGCCATGTTGCCATCATCACTCATTATCTTATCAATGCTTAACTTTTAAAATACCTCCACAAAATGATAATTGGATGATACCATTGCAAACTTGTGTACCGGTCAAATTGAGGCTTCGAAATCCCTCCCCCCCCCCCAGACAACCCCTTGGGCATTTGAATTTTTAGTAAATTAGTGTTCAAATCCCCCTCTCCCTGAGCCAAAAAGCCATTCAAATGCCCCAATTAAGGCGATCAAATGCCCCCAACCCTGGGAAATTACATGTAATGCGTGACCATCTTACTATTTTAACCATGTAGTTTTCTAATGCTCCTGATGCCGAGTCTGCAAACAAATTTTAATAGACATCACAATTTGTTACTTATTGTTCTGTAAGCTTTTAATACGTACTTGCTTTTAATCTTGTGCACAGCAGAAGAAATCAATATAATATACAATGCCCTGAAAGTACATTACAGCTTTTATATCGCGTATCATGCGACATCTAAAGTTTTCTATTGAAACATTCCACCAACTTAAATTACTACGTTTCATACATTCATGCCTTTTCACTTACATCATCAGAAGTCAATTGGTAAGTTAATTAAAGGGAAGGGAGGAGTTTTGCCTCTCAGTTTTTTGGAATTTCATGGGGATTAGTAATTACTTTTTTCTGTCCTCAAATGTAAGTCGCAATTTGATCTGACAAGACCAATACTTAATGTAAAGCTAACCGGCTGTAAGTCTGAAATGTTATTGAAATGAATATTTTTGGGTCAAAATGTCATTAAATACATGCAGTGTATGGTACAATGTTTCCTTTGCTTCTCTTTTTTATTACTCCTAGGCCAATTTGTGTCCTCTTTGGACAAGGTAGTCTATCTGGAAAACAGACGCTATCTTAGTGAAGATCACCCCTTGCGTAAACAGAAAAGGTCCTTTCCAGACTTCAAAGCAGAAAAAAGGTCAGCACCAGAAGAAGCCAATATCAGTGATATTCTTTGGAATTCAGTTGCCCACAACAGAGCAAAAAACAAAGCACAAGCCAGTAATGTTGCTAAAGCTACTGGATCACGAGGTGTCAACTGTTTCATGTTGTTGCCCAACTATGACAGGCCAAATCAAGCTTTTCCTGACCTGATGCATGACCTCAAAAATATTGTTTGCACATTTTTTGACTTAATTACTGGTAAAGGTGATAGCATAAAAGTTAGAAAGGCAGAAAAAGAGTTGGGTCGTTTTCAAGGATGCTGGCTACAGGAAAAGCAAGTTGACGAGCCTGAAGCAGCTGGAAAGGCCACACAAAGTAGGTTTCTACATTTTATAACAGTGGCCACATTAATTTTGCCACCTCATTATTATAATCTCTACTTTTTCAAACAGGCAAACCTAGGTTTAATTAAGTCATTCATTTGTTGTTTTTGTTTTACAGTTACATGTACATGTACCTCACAAAACTGTGGCCGGCCAGTTGTGTGATTTTGCATAATGATGAACCTCAACTTGCATCCGATCGCATTAATCAAAACTTGCATAAATCGTGAAAAATCGCTCAATGTGAACAAAGTAAACAATAAATTTTTGCTTTATCTAAAGATCTACCGCAGCTCAACATTATTTGAAGGTGATTTTCTGGTCAAAAAAACCTTACAAAACATCTGATGTTGTTTCCAGTCAAATACAGTAACAGTATTTTGGTGGGCAACTTCCTTTTTCAGTTTCAACTTAGCCGTGAATACATTCACACAGTAAATTTGCTTTCTGTATTTGCCTTTTTGTATTGCACTGGAGTTTACAAAGCAAAACAGCTCAATTCAGAATGTTTAAATCCATCTGCGAAGTAAAAAACATTAAGGTTTTTCTTATGGTCGGATCTGTTTTATTGTTATTTTGTTGTTTTCTAGGTAATGAAACCAAAACAGAACAAACAGCGAGAAAAAGAGGCAAATCAAAGAGCGAGAGAAACATGCTGCTTGCTGCTCCATTTCGTCTATCTAGTGCGGACCTCAAACTGGCTGATAAGCGTGCACTTAATGTGTGCGTGCCCTCAGGTTATGGCTGGAAGCCATGTGCTTTCTTCTGTAAGAAACCATACCTCAAATCACATGACTGGAAACAGGTACAAAAACATTTCTATTGTATATGTGTCAAGTAATGTTGAGTATTTGCCAAATAGAAGGTGGCCATCCGCATGGTGTGTATATTTACCCAAGTAGACAGTCCTGTGCTGCAGTTTTCTTTAGGTTTTGATTGTCTACTGTACATGTACATGTAGCGAATTGAACATAAGTTACATCTTTTCACTTATTATATTTTTCAAGTGTGTTAGCTGTTTATTAATTGTGAACATGTATATTTAAAATACATGTGTGTGTGGAATTGTGTTTAGTGATGACATTCCAAAAATTTTTTATATAAAATTAATTTTTAAATCACCAGTCCGAGGAACTGGTTGTCGCAGCTTAAAAGAGGTAGAAAGGTTGTCACTACACTGTTTTTGAATAGAAAAGTAGGGTGGTTACTTAATACATGTAGCTTTAGAGTAGGCTGAAAAGTGGCGTTTGACTGTTATTTTATAACTTATTGTGTTAGCTTGCCACAGATGGAATCTTAAAGTTCTGCTTAAGAGGCCTTCTTGGACGAAACCAAAGGATTTCACTCTTCCGCCTCCTGGATGTTCTTGAAAAGATTTGTAGTGACACTCAGGAATTGCATGACTTGCCTGCCTTGGAAAAGGAAGTAAATGAAGTCTGTGCACAGTTAGAACGTGACTTCCCTATTAGTGTTCAGGTACTTTAGTAATCATTACATAATCATAAGTTAACTGTTAACTGTTATATAGAGTTTATTACGTATGTACATATATATTTTAATTTTTTGTACTAGTGTAGTGTCCCCAATTAGCTGATGTCAGCTAAATACATTGACACTGAAATAAAGTTTATGTATGTATGTATGTAACATTATGCAATCACTGTTTTATTAAATGAAACCATAAAACCAGCCTGTACTCTAGCAGCTTCAATCCCTACTGTGAAATACTGTAATGTGTGTTTGTAATGGTCCAGCACACAAAGATCAGCCCCACTGTTTTCCAATTTTTGATACCTTATTTTTTAACATGAGAACATGTTTCATTTCTCAGGCTGAATTTGTTCTGACCAAATTTCAGCCTGGAGGTTCTCAATCCACTAGTTCTTTTATTCGGCTGTTTCCTGTAGTTTTTGTAATAAAGAATAAGATGTCCTCTTGAAAACCAGAAGGGTTTTTAATTACAAACAGGTGTACATAAAAATAAACAAAATAGAGAATATTGCAATGTGGCACTGCTGTTGGCCAGCGGATTGATTATATATTATTGTATATCAGAAACTGTGTTTCTCTGAGCATGTTCAGACCATATGATGTTACTTACATTACACATTACACAATGATTCTTTGTCTAGACCATAAGTCTTCACATCTTGCGCCATTCTGTAAATGGGATCGAGCAACAAGGCCCAGTCCACAGTTGGTGGATGTATTGCTATGAACGATTCAACAGTTGGATCTGTCAGAGGGTCAAAAATCGGCGTTTTCCAGAAGCTACTGTTATGGAAACATACAGAGTGAGTCCAAAAGAACTGCTTTCTCAGTGTATATATGTATAACTTTGAATTATATAACATACATGTGAGAATGCTTACTGTATGTCGTTCATAAAGGACCCCTCCCTTGACTGAGTGTCCCTTTCCATAACACTACCTTCTAAAAATAAAAACATCTTTTAGGGTTTTTTCATGTTTGTAATTAGCACAGGCAAGTTCAAGCTGCAAATAAATACACACATATAATGTTTTTATTAATTAAAATTCATAAAAGGAAAGGGATGGAAGAAGGAATTAATGGTTCAGTCCAAAAACAGGCAATTAAATGATGGTTTCAATTCATTTAACTGGAACAGCT
>OZ037777.1:21370342-21375342 GCA_964035525.1 Porites cylindrica
CTGACATTGAGCCGTGTGCTCAAACATGGCGGACAAGTCGGTCACTTAGTGAGGGGGGTGAATAGGGGTATGCAAATCCGCCGATCCGACTTAATTTTTGTTCAAATCCGAATCCGTGTTACTTTAAAACGTTTTCGTGGTATATAGCAAGTAGCGTTGTAGCATGAAAAAATGAATTACTTGATATAGTTGTTCTGTGATCGCAACAGATGCGAAACTTCATGTTTAAAAAGTTTTCGTTACTGACTGCTTCAAAACATTAAGCATTATAGTCCAGCTGTTATCGACCAAAAATATAGCGAATTGTTCACTTTTATGATAAAAGCATGAAACTTTGCCAGATTACAACCAACCCTAAGACTAACATTTCTGGATATGGAGCCAAGCCAAATTCAACACTGAACACGAGTACTGCGCAGGCCCTAAAATGGCCTACATGAAAACGAGGCTGACAGTGGAAATGCTTCTAAAATACCGGTTTTTAAGTGTTTTGGTAAATAAAACTTGTAGATATCGTGGAAGAAGACATTTGCTTTGCTGTCATGTTATCTTTGGTGTCACGTGACCCTTCCAAATATGGTGAAGGCGTTGTTGGGTGTCCTGTGCTGGAGCTGTCTTCTGTGCATTTGTGCGTTTTAAGGGGTGAGAATGGGCAACAATTCACACAATTTTAAATGATAACACTCTTGCAACTATTTTCCAGTTATCAAGGGTTGGATTTGTTTTCATGCAAATGTCAATTACCACATGAAAATAAGGCAAGAATCTTTTAAACTGTTTGAAAAGCGTCCAGTCAGCACTACGTGCGGTCATTTGGGTTGGATTCAGATAACATTGCATAAAAGCTTGAACTGATCAAAAGTTGTGATTGTATGGCACTCTGGCTATTGTTTTCCATCTAAATGTAGAGCGCTGCTCAAAAACAATGCAAAAATCCTTTTGATGATCTTAAAAGCTAGCCTCCAGTTTCTTGCCTCCACGTTCGGATACTGCATTAGCTATTTTATTTTTTTCAATTATTAACAATGTCAATTACAAGGTTCAGAGGTGAATCCAGGAGGTGGCCTGGCCCAAATAGCTCTCCCCGCTCAATTTTGAAGAAATGCCAGTTTTTGAGATAAAAATGAACAGGTCATGCAGTAGCAAGCGATTGTGCCTCCTCATATTTCTGTTTCTTATGGGTAAAAAAATAGATGACAGGATAGTCTTGTGGAGGCCATTTTTGAGATACGCAATTTAAAGCTACCAAATTGATATTCCTTTAAATTTTATATTGACACATTAAAATATAAAAAACATGATCAATCTGAATGTAATGAAAATAGCCATGTTTCTCCCCGTTAAGGACAAGCAATCAAGCATTTCAAACTCAGTTCCCTAACAATACGTCGAGCGCTTTCACAAAAAACAAAGTTGTTGCTATGTATGTCCTCAAGGCAGAGTATATTTAAAGTGCATACTTATCCCTTATAATTGAACAACAACTGAGCTACTTGAAATAGATGAAGGAATTAGCTTAACTTTACTCATATTTCTGACGGTAATCTTTAACAATAATAATAATAATAATAATAAATACCTATATAGCGCCGATATCAATATTGCTATTTTCATCAGCACTTAAAAATAAACATATTTCAAAAAAAAAATTACCACGACTACATAAAGTATACAAGCATAAAGTGCATGAACCTACCAAAAGAGTTAAAACAATTTTGTCAACACTGCATAAAATCTACTAAAAACGAGATTAAAAAGCACATAAAATCACAGCTTTCTGAAATAAAAATGTCTTTAGTGTCTTTTTAAAAGATGCTACTGAGGGGCTACTCCTAATCGCGTAGGGCAATGAATTCCATGGTTGAGGAGCAGCAGCAGCAGCAAAAGATGCGGTGCTTGAAAAATTTCTCAGATAAATTGCAACTTAGACACACGAGCTGTAGGCAACTACAATACCACTCGATTGAAAGAGAATTTTCGAATAATTGGCACAAAATTACCATCTATGATTTGAGCATTTCAAGTCATTGTACTAGATGTGATGCAACACTAAGGCGGTACACTTTGGGTCCAAAGAGCGCTCGTTATCTTATAATTAGAGAAAGTTTAAAATTCAATTATTGACTTCTCGGATAATGTTTTTCAATTTAGGAAAGTGTACTTCATATGAAAGGCTCATAAAAAATTATATTGGAGGAACTACAATATTTCAAAATGGTACAGAAATGAAATCCATGGTCGTGTACTCATCTAAGCCGAGAAAAATGTTATCTTTTTCCACCACAAAAGTTGATAATGTCAACGTTTTGTGCATCGATCCATGGCCAGCCACAGAGAAGTTGACCTTTTATGCGACAAAAAGTTCCAAATCAAAGGAAAATAGCCAAACATCCAACCATTAGAGCTGGTTTCTATCGCTAACTTTACACCCACAAGTGAGTTTTCTACTACAGACATCAAAGGGGAGTTAGGAGTGTATCCTCAACAGACCAGTTAATCAGAAACCAATGAAAATGGAAACTGCTGAAAAATTTAAAATGCTAAGGATTTGCAGTGGGTAGGAAGAGATTCGTATGGGGTTTTGTGATTTGGGCGGCTTTATTATCCCACTCAACCCTAAGATCATCGTTCTAATAGCAGCCGTATATACAGCATTTTAATCTCTTCCACGAGCCACTTATTTCTGTAGACAGGCTGCTTGGGGTATTTGGCGCCATGTGTAATGACAAAGATTAGTTTCAGCTCATACTCCGTGAGCTTCATGTTGTTCAAAATGCTCAGCAGGCAGTTTACCAGTACCAGATGAACAGCAACTCAGTAACAGAACTGAATTGAAAAGAAGGGTGTGGCTCATTCATTGCTTATATAACCACAAGTCATCTTATTCAAAATGACGGTAGGTGCACCAAGTAACGAATCTGTGTATCCATTTTTGTGCAAAGCAAAACAGAAACACCCTTCTAAAATCGGTGAAGAATAATAATCGAAACAGTGAAATCTTTCCATGAATAAGAAGATGAGAATTCAAAAAGTGAAATGAGATTTTACTAAGGAAATTTATTCCGCATACTTTAAAACTGTGCTGCACACATCCCAGCAAATATAAGTTAACGCTCTTGCATCTTGTTTGCATAAACTGAAACAGGCTGACAATTACTTCGTGGTCCAGACATTTCATATTAGTTTAAGTGATCATCAACAGTTAAATCAGAACCCATTCCACCAATGAGGCTATGCTAGTTATTTTAGTTATCCATGTATAGTATGGACGCCAAAGAAAATGATGTCAGTGTCACGTGGGCGCTGAGTCCTGATCTAAGCTTGCATTGGTGTTGAGATCTCTGACATCATTTGCCAACTGAATGAATGTAATCGAAAAATTTGTGGGATATGCTTCTTGAAAGAGAAATTAAGGACAATCGATTTTCACGTAATCAATGCAAATTCAAGCACAGTGAGATACACAAGCCCATTTGATTATCGTAGATCCCATCACATGGGACATTTTTTACCTTGCGTTTGCATTAGCCTGCGAGCAAGCTCTCCATTTCGATTAACATCCCTACCTCTTCCGTCTCCTTTTGAGTGCAGTTTGCACATGACTTTTCACGATAGCCCCAAATAGACAGCTGGAAAGTCAGCTGCACTTGTTTTTTCCTGGTTGACAAGCGTTAAGTGCAAACAAAAGCGTTTGGGGAAAGAGTTAGTTCAATTGGTTTTTTAGGCTTGCACTTGCGTTTGTTTTTTTAGCCCTCATTATCTTCAATAAAACGAGGCAAGAAGTGAAAAAGAAGATAAAGTGACCTTCATAGTGTTTCCTCAACTCGAGTAGTGCTCATGCAACATACCTGTCGAGCAGTGTATGAATGGGATATGTGTAGGGAACAACACTTCTGCGGCATACAAGTCTAAAGGTTTTAACTTTGACTAAGGGGTATATCGTGGCAGTCTGTGGCTATGAACTCATTAAATGAAAGAAAAACTGCTTCTTTGGGACGGTGTCGATTCACCATTGGCAAAACTGACATCTACAACTATCTTGAGGATACAACTATCAGAAAAGGGGGCTCTTCAATTCCTTCAATATGGCAAATTTAAGGAAAAAGTCTATGTCATGTGACTTTCGATTGTCGTCTGTGGAGAAAAAAACTCTGCAAAAAGCGCCGTGCGATCACAATTTTTGATCAATTCAGGCTTTTAGGCAATGGTCTATGAATCCAACTCAAGATGACTGCACGCAGGGCTAACTGGAGGCTTGAGGCCTCGTTTTCATGTAATGATTTGCATTTGTATGGTAAAAACAGCCGTTGATAATCGGACAATAGTTGCTAGAGTGTTATCATTTGAACTTGCCTGAAAAAGTGCCCCTTCTCACCCCCTTAAACACACAAATGCACAGAAGGCAGCTTCAGTACAGGACACCCAACAATAGCCCGCCATATTTGGAAGGAGGGGTCACGTGACACCAAAGAAAGCATGACAGTAAAGCAAATGTCTTCCACAATATCTACGACTTTTATTTACAGAAACACTCAAAAATGGTATTTTAGAAGGATTTCCACTAACAGCCTCGTTTTCATGTAGGCCATTTTAGGGCCTGCGCAGTACTCGTGTCCAGTGTTGAGTTTGGCTTGGCTCCATATCCAAAAATGTTAGTCTTAGGGTTGGTTGTAATCTGGCAAAGTTTCATGCTTTTATCATAAAAGTGAACAATTTTGGTCGATAACAGCTGGACTATTAGGGACAGAGCTTATAATGTTTCTTCCATCAATACAGATTTGACTGATCAAATAGTCTGCAAGCTTGCAAAATGAAAGTATCTGGTATTGCGTAAAAGATTTTTCAATAAATTTACTTAGTGACATCACTTTGGACATGGCAGAACTCAACTTCATGGTAATTTGCTTACCAATAAGTAATTTCCATGGTTCATCTTTTGCCGTGTTTGCCCTCAACCAAGATGGCGACAGAAACTGTGAAAAGGTCTATTAAGTTAACGA
>OZ037777.1:21380342-21437842 GCA_964035525.1 Porites cylindrica
AGGAAAACAGTTTGAAACTATATCTTCACTGGGACCATTTTCCAACAATCTTCTCTTTTCTCGTACGTGGTGCATATTACTTTTAGAAGCGCTGGAAAAAATTCTTTTGTATTGCTGACCCATAGGCAGGTGGAACCGAGCTTGTTTTGGATGGTGTACTTATCACTCATGTCCCTCTGGGTCATAAACACACTGTCGAGCCTATAGTGAATTATTGACTGTTACATGTTAGAAAGTAGAAAACACTTTAGGACAACCTACCGAGACTAGAATAATGACAATTATATTTTTCATGATAATTCCACTGGTGTTCCTCACAAAACCATGTCATTTTAGCAATAGGGCTCTGTCTATAAGTCTTTATTGTCTTTATTGTTTTGTTTGTCAAAAATTAAACAAATCAACTAAAATCTAATTACCTTAACTCTCATGGCGAGGAAGCCCAAGAGAAGCCACCGGGCTTATAAGGAATGGGCTCCCTCAGTTAGATAATTAGAACAAAATATTATCATAGTTACACACGGGAAAATCAATGGCAGAGCTACAGTAAATCTTAAAATAAGTATATTAGATAGTCGTACTAATCATAGTTCTAGGCTAAAAAAAGCGAAATGACAAAAACAAAACAAAACAAAAGAAAATAAAAGAGCAAAGGAAGAAAAAAAATACATATATATATATATATATATAAATTACTATTTATGATAAGAGGAATGCTTTCAGCTTACAGCAAAAGGAAGCGGTATTTGTTGCATTTCGAATTTCAAAACTAAGAGAGTTAAAAAATTTAGGACCTTGGAAACTGATGGAGAACTTTCTTATATTAGTCCTGCATTGTGGTAAATAAAAATGCTCCGAACTTCTAGTGCCATAAGAATGCACCTGGCGTGTCACCAGAAACATGTTATTGAAGCTATAAGGAAGTAAGCCAGATCTGTATTGATACATAAATTTTCCTATTTGAAGTTTGTAGATACTCTCAAGATTCAGAATTTTTAAATTTTTAAATGAGGAAAACTTTGAAACTTTCAACAGACTTACCATTCATTGGCATCCACATTTTTGTTGTTTTTTGGCTTACCCCACAACATAAAACCCACGAGCCCCTCCTGAGTCACACAGGGGTAATTTGTTTGATATATTTTGAACTGATCCCTGATTGGTCATCGTTGATCCGGCTTTTGCAGGAAACCATCCAAAGTGAGAAATGTCAAGAAGAGTCGGTGTGGCAGATTGTGTCTGATCTTATCAGTATCAATGCTTTTTCCAAGTGCCCTCAACAAGAAGGTTATTCTGGCTTTGCCAAGTTCAGTGCTAACATAATTGCTCAGTTGGACTATGCACAATTTTATCACTGAGTAAGGGATAACTTGAAAATGTGGAACAAAATCTATAGTTAAAGGCAGTAAGCCTCATCTTGGAAATTACCAATTTCATCAGTGAGCACATTCGACAACAGTCCTATTCAGGACTACGTTCACCCAGACGATCAAACTCAACCTTTTGAAATGACTCCTGGGTTCAAACCTTTCACAATTTTCAAATAGTAGTGATAGTTAAAACTGATCTCTTTTTTTAATTGTTGACATAATACTGGGATATCCATCTCCAACATGCCAAAATCTGTCTGACCTCCAAAGTGGTTAAAATTCATTGCTACTGTATATACGAGAAATGAACTATAATATATGTTCCAGCGACATAATAATAGCAAATAATAATAATGCTTCTTTTTATATACAGGGTGTCTTCTTCCCTTATGTTCTACACAGTACATGTTTTGCTTTGCCTTGTGTCATTCCAGAAAGTATATATACTTCCTAATGGAGGGCAAAGAAATTCCAAGGGAAGGGGGATCCAAAAGCAGTCAATTTCTGAGCAGGAGTTAAGGAAGGGATCGGTTTTCAAGGTCTGTTTGCAAGGGGGCTCTAAGAAAGATTGTTGAGTTTATTTTTTAAATCAAAATAAACAGCTTTTTAATTGTGCAAGCTGTATCAATTTGCTAACCGGTTTCAATAATGAATAAGTGTTACGCTTTCAGTAACGACCATTTAATGTAATCATCTGAATTTTTTTTTAAGGCTTACAATTAGTTATTAGCTAAGAAAGTCTTTTCTAAAGAGCAAATTTGAATTTATTGAGCCATGTGTCAAGATTAATAAAAAGATTTGTTTCTCCTTTTGTCACAGAAACAATTCCATTTAGCCTGAATTTCATCTGATTACTTTGAGTCGTTATTACTCCCTCACTTTGAGAGGAGAAAATGACTCGAAGCAATTAGATTAATTTCAGGCTAAATTCTATTTAAACTGCATAGACGTTGTGACAGAAATATGCTTTCCAGGGAGAGGCCCAATGAAGATGAAAAACTCTTGAACATTCCAGGGGGTGGGGGAATGAAAGGCATCTGGGGGTCTGAAGCAAAATTACCCATAGGGTGGTATATAGATATTTTCTGGAACTACACATTAACAGTACAAGTATTATAACAATATCATTATAATTTATTAAGAAGTGCCTCTGTTCTCTTTTGTTAGGGGGCGGACTGGAAATGCTGGTAATGTGGCTTTCCGAAAATGGTACTCTTTCTTAAATGAACTGCGTTCCTTGGTTTCCAATGGCTTGCCTTTTCATGGCTTTGACAGCAACAGCATCAAAACAAACAAAGAGAGAGTTTTTTAAAGTGCTTGAGTTTACCACCCCTAATGAAATTGTTGAGAGTCCTGATCGTAGAAATATTGTGTATGTTTGTCAACAAATAGACAGTGGACAAGAAATAAACGACTATTTTGGATGGCTCATTGATGCAATTAAAGAGCAAGGGAAGGATGCCGAGCTGGTTTTAGTTTATTGTCAAACTGTGAAACAGTGTGCAAGTCTGTATCAATTGTTTGCCGATAACCTTGCCAAATGTATGTACTCTGACAAGTCATTTAACTCCCAAAAAAGGTTGGTACAAATGCTGCACTCCAAGACACCTGAATCTGTCAAAACACAGTGTTGGATTCTTTTAGAAGGGAGAATGGCTTGATCAGAATTTTATTTGCCACTGTGGCATTTGGAATGGGAGTGAACACAAAAGGGGTAAGAAGATGCATTCATATTGGTCCACCAAAGTAAATGCAACCAACTAGGATGCCCACCAGCCCTTAACTTGCCTTTGGATAGGAATCAAGATGACAAACCCCTTATAATAAAGCGTGATGTCTCTACCGCTCAGAGGCAAATACTACGTAAAAAGTTAGAATCTTTACAGACAGAAGTCTCTTGTTACAAAATCTATGCAAGGTGATCATAACGCAAGAAGGGCTACTGTCCTATCCTGCCCAAACTTTTTCCTTGAATTTACAAAGACTCAAATAGAACAAGTTTTGGAATTTTTTGCTTGTATTGCCAGTATTGATGATGTGAAAAGATGTGCTGAAATTTAGCAGCACAAACATGCTGTTGAAGTTTGTAAAATCTTCAGCGAAGTATTTGATGATATAATCCACCTGACCAGAAGTGAAGATAGTGATGAGAGTGAGGAGGACAAGGATGATCATGAAGACCTTAGTATATATTTTCAGAATGACACGTCATTTCTGGAAATGATAGAGTCACTGAACTCACTTGACGAAACTAAACCCACTGTTGATGTTGAAGAAAATGTACATTAAGCAAACTACCCAGTGGTGCTTGACTCTGTCATACCAAATGTTCTGATTAATGAATGGTTTTACTAGTCGCATGCAAGTAATGATTTCATCTGGCCTTTCTGTTTAGTGATATTAACTTTTTGTGTTTGTTTATCCACTTGAATAATGATGACATGTCGATGTTGCTGGTCTGACTTCGTAGAAATCCTGTGTAATGGTTGTAATTTCGCCCAGGGGTTTCAGTCAAGGCCTCTTCACTTAATAAAAGTTTTACAAGAATTCTAAGGTCCTGTGTATCTGATCTCTGAACATGCTTTCCAGATCGTTTTTTTATTTTGCATTCTGAGTCAAAGAGTTCAATAAGCTCGCGTGCAACTTTGCAACAAGAACAGTTTCTAGTGACTGCAGTTGTAAGATTTCTGCCCATCTTCCCGTTTGCTTCCTTGATGTAATTGTTGTCATGCTCTAGGTCTAAATCTAGTGGAACATTACACCCAGCAGCACCATGATTATTTACTGACCTGTTCCACTTAAGCTCATGTACCTCACATGGAGTCAGAAGGGCATTAATCTGGAATAAAAGGTATAAGGCTTCAAGGGCATACTTTGATTGACTTGACTCTTGCCAAAACTGGATAAGGAGAAACTTCCAACAACGAATGATCCTTGTCCCATCACCTTCTGCCACAGCATCCCTAAAGTTCAAATATAACAAGCCATGATCAAGGAGAGAACATTGATAATTGCACATGTCATCATTTGCCTTGTTTGGCTCTTCAAGGGTTTTTGGTTGAGTAACCTTGTCATGTGCATCAGAGGGTGGCTCATTGGACAGTTCCACCTGAACGTCATGAATAAGTTCATGTTTTCTCCTTGATTTTCCATCATAGCGGAATGTCTTGGGACAGCCAGGAACACGACATGGGTAATGGCCATCAGGTGTCTGTGCTTGGTTCCTTTGCACCTCTGCTTGTTCTTCCTCGGTCAGTATCTTGTTTAAAAGCGAGTTTAAAGATGCTGAATCAATAACATGTGTCCACAACCTTTGCTGCAATCTGACGAAGGTACACCCTTTGGATAGCTACTGATGCTGTTGCCAAGCTTGGTGGAAAAGTGTTGCGGGTTGGCTTACCATTGATGTCACTCCTGCCAAGAATGCTCAAAGCTGCTACAACAATCCGAGCTTTCACTGCTAAGGTAAACATTTCCCTGTCTGGGGAATATGCACTTGTCACGTCACTCTTCACATTCCTGCGGTTGATATTGTTTCTGTCACAAACCAATGTGCATTTGTCTCCTCCTGAGTCTGAAGAGTAATGTCTTTTGAAACACAGCTGCATTGAAAGATAAATACATACAAAAAACATTGGTGTGTTTTGCTCTCTCTCTTTCATAACCTCGTTTTCAAGCTAAGGACTCTTCTCAATAGGGCTATGTAGTTATGAAGTCTTTGGAACTTTTACTAAATTCTGACTGGTTAAAGCAAGAACCTTGAAGCTGTGGTACACATTGTTCTCATTCTATTTAGCCATTATCCTGCCCCCCCCCCCCCTCCCCCGAAAGGAACGTTTTCCACTATTAAAGCAAAACAAAAGAAATTGATTACAGGAATTCATGTATATATTTTGGTAAATGAGATGTTCCAGAGTACTGTGAGAACCATAGGAAATGCAGTATTAAAAAATGTCCATTATAATTACCTGTAAAAAACTCATGTCTGCATGCCAGTCTGCTATTCCGATGTGTAAACCTGTCATTCTCTCTTCTGTATAGCCATTTTGCTGCGCCATTAATGCACTGTCTACAGTGAGTTGATCACCGATGACATTAGCTGAAACAAAATGCTGATCCTCTCCTTCTCCTTTACTTGGTAGATAGGAATGTATCCTCTTCAGCACATTTAACATACCTTCAGTTGTGTTTTCATTTTCAAAAATGATACCAAGGAATGCCTGTTAGACCAGGAACAAAGTCAATGATAAGAAGAGGATTAAAATGTTTCTCAGGATGACCATTTTACCTTCCATGGGGTGGATGAAAATATTTTATAATTGTATTTTGATTCATCATTTAAAGGGAAAGTTAATTCTAATCTGACCTTACTGTCACCACTCTCACAGGAAAAAATTCTGAGTTTCCAAAATTTGATTATTATTGGAAACCATTTAAAATAAACTATCCAATATTGGAATAACATTGGAATACTTTATAATTTGCTGACTGAAAGGATGGGTTTTGGAATATCATTGGTATATCATTCATTTGATAATCCAACTTGGTATTTTGATGGTAGTTTTTTGGAATATTATGTTCAACAGGTAACAGTCCAACAAAATACCATGTAACTAGACTTGGAGTGTTAAATGAGTCACAAATCAGTAATTTACCAATAAACTTCCAAGCTATTTTTGATGGTAATTTATTGTAAAATCATATCTAGCATATGATAATCCAAGAAAAAACCATAAAAGCAGACTTGGGTTGTTATGTGACTGAGAAAACAGTAATTTACCAATACAACTCCAAGCTATTTTTGATGGCAATTTATTGGAACATCACTTCGAGCACATGATAATAAATATTCAATAACATTTTTATAACCAAATTTGTTTTCTATTGTAAGTCATTGGATGATCACTTATAGCTTGCAAATCATCCATTAAAAAGGAAACAGTGAAGCAATGCGTGTACCTTAGTGCCAACCGTTTTTCGATGGCATGAGAAAAAGGAATTCAAGTGCCATATCCATTCTTCATTTTCGCATGACATTGATAAACAGATTTGAATTTTGCTTTTTGCTTTTCGTTTTCGCCTAACTTTGAAAAATGGTTTTGAACTTCGTATTTCGTTTTTCGCTTTCGCATCACTTTGAAAAACGGATACCAATTTTAGTTTTCGTTTTTTGTTTTCGCATCACTTTGAAAAACGGATATGAATTGCGTTTTTCGTTTTCGCATTACTTTGAAAAACGGATTTGAATTTCGTTTCTCGTTTTCGCATCACTTTGAAAAACAGAATTTCGTTTGTCACTTTTGCATGACTTGAAAAACGGATCACTGCACCAGTCCAGTCATTTGAAGCCCCGGCCACTCCCTCGGGGTTGACCAAATGATATGATGATAGCTGCGAAAAAAGAGGCAGCTATCGCAACACTTACATATCCTCCATGGAGAAGGAAAATGACGAACATTTCAACACTTTACAACCTGAAGTCACAAAATGCGAGATAAGAAAAAAATTACAAATCAAGTTTCACAGTCTTCTGGAGTTTTTGTAGAATGACTCAATCATTACAAAGTGTCTTTCTTGTCGTCGTTTCCAGGATACAACAAATTAATGCAGCATAAGTTATTAAACAATTTGGCCACTTGAACGGGGAAAAATAAGACCCGTCTAGTTAACTTCTCCTATAAGTGGCACAAAAAATGTGTTCAAGACTTAAATAAAACGGGACTCAGCTAAGACACTCCTTATGTGCTCGTATAAATGGTACAGTTTGTGTCTTATTTAAGATGTGACTTATGTAAGCGGTGTCAAGAGACACTTTACAAAGCATACATGTATTTCTTCAGCTGCGAGAAGCGATAAAAATGTATGCAAACCCCTACGCGTCGCGAAAATGGAAAGGCTTACCACAGAGTGGCTGCCCTGCTTATTCCCCGGTCAGGGAGGCAAAGACCGGGATTTCTAGCGTATCCCCCGCCTACCAGGGAATTAAAATGGGGTGATTATTAACTAAAAGGCCCCTTCCATGATTACCCCGGTCATCCCCTTAGGTAGGGGGGGGGGGGCGAGTTTCAAATAACTGGTGTATTAATCCACTTTTCAAATTCATGCAAAAATGACAAACAAAACTCCAATCTGTTTGTCAATAACAGGCAATGCATATACGAAAAACGAAATGCAAATCCGTTTTTCAAAGTGATTGGAAAACGAAACACGAAAAACGAAATTCAAATCCGTTTTTGAAAGTGATGAGAAAACGAAAAACAAAAACTGAAATTCAAATCCCCTTTTCAAAGTGCGGCAAAAACGAAAAGCGAAAATCAAATCCGTTTTTCAATGTCACAAGTAGACAAAAAACGAAAAATAGAAATGGGAATGGAATTCCATTTTACAAGGCCGAAGAAAAACGAAAAATAAAAATGAAATTTGAATGCCATTTTTTTTATGCCATCGAAAAACTGTTGGCACTAAGGTACACGCATTGAAGCAAATCTGGATTGCTAGTCATTCCTTGCTAATACAACATTATCATTTTATAATTTACACAAAATATTATAGTTTTCAATTCAATAATGAAAGAACATTCTTTATGTACATGTTTGCGGTAAAAATTATCTTTGGTTTGATACACTCAATCACAAAAAACGTGCAAGACAGTTTATGTTTCATTTTTGCTTGACTTCTCAATAATTTCAAGTAACAAATAATAACATGCAGTCTCTTCATTCTAGCCTTGTTCCTAGGTCCAGGGAGGCAAGAAGAGGAGAGACTGTTTAACAAGGTTACCTTCAATTAGCTTAAAGAGTTTCTGAACAGTACATCAAGGCAACAGCTATGACTGCCTTAACATCATGATACAAATAATGGCACTTATTAACAAGTATAATACCTCCTCATCAACCCAACATGAATATGCCACCTGCCAGTAACCTTTTGAAAGTCCAAGGATACTTTTGAACTGAACAACCTGCACTGGGCTTCTTTCAGGTACCCAAACACCAGGTTGTGTACCATCCTCTACAAAAAATCTAGCATTAATAGTCAAACGAGTTAGGTTGAATGACAGCTCGCAAGCTTTCCAGATTTGCCCATAATCTCCTTTGATTTTCACCATGTCATGGAGTATAGGGTAATGAGGAACAACAACTGTCCCTTCAGTAACAGGAAATACCCGTCTCATGTAGTCTACCAGAATAAAGTGTAATTGACCTTCCCTCAAATTATTCTACTGGTCATCATCATGGTCATTCCTTGCAAAGAGCATGACCTTTCTGCTGAGAAGTGAAGCTTCAAATATGATTGTGTCATCTGTTGAGCATACTTGTCTGAGACCAATTTCTGCTTCTCCATCATATTTAAAATGTTTTCCCTTGCAGAAAAGAGACGACACAATGTTAATTCTGACAGAAAACAAACTATCAAGTAAAACAACGTCTCCCTTGTCTGGATCAGCATATATCACATGTTCCCTAACTCTGTAGAGAAGGCCCTCATAAGAGTGTTCTGGTTTCCACAGACTCCTGGAGCACCATCCAATAACTGGAACATCATCGACTGGAACACCTTTTGCAATGCCAATTGTCTGCCGGTCACTATCTGATAGCCCGATAGTTTTATTACCACCAACAATAATGTCCTCTGACAATCGTGCATAATTTACCGTGTTCTGGGAACTGTCAAAAAGTTTCTTAGCAACTGCAGAGACTGTGCTGAGGGCTAAAAAAAAAAAAACAACAAATATTAAAGCAAAATTTCCAAAAACACAAGTACAAAAAAAGGACAGTTACAGTAAAGTAAACCACGAAAAGTAATCACACTGCGCTATGTCATCACATCTCTGAACTAATTTAATACTATAAAAGTACGTGCAAGCAAAGTGGTGGGAATATCATTACCATCAGTTTCTTGATCTTACATTGTATTTTTGCTTAGTCTTCATTAATAAGAAAGTCCAGGAATGAGAACAGTAAACCAGTTCAACTTTAACCCATCTACACCCAAAAATGACTGGCTACGAATTTATCCTCACAATTTTACAGGTACTACAGTTACAATCACAATTTTTAGTCTTTTCACACTCTCCAAACTCATACTGTGAAGAAAATGTATGGAGTTCAGTGAAGATAATTTGTATAATTTCTGTTATTTACAGGATAATGGGTCTTAACAGGCTGATAACAGTGATGTTGTCATTAATGGAAGTTACCTTGGAAATGTCAGCTTGGCGAGTGTTTAGAGCACCTGCAGCATGATGGTTTGATTTTCGTAGTTTTAAAAATTCTCGTCTTGCCTCATTCAGAGCAAAAGTAATTTCAATGTTGTTGTGATTGTTAGAAGTGAGAATGTACCGCCTAACAGCCCTTTCCTCTGTCCAGCATGAATAGTTATCTACTGAGCTGAAACGGTTAATATCATTGAAGTGCAGGAGATTATGTAATGTGATTACACAGTTTTTAACACCATAGGCCTCTTCAACTAGTACAGCATATCTTGCACACATTTCATGAAATGTACAAGCATCACCTTGACTCCAGCCATTTCTAGCATGATTGCTAAGAAACTCGACAATGCGGGCAAGGCAATAGATAATTTCTTGAGTTTCTGGATCATTTTGAAGCATGTCCCCTAAGCACGCTTCCATGGCAGGAAATGCAAAATGATTGAGGTCCTCTGCTTTCCAGTACCCAAATCGCTTTGTTATACCTGTGGGTAATCGACCTCTCCTGTGTTCATGAGTCCATGAAAACTTATTAAGTCGCTCATCAACTACCTGCCAGTTAAGCTCCTCATCATCACTTTCTAAGAGGCACTGAATCTGCCGTCTGACTACGTTGAGAGGTAGACCATGCATTTCATCATACACAAAATCTTTGTGGTAAAGAAACTGGTAAAGGGGATACAGTCTATGAAATATTGACAATCCTGTGTATCCCATGTTCTTGGATTTTTCATGCTTAACAGTTATGCGCTCTTCTTCCTCTATGTTCTTCAAGACTTGAAAACTGTTTAGTATAGACTTATCTTCTATTGGAAATCTGGCTTGCACTCTGAACCCAGGGTAATAGTAGTGATTGGAAGCTGGTACAAACACACCTTCTACTTTACATCGTCTACATCCCTTTTTACCACACTTGATGAATTTTCCTGCTTCGCACTGACCATTGTGATCTCCTTTCCAACAAAGCAGAAGATGACGTATGTGTGTTGGCCCTGAAGGAATGTCTGCAATGGTAGCTGCATAGTTCACAGGAATTCCATTGATAAGACCTTCCTCCAAATCGTTGATGAGTGGTTCAAGAAATGGATCCAAAGCATGGCTCCTTTTCTTTGGAATGAGGTAACTTGGAACAAAACCAACCACATATATCTCGTCAGTGTGACATCGGTGTCCTTTAGACATAGTAGCTATGGATACTTCTATGGCTCCACATCCACGAATAGTACTAGAAAATGGCTGCCAACCATCCCAGTGACCTACATGTACAACATTTAAAAAACAATTTTAAAGACAGATTATATGACACTCAAGAAACATGGCTAGTAGTCAAGGGCAACCACTCAGGACCATAAGTGAATACTGCCCTTCAGTTACTGCAATCACAAAATCCTGTTCAGCTCTGTTACAGCTTTTGAGAATTGTATATGTGATCTTAGAACATGGATGCTTCAAGACAAGTTGAAGATAAATGATGACAAAACTGAGTTTATAATCATTGGTTCCAAAAAACAACTTTCCAACCTCAATGAGTGTTCAATACGGGACGGCAGCACTGATGTTTTCCCTGTTAACACAGTGGAAAACATAGGCTCCTGGTTTGACTTGTTCTGTTGATGCATATTAACAAGTTGTGCATAATACCCATCTCCTAACTTTGGTGCATGCTTTTATTACATGCTGACTGGATTACTGTGAAATTTCAGTAAAAAAGAAATACATGTACAAGTATGTAAAAACAATTGAGATTGAACAGGCAGCTGTAAAACACTGATTTTTTTTCCAGGTTTCTTAATTGATAGCGTCATCACTGTAAGTATCACAAGTTTTTCTCCCTTCTTCTACACTAAGTGATAGTCCTTCAACAGACCCAGTTGTTTAACAACTTTCAGATGGCATTACTTCATTAACTTAGTCATAAGTAAGCCCAAAAACTGCTGTTCAAACAAAAAATGTTATCTTAACTTACCACAATAAGCAATGTTACGAGGGTCCCCATGTGCTGTCTTTGGAAGGTGTTGAAATATGGTCCCACAAGAAGAACACTTGATCCTCTTTAGGCCACCACCTGCCTCAGGAGAATTAGTCATTTCAGCAGCAGAAATAACAGTATTGCATCCTGGATAAGTACACCTGACTGGGAGTTTCCAAACTGCATTTGGATCCCAAAAATAAGCAAGTTTGGCAAACCTTGTCCCATCCCACATTTCACGCTTCACTGGCCACCCCCAACCATTTTTCATCTCATCAGGAAGCCAGTGGTCACGTTGTGACCAATGGCCAGTCATTTTCTTGCACATTTCTGGAGAACGGCACTATTTTTTTACTTTGTCTGGTAGACCTAAGTAGTAGTATGGGATTGTCCCTTAATGACCGCAATGAGGACAAGGTTCATCTTTTGATTCCATCAGTCCGTAGTGACTAGAATGGTCATTACTGAAACAAACCCAATAATGTTTTGGTTCCGAAAAACCCAGTTCCTTTGGCCACGTTTGTACATCATCCCAGTTTCTTGGCCAGTGAATTGATACATCATCATTTCCACTTGTATGTAAATCTTTTCCCCACTGTAGAAGTTCTTCAAAATGATTTATGGAGCAGCCCATTTTCTGTTTCATCTCAACTAAGCGAAGAACACTATCCTGCACAAACTTCTTCACGTTCTCTTCCTCATCGTCACTGCCAAACGAGCCTGTTTCATCATCATCAGCTGACCTTGAACCACCAGCACTACTATAGTCAGTGATTGAATTATCATCATAATCATGACCCGCGCGATCGGCCCCAGCGCAAACATCACTAGAGTGTGGAAATTCGCTGTAAGTGTCTTCAAAACAAAAAGCACTTTCGAGTTCAAATTCGTGCGCTTCATATTCCACAAGATTTTCCAAAGTTGAGCTGTCCAGTTCTTCCAACGTTTTACGTGCTTTTTTAGCAGGTGAAGGCTGGGATGACGTTCGGACTTCATGTGCCCCCATGCGGTCATGCATTTTTCACATGGACAGTGTACATGAGGTTTTCCTTCCTTGCTAATTTCTTTAGCATCAGCGGTTAACTCGCAATAGCAGCAAGTAAGAGAAACGTCTCCCTCTGCTTCCATTACAGTTTGTTTAAGACACAAAGCAAAAAACAAATAGACAAGAAAGAAAAGAACCGCAACGATTTGTAAAAACGACATACCGAATCCACCATGTTCATTATTCAGTCTGGCAAAGGTCTGGGAACGAGATCAAAGATTACGCGGGAGTCTGGTATAAAGACTCGGACTAGTACTGCGCATGACCTCAACCCACAAAAAAGTCGCGCGCTTTTCGCTACACCCTCTTCAAGCTTGGAGGACTTGGAGTCTACGAAGGGAAAGAAATTTTGCAAAATGACAACAAGCAGTTCGTCTTATGAGGACAATCTACCACTTTCTCAGTCAGGTAATGGTAGTCATTAATATTAATATTTTAATCCGTGGTTTTTAGAAGCTGAGATCTCAGGCAAGGCACTGCCAATGATGGATAGATCGTGCCTTAAAGACATCGGAATAACATCAATTGGCAAACGGCTGACTATTCTAGGCCACATAAAGCAACTGTTGGGTTAGTAAATTTCAATTACCTTTCCTTATCGTTATAGTATTTTTTTTTCACTGCATGTGAACTTAATTGTATTCAGGCATTCATATCAAAATAGATCTGAAAAGTGAAACACCATTGAATTTTTTGTAAATAGGAGTTTAATTTTTTTGATACTAAGGTTAATGTAGGAATATTTATGTATTCACTCATTTAGTGAGAATAATCCCTGACAATTCAATAAATTTTCAGGAAAAGGAGAATGCCAACCTAAAGAAAGTCGCCAGCCTAATGTGTCCATGAAGGGAAAAATTACCAAGAAAGATAAAAATGCTATGACTTCTGAAGAAAAGCATCTATATCACAGCAAGTAAGTTGCTTTTCGCTTTATTAAATGGGAGAGACTACTGATGAGTATGCACTCAGCATTGATTATTGAATCTATATTTCATTCTCAGGATAAAGATGATCAGAAAGGAATGTGAAAAACGGTGGCCTGGAAATCACAAAATTTGTTTCAGAAGTAACTATTCCAATAGTTTGGTATTATCAGAACTGTGTTCATCCTTACTGCCTCTTTGCGAAATCAAGGCAATAGGATTTGGCTATGGTAAGGACAATTATTGAGACAGATTTAGCATGGCATTTTTGGCAAACAACAAATGTCAGATTCCTGTATTTGATACCACAAAATAACAAATAAATTATGCTAAGGAAAACAGTGCAAAATAATTTACTTTTTGTAGCTTACATGAAACTAGTTAATGGCTAGCCATGAATGAAGAGAACAATAAATTATGGTCACAGACTTCTGCCATTTTTCTTTGAAAAAAGAAGCTCATATCAACTCTAGTTTTAGAACCCTATTAGACTGTTCACACTCGTTTAGCTTTGTTGTTTATTTAATGCTGTAATTTTTATATTTTGATGAATTTTTTAAGTTAAGAATCTAGAATAATTTACAATAATATACATTACCATCTGCTACGCTACAAATTCATGTACAGGATAAATGTGGTTTTAATCCAGATAAACTCATTTGGTCATGAAATCTTTTTTTATGATTTATTTAAGATGCCATTAGACATCACATCCTGCAATGGGCTGGTGAAAAAAAACAGAAAATCACCGATGGATATGACTTTGAGGTATTTAATGTACGTGTATAAAATTTTGTTATTTATTTTTGTGTATTACAGTAATTAGTTGCTTTGCTAGGAGCTGATGCAAGAGCTTTCATCTCTTTACTGGGAATGTTAGCAACCAGGCAAATGTTCTTATAATACTGGGTTTTTAGTTCTTGTAAAATGTAAGTTTTCAACCTCCCAGTAAAGTTCATTTCTCTTTATTCTGAAAGAAAACTAGAACCTCAGCCAAGAGAGCCTTTAAGAGCCATTATCTGAGAAAATCGAGAATCGCACGACACTCGTCAAAAAGTCGAATTTTTTTTTATTTTGCCAAAACATCCCTTTTAGTGACCTTATTTAAGGAAAAATAGTTTTGGGTTCAAACGATTCATTTTAAAGGAGAAATTAGGAAAAGTTTGAAAAATCGATTTTATGCTCCTTTTTCGCACAAACCATGGCAGGATGCAATGGCAACTTCGAGAGAAGGGTGAACGCGTAAGAAACATTCCCTGACATTGAAACTTCACCGAATTATTATTTTGTTCTTACTCTTGAAAATCCTAAAAGAAAATTTGATAAACAATGCTTTACATTTTTATAATCGACAAGTGTAAAGAGGTCATATTTGTGACATTAGACGTGCTAGAAAATGAAGGCCAACTTTGACTATTAAAAAAGGCCTCTGGTATATGCCGCTTGATCATAAAATCAATATAAGATGGAACCTTGGCTTTTGTACTAACTTACTGGAAAGTTTTAGCTCTGGAAATCAAATATCATCCTGACACCAAAGCAAGCGGTGAGGGCAATTGAATTGGGAAATTTATGCAAATTAGACGGCTTGCGGACGGTTGTCAAACTAAAAAGAAAGGTTTTAGATGAAAGGATTACTCACCATTGCTTGTAACACGTTTTTACGGCAAGGAAAGTTATTTTCAACTTCTTTTGCGTCGTTTTGAGTCACAAAATAAATAATTTTTAGCCAAAAGACAAACGTACGTTTGCTAAGCAACTGCGTCCGAATCCGGCCGTGAATCGAAAGTCCCAACGCGTCGAAGCAAGAGTTACAAGAGTTTTTACTTCAGTCAGGAGGTAAAAGGAATAAAAACTCATCGCAAACTATAAATGACTTCGATTTTGAAAACCTTTCATCACTTCAATCGTTCGTCGGCTGATAACAAACATCGCACAAGATCGTACGACCTTTGGCGTGTGACCGGAAATTGGTCACACGCTTCAGTCACGTCAGCATGCTTCACGAAATTTTCGTAGCTGTTGTCAGCAATTTTAAGACAGTTTTCACATTTTTTGACAAGAACTCCCCTCATCGCAGTAGAAACAGCCATGCATATTTATTATTCTTTTATTTACCTACTAGGCTTGGAAACAGCTTTTTTGCCTTCGAAGTACTAAACAGGAGGGGTACCTCGGATTCCAAGTGTCGTGAGTGACCCGTGGAAGCGAAAATCAAGACCAAAAAAGAACGAATATTTTGAATACTTAAGTAAAGCCACAGCTAAAAAAAATTTTTTTTTGTTGAAAATACTTTCAAACTAAGAAAAAAACATACTTCGATCATCCCCGTGACTTGGAATCTGGCCAGGGTACCGCCTCCCCCTCCCCTCCTCCCCTATGCCGGGTCAAAATACTAAGTTCCCCCGGCCCAATGTCCCGTAGTCAAGGGAGTATACTCTCTTGCTGTAGTAAAGAACTTGCAGAATAATACCAATTCTCCGTGGCCAACGGATTAAACGCTATAGTTTACTTTGGTTTTCGCTATTTGCTCACGATCAGGAGCCTATAACCCCAACCGCGACCAAATTATGAAACCTGTTATTACCAGAAAAAAAAAACACAAAGAAACAGTCAGTCAGATAGACAGTACATAATAAAAAAGACCTCGATTAAGATTTAAAAAAATCAATACATGACACTGTCGAATACGAAAACCCAGAAACCATTTTGTGGAAAAAAGGTTCGTATACAGCTATCAGCTGCTTTTGTCCACAACTCGCCGGTAGAGGTGCGCGGAAACTAGTGATTGTGAAATGGCTTCAAACTATGATCCTATACTGTTGGAATATTACTTACCACAGAAAGCTACATCTGATTTCTTCTAGCAGACACAATCCTCTTGGTTCGTGTGGACAAAGTAGCTCATCCCGGCTATTTGCACCATGCTACCATAGTCTCCCTAGATTCCCAAGCCTCGCACGCAGACTTTCCTGTCTCACGAACGTTGGGTAGGATTATAGGACGAGCCAAAAGAAAGTGAAGGCGATAGGCTCTCGCGATGATGCAAGGAAGGTCGAGTATTATATTCCCCTATCCTGGTCGCCCAGGGTAAGTCTTCGGAGGAGAGTGACTTAGGGGCTGTATGTTCGAAAAGTTGACTAACGCCCCAGGGACTAACGCTTTCCCCTGGATAAATCTATATCCAATAAGTAACGCAACTGCTTCTTCTTATTCGCTTGATAGTGATTTCCTGTTGTTCAACGTTTGAACAACAGGGCCCTAAGTATTGTGTTTCGCCTTGCACTAAAAACCCATAAACCTTATAAATTTCACTAAGGGACTTCAGCACCTCCCTTGAATGATCCATTTCGCTAAACGGGACCTCAAAACAACGATTCTGTGCATCCTAAGGGAGTGTATACTATACGTTCCTGGCTCTCGTCACTCACAGTGAGGTGATGGTGGCTCATACTCTAATAGACCTAACACAGTCGAAGCTCCATGTGCGTCCGCCAATCCAAAAGACCAAATTTTCCCATTCAAAGCCTTATATTTGGAACCTCCAGTAAACGACCTTCTGTAAGTGACTGCGACCACTTTTTGGGCGTCACGGTTAATTGTTTTCCATAAGCGACCAGTTGACGCATTCTCTGCTCTCTATTTTTGCTGTGTGCACTATGTTCCTTGGAAAATATAAAGACCTTTAGTGACATCGTGAAACTACACGTATCCTAACTTAGTAGATGTAGCCAATTCAGTGAAGATTCTGTTGTGATTCTAGACTATTCTATATCTCACTCACCTGAATCCCTCTTTAAATTGAGCATGATTTAAAAGCTGTATTTTTCAAAAGAGGTAAAAGATAATATTTTGCCAGGAATTTGTTACACCGCCATTTAATAGAAAGTGCCCGGACCTCTTCTCGGAATAGACCCCATGTGGTCCGATTCTTCTAAACGGCCACCTCCCGTTAGAGACCATTAAGTCTTTGCATTTTTGGTGGTCGCTTACTGGAGGTACGACTGTATTACTTTGACCTATCAGGGGCTTACCGATAATAAAGGGGATCTGGAAGGGGGCATGGATGCGACAATCACATGCCAGGTCGCTTACTTAAAATAGTGGACATCTAACTGACAATCAAAGTTTGTGCTTATTATTGGGGTTATCTGGTGTTTACTCACCTCCCAAGCTACCCTGGGCGAGCCAACTTTTCATCCATTTCCTTACAAAACTTGGTAAACCATTTACATGAGAAACAAAAGGTTGGTTCGGATAGACGCCTTACTACCAGTAGTGGGCGGGGTTGAGGGCTTCCGGAAGTCAGCCCTCCACTGAGCCGGTAGTGGTGGCCTCACCCTTCTAGCCCGGCTAATATTTCTTCACTTTGGCTCGCCCAGCTAGCTGGGACGACACGGTCAAGGCTAGGCAAAGACAGCATGCGCCAGCACTGTTGACTCGGACAAAGTGGTCAGTTTTTTCCTCATACAAACGCTCGCAAAAGTTGGCTCGGCTGGGAGGTTGACCTTCTCTCCGGCACAGCTTTTCTCCATCCATGGGTTCCAAACAGTCTTTTAGCAGTCACGTTTGAAATTTATAGCAAAATGATGTAGCACTTCAAAAAATAATTAAAAAATACACTTTTTTCACAGCCTGTCAATGCCTAGAAGGTATCTATAAAAGAAATCAACTGCAGAACAGGAGTCAATTTCAGTTTTTTGCGCTTTTCATGCTAGCACTGCGAAGCGGACTGGGGGTGCGAGACACGCACGATGCATGGGGAACAAGTTCTGCAGGCTATAAAAGAAATTAAAAAACAAACAAACAAATAAAGCAGGCCTGATTTTATTTCGATGAGTCTATTTTTTGTGGAAAGCAAACGTGAAAAATCGTATTAAAATTCGTGACAGTATGCTAACGTCATATAAGCGTGTGACCGATTTCCGGTCACACGCCAAAGGTCATACGATCTTGTGCGATGTTTATTATCAGCCGACGAACGATTGAAGTGATGAAAGGTTTTCAAAATCGAAGTCATTAGTTTGCGATGAATTTTCAATCTTTTGGCCTCCTGACTGAAGTAAAAACTCTTGCAACTCTTGCTTCCAAAGGACCGCAGTGACGTGTTGTGACTTTATTTCGATTCACGGCCGGATTCTGGTGCAGTCGCTGAGCAAACGTACGTTTGTCTTTTGGACCTTTTGGCTTAAAATTATGGATTTTGTGACTCAAATCGACGCAACAGAAGTTGGAAATAACTTTCCTTGCCGTAAAAACGTGTTACAAGCAATGGTGAGTAATCCTTTCATGTAAAACCTTTCTTTTAGTTTGACAACCGTCCGCAAGCCGTCTCATTTGCATAAATTTCCCAATTCAATTGCTCTCACCGCTTGCTTTGATGTCAGGATGGTATTTGATTTCCAGAGCTAAAACTTTCCAGTAAGTTAGTACAAAAGCCAGGGTTCCATTTTATATTGATTTTATGATCAAGCGGCATATACCAGAGGCCTTTTTTAATAGTCAAAGTTGGCCTTCGTTTTCTAGCATGTCTAACGTCACAAATATGACCTCTTTAGACTTGTCGATTATAAAAATATAAGACATTGTTTTTCAAATTTTCTTTTAAGGTTTTCAAGAGTAAGAACAAAATAATAATTCGGTGAAGTTTCAATGTCAGGGAATGTTTCTTACGCGTTCACCCTTCTCTCGAAGTTGCCATTGCATCCTGCCGTGTTTCGTTCGAAAAACAGGAATAAAATTTCTCCTTTAAAATGAATCGTTTGAACCCAAAACTATTTTTCCTTAAATTAGGTCACTAAAAGGGATGTTTTGGCAAAATAATAAAAAATTCGATTTTTTGACGAGTGTCTTGCGATTCTCGATTTTCTCAGAAAATGGCTCTTAAAGCACCAGAAGACATGAGTCAAAGTGTTATTGGTAAGTCTCTGCACAGAACAATGTATTGTGTGAATACTGTTTCAGTGATTGAGCAAACTTTAAAATACCCATTGAGGGGTTACTTTGCAATTTTGTAATAATAATATTATTATTATATATGTACTTTTTACTTTTATTGCTGTGCTATGCAACCTTTTTTGTGTGGTGCCATAGGGGCATGCTTTATTGTTGTGACAGAACAGCAGAATTCACCTTTTTTTAACCAAAAAATAAATGTGGAGGACTGATGGTGTAACCTAACAAAAAATAATGCTTGAGGGGAGGAGGTATTCCTGCAATCACTCTAAGTTTTCCCATCTGCTTCCTGGAACATAAACAAGAGATAACACCCTATTGCCCCATTAATGACTAGCCAAGATTTCTATGTGTACATAATATTTTCAAGACAGTTAATTGTTGTTAATGTTTTATTTCAGCTGTAACAGATTCAAGCAAGCAAGAACAAACTGAAGTTGTGCAGAGTCTGTGCAAGACATTGTGACGATATTGCATTATCCAATCAGATTTTAGTATTTACATGTGCGCGCTCGCGCTCGAAATTCATAATGGTCTACCTTTTAGAAGTGAAGAGGAGAAATCCGACATAACCAAGGTCCTGGAATTGTGGGAGATGCATTGCATTGGCAAAACCAATATAATTTACGAGAGATACAAATTCAATAACCGTTCTCAAGAACAAACAGAATCCATCGATACGTACGTGACCGCTTTGCGAGCTGTTGCCGAAACTTGCGAATTTGGAACCTTGAAAGACCATCTTATCCGCGACAGAATTGTGTGTGGAGTCCGAGAAAATGCTGTTAGGAGGAAATTACTGCAAGAATCTGGTCTTACTCTGTCAAAATGTGTGGATATCTGCCAAGCCACGGAAGCTACGTCGGCACAGCTCAAAGAAATGGCACCGAGCCAACAATCGAGTGAGGTTGATTTGGTCACGAAAGCAGAGCCTAAAAAACCAAATTTGCGCAAGGAAAAGAACAAATGTCCTAAAGATCAGCTTGTCGAGGAATGCAAGTTTTGTGGCCGTCAGCATCAGCGTAATAGAGCGAAATGTCCCGCGTATGGTCAAATTTGTTCTTCCTGCGGAAAACCTAATCACTTCCCTGTAAAATGTGGAAAGAAATCCAGCGATTCCAATAAGCCTTCTCAGAAATCCAAGCACAGAAAGGTCCATCAGCTTGCCGACAGCGATGACGCAAGTTACTCGTCTGAAGAAGAAATTTTGTCTGTGTCCTCTCAAAACGCTGTCAATACTGTGGAAATGTCGGAATTCAAGAGTAAAATATTTGCACACATCGAAATTGAAGATGTGTTAGAGTAGTCATAGGGGCTACATGGATCGGTAACCAATCAGAGCGCAGCAAATTTGGTCTCGACCAATCAGAATCGCGCATTTCGCCCATGTGACTTATTGACGTCACAACCCATTGTGTTTGTCCACGTGACCCATAGGAATAAAGAACACACGCACACAAGAGTTGAATCTACATTGTTTACATAGTTTTATTGAGAGAAGAGCCTGGTAGTTGGACGCATGCGTAGTTGGGGTCCAAGCGTTTGCCCTGTGCAGTCACGTGAATGGGATCGTAGGCACATGCGCAGACCGCCAAACGACTCCCCAGGTCCCCCGCATGCCTGTGAGCCTATTTCCGCGTAGACCTACTGCGCATGCGCAAACCGCGAAAAGTAGCCCCAGACCCCTTGCAACCCAAAAGTCAAGAAAAACACATTCTATGGAGGTCAAAATCCACTTTTTTTAATCAACACATCGCGAGGAGAGCCTGGTTACAAGCGGGACGTGTGTGACGTCCGAGTCACGTCACGCCCATTTTTTGCATTAATACACAAAATAAATATAAGGTGTTTGCTTCTTGGAGGAAGGAGTCATGAGCAGGGGATGAGGCCATGGAATATAATGGTTGAACTCTGTCCTGGACCATGGTTTGATCAAATGAAAACGGAAATTGGCAAAAGTGTCTGAAACGAATCAGAAGGAGGGTGATTAGACCCAAGAAGCAAACTGAATGAGATACAGTCGACCATTGGCACGCACGAGGCGGTGGTTTATTGTCCAATGATTGACTGGAAGATAAAAAAACAGGCCTTGATTACAAACGGGACGTGTGTGACGCCCTAGTGGTTTCACGCCCTTGAAATGTTTGTTTACAATAATATTCTATTAAAATCCAGCCTTGATTAAAGTCAAAATGGTCTAGGATCCAATTACATTCTGATAAAAAAAATCAACGTTTTAGTTTGAACAAATGGAGTAAGCTGGACCAACCATGATGATTGACAATACAGAGTTTATGAGGGATGGGCCAGCTTCGAAAAATTATTACATCTTGTAGGATCCAATGGGAATCTAATGAATAAAATTAAGACATGAACATCCAGCAGGGGTGGCGCCACCATGCAGACCTCCCCCTGCCGGGTGTTCAGACTTCCCATCCCATGCTTTCTAATATGGCACAGCCCCGACAGGGTTCATGGAGGGTGGATACGGATCGTAAATAAAGCCAACAGTGTTTGCAGACAAAATATAATTTTCCCGTCAGATTTTGCACATTATTTCTCGTATGAATGGTCATCACCTGGTTGGTGGCTGAAAAAAAGGGAGAACGATGACAAAAAATGAGAATTCAGAATTCCCATCCCGAGCTTTCGATTATGTAACAACCCCAACAAGGTTCATGGAGGGGGGATACGTGACGTGAATATGTCCAACAGCGTTTGCAGACAAAGTATAATTGTCTCATTGGAAAGTTGAAGGTGGACCTTGTGTGATTGGTGATCACCTGGGCAGTGGCTGAAAAAGGCAAGGGATATAAATAGCTCGTATGACAAAACGAGTATCTGAAACGGAAAAAACATGTTTTAAGGATGGGGTGGATAGCCCATGTCTTGCAACATCTCACACCAATAACAGGGGAAGTGTAAATCTTGCACGCGACGAAAATTCCAAAAGGAACGACAACAAAGTAATTTGAGTGGATTCGGACATGGAAGGGCGACCCCTGTTCCAGTGTACCACTGCACGATACTGCCACAAAAACACCAGGCAGCGGAGGTGCCATGAACCCTGTGGGTGCTGAGAATGGCATGCGAATCTGCGAAAAAATTAATAATACTTTGTCTTCGTGAGTAAGAAAGCAATGCGGTCTCGGAACCAGCGGCTGTTCTTGAGGTGGACACGCGTATCTAAAAAGCAGTGTCATTGCAGAATTGCATGAAATGTTGAACACAATGAATATGGCATCGGTGTTGCAAGGGAAGGATCCACCCCCATTGTTCAATTACATCAATTACATCTGAAATGTTTCATGAAGTTGGATTACACATTTGACAGTGCTATAATGACATCTTAATTGAATGGGACGTATCCATTCTCCATACTGTTTTAACGTATAATGAAAGCCTACAAAGAGGTAGAAAGTGGACGAATCAGGATGCGAAAAAATTGGGAATGCACACTCGGAATCCATTGCAAGTGATGACGCAAGAGGCAATGCGTGCCTGAAAAAATGTTTAACATTAAATTAATCGTCTAAAAACCCAAGCGAGAATAAATCTGGGTCACCCACAGAACTCTGGCCCCGGAGAAACGAATTGATGCGAAAGGTCATCCGCACAGGCCATTCGTCCCAATCTCGTTGGTTGGGATCCCCATCCTGCACATATTGCACAATCTCATCTTCGGTGAGGGACCCCTCCCTGTTGCCAGCAATCACATCATCAAGTCTTAAACCGTCCATCATCCTTTCACAGTGATTACATACTCCGCCTTGGGTGGGATGGGCCACCCAGTGGTAAATATGGCAGACGGGTTGATTCTCCACATATTCCCAAGAATCTAACAAACAAAAAAATCAACACGAACAGTTTGGAACCCAGAACCGCGCGGCCCAATTGAGTCTGGCACGTCGAGGGCAAAGACATAGGTGGACAGGCCACAGCACTGTTCGTAGAAAATCGAACCCCTTGAATACCTCTATAAAATCAAAAAAAAGGTATAAGGAAAAGGGACCCACACCCTAAAAAAATGAAAAGTCATAAAACTCACCAGCCATGCGACGTCGATGGACCTCGTGATCCAGTTTCCGGGCAATGGGGTGGTCCCACGGCAGGGTTTTGGCCCAAGCACGTAATTCTTCATGGGTACATCTTCTGAACAGGGCACGGAAACACTCATGGCCCATCGGCAGGTGGTGCAGGATCTTGAGCATGTCGAAGAGAACTGCAATCGGCACCGAGAACAACACAATGGACTGTAAGGAGCTCACCATCTTGAACATCAACACTGATCAAATTGGAATGAGCTCACACGGAGCGCACAATCTGATTTAGAGACTCTATGAGAGGAGCTGATTGGTGGAGAGACATCACGTGGGGGAGTTTGACCACGAGAGGAGACTCTAGGGGGTACCCCCCATGGGTACACTTTTTTGGGTGGGACCCCAAGTCCTGGCGCGAGACAGGGATTGGTCCAAGGAACCCATGATTAAGGGGAACAGAGCAGAGAGACCCCATTTCATGCTTGGCGCTGTCAACATGGACTGCCGAGGGTTAGTCGACCCCAGGAACAAACCGTTTGGCCCCGTGTTGCCTCTGGAAATCCAGATCAAGATCATGTTTTGGGTGCACTGTTTTTACACCATGGAGAAGCGCAAGAAGGTGGTGCAGGAGTTGAAAGGGTTGCCCAAATGCGACCTCACAGGGTTTCCCCAACAGCTGGGCGAAGATCGGTGGTGGAACCAAGTGGTGGTGCGGTTGCATGCCCCCCGGAAAAATGGCTGCCACCATTGTCATCGTATGATGGATCACCGGTTGTCGGTGAGTGATTTTTTGAAGCCACATTCTTCTTATGACCTTGAAAAAACTTTTTTCTGTTTTTAGATTGGCATGATGACGGAAATGGCGCGTGTCCCTCCCAATCTGGACAAGGTGATGAACGAGGGCATTGCGTTCATCATTGATCGCTACAAGCATCAGATCCCGATTGTCCCTTGGGCCAGCTCCCCGTCATGATTGGTCGGAGAAAGCGAGCCTACGATACCCTGGACAAAGTGATGAAGAGACTGGATTTGATCATGAATACCATGTCAGCCATGAATTTTATTATCATTGACGTATCTTGAGATTAAAAAAATAAGTGATTTGATCTATAGAGCAGTGTTTTTTTTATTGGCGTTGGAATAAAGCTTCCAGGGTGGGATAGAGGACCTGGTCTTCTTCTCGGGTGCCTACAATAGCGGTCTTGTCTTGGAGGGTGGGTAGAGCGATGTGTGTCTCGGTCATGCCTTCGCAGGGTTGATATTGTTGGGTGTCGGGATTCCACCAAGACCATTGTTCCTTATCCACATCAAATACATAGAGGGGTTTGCCTAAAATCTGAGCCATGACCACACTCCATCCTGTGCCACCCAGCAGATGCTTGCCTAATTCGTCAAAATGACCCAAGGCGAGTACGAGGGACGCAGGCTGGATCACGTGATAATTGCGTTGGATGTACTGGAGGCTGATGGGATGATGGATTTGTCGACCCAATCGAAATGCCACCTGGGTGACCATCGAGGTGGCGGCATCCAACTCGGACTGGGTCAAGGGCGTGAGGGCCTTGGATCGAGGGTGACAGGGTGGGATAAAGACCACACAGGTATGACCATACAATTGACATAATCGCTCCACATGCGTGTCCACGCCTTTAGCACCTCCTGTGTAAATGGTCAAGGGCATGTTCTGAAAAAAATGAAAAAAATCAGCGTTTATAATGAGGGATGGGAGTCCAAGCCCACATGGTATGCGGTTCATCATCGGCGTACATCAGGGACACATCCCATTCCCGCTGGGTCACGGTTTGTTCAAAGACATCTAAGACGCTACGACAATCACTGCAATTATCCGGGATCCAATCCAGTCCTTGACCATTGGCAAACGCCTTGTCTTTGGCCTCGGTACAATAGTTACATAACAGATAGTCTAATAACCGATCACACCGTTTTTGCCACAACACGCGTTGGGCGTTGACTTGCGAAAGGGTGGGTAGGACATTGGTCTGGCGACGTAACCATCCACTCATTTGACAGACCCGCACGTGGGCGCAATGATCGTGCCAGATGCCACTCCCACGTTCCTTGTGGGAATGATCCATGCACCAATTGCGTCCATGATCGTTGTGAGCCATGACATTGGCGGTGGCAATGGGGAGATTGGCCAAGTCTGGGCAGCCCTGCCCTTCTAGGACCACGAGGGGGTAGGCAAACTGGGGCTCATGGAACAGTCGATACAGTCCATTGAGCGTGAACACCCCCAATCGTCCCCGCTGGGGGATGAGATACTGTTGACACCAACGGGTGATGTCATCTCGCATCTGATGGTAGGGATTAAAGTCTTGGCGATTGTAAGCTGTGTATGGTTCGAAGGGCAATCCATGCACTGTCTTGGTCTGACGATCGACGCGCGTTTGGGCCTCCTTGGATAATTGATTGTACGACACGCCTTGGGGTAACAGGTATTTGAACAATCCATGATGATGCCCCGTCCAATCGCAAAAAGCCAGTTCTCGAATAATATATTCGTCTCGGGAGAGGGCAAACCCCTGACTGAACACCAAGAGACCCACTTCGTTCAATGCCATGATCACTTACGATAGGAAGTTCCTTGAAAACAAATGAACCGTCACACTCCATGGACAGAATGAGACCCTGGCGAGTCACGTCTGGTTTTTATAGCGGTCGGGGTGGTCTATGATTGGTGGACCCACGGATCACACCACTCTCACGAGAGCACAGGACGAGTCCGGATTGGTGGAGACCAAGATCGTATGAGCATCACGAGTTGCATCACGAGAGGCAAGAGGAGGGGCTATAAAAGGCAGGCAAGACGCTCCCTTGGAGTCATTCTTCAGTCGAGGGATGGATCGTCAAGCCACTCAACCTGCGGCGGTGCCTTCGGGACGCAAACGACGTCGAGTGAGTAGTAAGAAACCCAAGGAAGAAGCGCCGGCCCTAGACATGAAAGCCGCTCGTGAACTGGAGATGAAAGCCACCCGTGATCTGGAGATGACTCAGATCGGTTTGTCCCGAGCTGAAGCCGAAGCCCTAGAGAAGAAAGTCCTTCAAGACCCCACCAGTGAACTTTCGGTGGCTCTGAAGGCCCTATCCCGAGCGGAGGACCCACCCCCTACACCCTCCCCCACGGACCAATCCGTGAACGATTTGATGGAGGGCACCTTGAAAGAGTATGAAGAAGAATGTGTCGAGGAAGGGACGTTTCATTCGGATCCAGCGACGGAAGTGGGGGAATGGGAAGTACTGGACCAGATGGACACCCAGTTCAACCAACTCCTGTATGAAGCATGCCCGTTTCATCCCCATCGATTCCTTGAATGTGTCAACCCCCAATCCAATTTTGGTCCATTGAGGTTCAAGTGTCCCCAAGAAAAGTGTCTGGTCTATTTGTTTGAAGACGCGCGGGAGGTGATGATGGAGAAATTGAAAGAAGACACACATCCTCAAGTCCATGCCCGAGTGAAACATGGAGAACTCAAGTGCCGATGTGGGTTCGTTCCCAAGATGAAATTGAGTCGTACGACCAAGAATTACAACAAAGTGTTTTTCAGTTGTGGGAGCTTTGTCCCTGGGAGAGAACCCTGTGGCTACTTTCAATGGCTCCATGGCCCCTTGTGGTGTCCCCGAGAGCAAGCGCAACCTACCCTGAGACGATGGGTGAAAGACACACCCCCTGAGCTCCAACACAAGAAGGAGTGTTTACCTGTCCCTCTTCTGAAAAGAAAATTCCCAGAGGTGGAGAAACCCCTACCCTGGGGGATGCACGCTATAGAGAGGTCAGACCCAGAGATAGAAAAGATAAAGCGTAGTCCGTGGATGAATCAGTTTGGCGATTCTGTCAAAGCCCAGGAGAGAGAGTTTGAGAGAAGGCGCCATTTGTATAAGAACTTTGGGAGCTCGTGCTTGTTTTGAAAATGTAGGTGTGTGAAAAAAACTATTAAAGACAGAAATTGACTCGGATCCTGTGTCAGTGTCTTAATGTCGTTGCCACGCGCTTGCGAAGATCCCCAAGAACCTGGGGCCTTGGGTGGGGTCCAACCCTTTGCCCAAGCCCATAAATTGAAAACCCCGCAAGCGCAACGGATTCTTCAATCCGTGTTGAGCTATACGCTCCACAAACCCCGACGGACGCGGTTTCCCACGACGCCCACATTGGTCTTTGACCGAGACGAACAATGGCAGATGGATTTAGTGGACATGCAAAAACTCAGTCGATGGAATCAGGGGAACAAATATTTGTTGACCGTGATTGACGTCCTGTCCAAGTATGCTTGGGCCGTGCCCATCAAATCCAAAAGCACGTCCGAGATGATCCGAGGGTTGACCCGCATTTACCGGCAAGCCTCGCCGCGACGACCCCTCCGCGTGCAAACGGATCAAGGCAAAGAATTCTACAATCGAGGGGTGCAAGCCTGGTTCAAGAAACAGGGGACGCATCATTTTTCCACGTATGGGGATAGCAAAGCCTCGCTGGTGGAACGATGGCATCGCACCTTGAAACAGCGCATGTACCGGTATTTCACCGCGCACAATACATTACGGTACGTGGATGTGTTACAACCCTTGATTCATACGTACAATCACGCTTATCATCGCAGTATTGGGATGGCCCCGCACCAAGTCACCCCCCACACGGTGCCCGAGGTGTGGGAGAGACTCTACGGGTCGCGTTTGCACCCCAAGATCCCCCCGCCCAAATGTCGAGTGGGTGATCGGGTGCGTCTCAACAAGAAACATCGTCCCTTCAAAAAAGGGTATTTGCCGGGCTGGACGGAAGAAGTGTTTGTGGTCACGCACGTGCGTCGTCATCCCGTGGTCACCTATCGACTCAGTGAATGGGACGGCACGCCTATAAAAGGCACGTTTTACGAACCCGATGTCCAAAAAGTCCAAGTGTCGGACGATTCGTTGTTTCGAGTCGAAAAAGTCTTGAAACGCAAAGGACGTCAGGTCTTGGTCCGGTGGAAAGGGTGGCCTGCCAAGTACGATAGTTGGATTCCCGCCCAACATGGTCCGCGTCAAAATAACGCCTCGAAAAAGAAAAAAGCGGGTGCGGTTTCTCGATGAAGTCCAGGCGGATTCCAGCCGACCGAGGGCCAGTTACACGCCACCCCCTACCACAGACGCGGACATTATGAGCTTCATCCAGAAAAAAGCCGCTGAACAACGGCAAACCCAACCGTGGTGGGAAAAGTTGGCCAGCCCCACCAAACAGCAATGGGCCTACGCCAATGCTTACCATCGAGCCGAAGAGTATGCCAAGAAACGTGGTGCCTTACGGTCCCCACCCAAGAAAAAACAACGTCGACGCGCCGGTCGTCGTCCACCCATGCGCAAGAAGAAACCCCCTAAACAAAAGACCTACATGACCCTGATGGAACTGGCCCGGGCCTTTCCCAACATTGCGCAGCAAGTGTGTTTTCATCCCAAACAATCGACCTTCAATTCGTTAGTGGGACGCGTCCCTCGCAGTAAACAGAAAGTGGACCAGTGGCTATAAAAGGACCCTGCACCCTTGGGGACGTGCCTCTTCTTCATCATGAGTGAGATTAAACGCTTGACGCTCATCAGCGATCCGACCGACGAGTTTCCCAACAATGCCAACAACAGTTTCAAGGTCCGTCTGCCCGAACGCCTTAGCTTACCGGGCGCAGGCTGGCACGCATCTCTATTGTCTCTCACCGTCCCGGATCAAGGCCAGAGCAATGCCATCATTGCGGCGGATCCTCATACCAAAGTGATGAAATTCAAAATGTCGTATGTGGTCCGCAAGTTTCAGTTGGGCACCTATCGACGAATGGAAATCAAAACCGTGGACTGCGCCTTGGAATTGGAAGAGATCATGAATGCGAATCAAATCGTGTCGACGGGGAGTCAGTTTTGGAAACGCGTGATGCAAGAAGTGCACAATAAAATCATGCACAATGTGATGAATGAACAAATGCAGCGTTTGGTCAATGAGCCCGACGAAAGACCTATTGTCAGCGCCAAACAAAACGCCATGCCCCAACTGATCTGGAAAAAAGGTGCCTTGGTGATTAAGGCCCTTCCCCAAATGGATTTGATTAAAGAGGACAAGAGCGCTATCACTGACCTTTTCATCAACCTGGACATTGCGCTCAAGTTTGGGTTGGTGGTCGAAAAGACCAGTCAAAACAGGACCTGGTATCCATTGGGGCCCAATATGCAATACACGCTTCCCACCAAGACGTACGATTCGACCACCCAACCCGCCGGCAATCAGTTTCGCAGGGCCTACAACTGGGAGGGCCAGCAGTACATGGGTGTCAATCCCACCTTACTGTTTGGCAATACAGGCCGTATTACCAATGATCCCCTGCAAGTGGTGACCCAGGATGGTGTGAAGTTTTTGCAATTATCCTTGATAGTGGAATGGCAGTTGAACAACCTGGATGCCTCGTTTGAAAAGATCGTGGGGACTCGCAAACGCACCGTCATGGTCTATTCGGATCTCGTCGAATCCACCGTGGTGGGCAGTGGCAAGTATCCCCTTTTACGGGAAGTGCAATTGTTGAGAACCGGCGATGGGGAAAGTACGGCGGAACCCTTGCACCACCAATGGATCAAAGTGCGAGGAAATCAACTAGAGATCTTGGAAGTGGAGATTGCCAGTACCGGTGGACCCCTGGCCATCCTACCCCCTGGCAAAACCCTGGTGACTATTGGTCTCAAACAGCTATAAAAAGCCACCCCACGTGTTCTGGAGAATCAAAAAGCACCTCGACGTGAACCGATCATGCGCGGAGGCACTTTAACGCGGTACCACACGCCCGTGCTCACCAAGCAAGAGGGCAAAGGCTTGGCCGAAGAGTTGATCAAACTAGCGGGCCCTCTGGTCGTGCAACAAGTTCAAGCGGGACTCCAAGATATTCAACGAGGAAAGAGTGCCGCAGACACGTGGGCCGATCGAAGTGCGCAATTCAGCCGCGGATTGAAACGCAAAGCCCCCGCCATGGCTTGGACGGCTGGCAAACACAAGGCCAAACGGACTGCCCAAAATACCTATAAAAGAGTCGCGCAACGCGTACGGGACATCTTTGGACCATGAAAATGGTACGTGTAGGAGGCTTTCTCAAATCGCAAAATCGCATTCGACGGCAACGCGCCCGTGGACGGTTCATTTCGCCGTATCAAGTGGGGGGTACGATTTTTGGCAAGTCGACGATGGCGCGCTATCCCCTGATGAATACGACGCATCGGATCAACCCCGAACCCTGGAGGGTGAAGCAGGCCCTGCGCCGCATGAAATGGGGTACGATTTTTGGCAAGTCCACTCGCAGGCAGAACAATCCTTTCAGGTTCCCATCTGCGTCTACCCGGATCAACCCTGAACCCTGGAGGGTGAAGCAGGCCCTGCGCCGTATGAAAGGGGGCACGATTTTCGGACCGGGGGATCTCAGAAAAGTGTTGTGGGCCAACCAAGCCAAAGCCAGGAAGCAGAAAGGGGGCAATGTCTTTAGCAAGTTGAAAAAACGCATCCAAATCGATTTTCCTCACCGCCCCTTTCCAGCCGCGCATCCCATCCATGATTGGTACAGAATGCGAAAAGGTATAAAAAGAGGACGCCGTTGAACATCGTGGACAGATCACATCATGTTGCATCATGTTTGACGTGCCCGATGTGGATTATCGGTACGAAGCCTCTCGGGAGGTGGAGTTTCAACCCGCCTTGACGGGCATCCAACCCATCACCTTCTCCATTCCAGGCTCTGACGATTATTACGATACCAATTCTCTCCGCTTCAAAGTCAAAGTACGCCTGACAGATCCAGCGGATGGGTACAATGGGTTGGTGGCCAATTTCGCCGTCTCCGATGCCAACAATTCCAGAAACACCTACTGCGTCAACAATTTCGGTCACACCATCTTTCGAGACATTACCATGAGCATGAATGGAGTCCTCATGACAGAACAGAGCAACACCTACCATTACAGAGCCTACATGGAAACCCTGCTGAATTACAACCGAGAGGAAGGAGCCACCAAGCTAGCCCCGCAAGGATGGGTCAATCAGGTCAATGTGATTCCAGTCATGGGAGCCACAGGAGCCAATTCGGATGTACCCACCGCTGCGAATTGGAATGGGAACACAGAGTTGCGAGCCCTGACCGGCCGGTTGCTGGGTCAAAATTGGCACACTTTCATCATTCGTCCCCATTTGCCACCCCTCAAGACAGGCAAATTGTTGGTCTCCAATGTCCAGATGGACTTTGAACTCTTCCTCAACCCCAACTCCGTCTATCTGATGGGTACCCCTAACAAAGGCACCTTGGTAGCCAAGAAATTTCCAGCCATCCACAATGATGACATCAAAGTCACCTTGCTGATGAGAAAAGTGACCTTGAATGCCAGCGTCTATGTCAGACTGCAGAAAGAAAGACAGCTGGGCAAACAGATTGCCCGCTACCCCGTCGTACGAAGCGAAATTCGCACGTTTTCCTTCGATGGATGCACTACCCAGTGGGAACAAGACAATGTGTTTGTGGGTCGATTTCCTGATCGAGTGATGGTTGGATTATTGCATTCCAACACCTTCAATGGAGACCTCACAAGATACCCCTTTGCCTTTCAAAAGTTTGGCGTCACCCAAGTACGACAGACCTTGAATGGAGAAGAATACCCTTACAGAACCCTGCAATTGACTGGAGACCAAGCCTATGAAGATCTGCTGGGCTACGATCGATTTCTACAAGCCATGGGTGCCTACAATGAAGACAAGATTCCCATGCTGCTGCCTAGTGATTGGGGACAAGACAAGAATTGCATGTTGTTCATGTTCAACAATGTGCCCAGTGGAAAAGCAGATGACCCCCAGTACCGCAACCCCCGTCAATCGGGCAATACGCGACTGGTGATTGATTTTGCCGCTGCAGTGGGTCATAACATCACTGTGTTGGTATGGAGCGAGTATGAAAACATGTACGAGATCAATCATCTGGGAGGTATAAAGTACAACATCAACGGTTGAAATTGCCTCAGAAGTCAGAAGACACCGGTCATGGAGTTTGTGGCGCTCAGCGATACTGTGTTGCGGACCCTGGCCTTGGAGGATCCCACCTTACGGCGCGTGTTTCATGGGGTGCACCCAGCCGACCAACTACCCCGATCCCCCGCCATGAGTGTCCGTCAAGCGTACATTGTCAACACTGATCCAGCGGGAGAACCGGGACAGCATTGGTTGGGTCTATGGACAGAAAAGAACAAGTGCGAGATCTTTGACAGTTATGGTCTACCTCTGCACGTGTACACCAACCCGGAGTTGCACCAGTGGTGGGGTCAATGGAAGTACCTGACGCGCAGTGACCAGACCCTGCAAGCCCTGGATAGTCAAACCTGTGGCCATTATGCTTTATTTTTCTTGAAAGCCCGCGCGCAAGGACGGTCGTATGAAGAATTTTTAAGTCAATGGAGTTGCGACAATTTAGTGTTGAATGATCAAAAAGTGGCCGAGCAGTTGAAACAGGTGATCAAACAGGAATTACAAGATGAAGTCGATGCCCGGCCCGACGGGCAAAAGAATGTGAGCCGCCAGGCCTTTATCAATTGTAATCACTGTGAGTGTTGAAAATAAAAAAACCCATAAAACGAGGTGTGTGGTCAGAGTGGTCATTGTATCTCATCATGATTACGCGAGCCGATGTACAGCGTGTCGTGGATGCGTTCATTCTCGAAGAAACCTTGTATTGGTGGGAACACCCGATCAGCGGGTCAACACGGTGCAAGGCATCGATGCCTCGGATGGGTATCATTGGTTAATGGCCCGACAATTGGCGCAAGACCAACATTGGGTCTCCCTCAAGCACTACATGGACAGCATGAGCGAAACGTATTTAAGAGAGACCATGGAAGGTCTGATTCAGTCCGAGTCCCCCCGCTTATACCGCGAATATTGGATGGTATGCCCCATCGCAGACGACGACGACGACAGCACGCCTCCACCCGACGCCCCCGCTTTCGCCAAAACGGGCGCGGGATCATGAGCGTGTTGGCCAAAGCCTATAAAATTGGCGACAAATTGATTCGCAACATCACACACACCAACACAGTCACCACGGTCTACGAAGAGGGTGGTCGTCCCTCGGTGCGCCGCACGTCCACCCGAACCTCCAACCCAAGTCCACCCAGACCACCATGCCGAGGACGGGGCCGTGGCCGTGGACGAGCACGTGGACGGGGCCGACGCTCGTGAACAAAGGATATAAAAACAGTGGCCTCCCTTCCACCGTCCATTACCCATGTGTGGCCAATGTCAAAACACGATGCCCCCTAGACGGAAACGCAAACGCAGGACGACACGACGTCGACCACGGCTTGTGACCTATAGTCAAGTAGGAGGTGTCGGGCCCGGCCTGCCTATAGGGATTCTCAAAGCCGGCTATGGGATCACCAAAGCCATCGGGGATCATCAAACCAAGCGTGCCATCGAAATTGGTGAAAAACGTCGACGGGAAGTGGCTTCAGGCAAACGGAAACGCTATGTGGGGGAATCGTTTAATTGTTCGATCATGTGAAAAATAGTATAAAAAGCAAGAGGCGTGTCCTCTGTCGGACAGACGAGCGATGATCATGCACTGTGGTCCACGACGAAAACGACGCCGAAAGCAACATGGGGGCATTCTCCCGTTCCTTATTCCTCTACTCGTCGCCGGCGGCAAGGCCATTGCGGCTGGGGCGGTGAGTCGCGCCGCGGGCTATGGCGCCAAAAAAGCCATCCAAGCAGCGACACGCAAGAAAAAAGTGGGCAAGATCAGTGCAGCGCAAATGGCAGCAAATCGACGACGGGTCCAGCGGATGTTAGGTCGAACGGGTTGGGGTGGGTTCGAAACGCTGAAAAGGCTATAAAAGAAAACGCTGAAAAAAGCTATAAAAGAAACACTTGGTTGGGCACAAGACTCCAATTGAGGATGGTCCGTGGACCCAACGGTCGCCGACATCGTTATGTCCCTCGAATACGACGCCGACGACGTGGATTACAACGCGGCGCTAGGTTACCGCTTTTGGCAATGGCTCTCTCGCCTTTGTGGCTCAGGAAATACAAACCAAGAGTCCGTATTCGACGCCCAGACTAACCGACGACCCCAACGAAAAGCCGTCACGTTTGCTTTGGATTGGGACGACCAGTATGAAGCGGCCTTGTGTTCACGGTGTCGAGATCACATGCGAACGCATTATCATGGCGAATTGTGTGGTCGATGTGGCGCCATTTTTACCATAAATAGACCTTGGTCGTTGCCTGAACTTAAGATTCATCATGGGGTGGCGCATGGAACGTCAAGCCCCGTTCTTAACAAGTGTCTTACAAGAAGCCAATCAACACAAACGACAAGAATTGTTGCGGATGGCCAATGCGGATCAGATCAATGCCATCAGTGAATTGGTGATGAACACTCTCCGCGGCACGGTGCCCCGTTCCCGACAGACCATTACGTTGCTCAAACCTCACGCCCAGAGCTTACGCGCCATGGCCAAACCCGCCCATTCCGTCAAACGACGACGCGCCATTATGATGGCTCAAAAAGGGGGCGCCCTCTGGCCCGAACTCTACCGATGTTATAAACGTTGCATACGCTAGACAAAATCCCTCAGTTGCACCATGGAACCCGAGATGGTGAGCACCACGGTGGACAACGCCCCGGCTTTTTTACAATTACGAGACCAGTACGAACAAGAATTGGTGGAAGATACCCGCTTGACGAAAGCCGCTGATTTGGCTGCCAAACAGCATGTACTCTTGACCAGTGATGCCCCCGATGCTTGGAAACGGCCTCAACTCAAAGCCGTGAGCCGTCAATTATGCCATTGGACCAAAAAAGTGCGCCAACTGTTTGGAGCCCCGGCTGGGGGTGTGAGTGCGGCAGGGACCACGACCCCGGGCGACGATGATTTTGAGGCGGGCCCGATGCAAGCATGGTTCACGCAATTGGTCAAGGCCACCCGGGTATAAAACAAGGCACCCCTACTCGTGGACCCAGAAAACCACCTGTCCCGCCCAAACCGAACATCACCCCCAGTGCCAAAAAGAAACTCAAGTTTACGCCCCCGGTGAGCAGCGCGGAGTTGGCGCAAGAGTTGCCCTTTTCAGACACGATCGGTGTAGAACCGTGGGATACCCCCAAAGAACGTGTGGACTCTATCAAGAAAGCAGTCACGCGCGGAATTCGCAAAAAAACGACGGACGCAGCCAAAAAGAAAGCCGCAAGTTTGGCCTAGAAAGCCTTGGATTGGAAATCGTGGAAAACCCCCTAACATGGGACAGACTCGTAGACGCCGTGCTGCGCCCCGTTCCCGACCGAGGCGACGACGACGCTCGCAACGTGGCGGCAAGTTATTTCATGTGCAAAACCTCCTCAACAAGACCGGCATTGAATTTCATTGGCCCGGCTATCAGTACATGGGACCTGGCACCCATTTGAAAAAACGATTGGCCCGTGGGGATCCCGGCATCAACCGGTTGGACAGGATTGCTAAAGCGCATGACATCAACTATGATAAAGCCAAGAATTTGAAAGACAAATGGGCGGCGGATCGCAAGATGATTGTCAAGATTGATCAACTCCCTGGCAGGAAAAACCTGACAGAGCGTATTGTTAGACGCATTATGAAAGCCAAACTCCGATTGGGCATGTAAACCCCTTAGTTATAAAAAAAGACCACTTTGTTCCATCACACGTTTTAATTAAACTTCATTTTTGTTCTTACAAATACAAGTCCATTTGCTGCAATGCCTCGGTCCGAAGGGTCTGCACCCTGTCCTCCTCCTCAGGCTCGGACTCGGCCCAGTCCAAGGGCAGCCACGGTAAGGGAAAGGGACGCTCCAGTGCCTCGTCCAACCAATGCCATTCTCGATGCCGAATCGATTCCACCTGCTGCTCGTATCTCTGTTTCTGCAGAGCCTTCCACCCTTCGACGCCCAACACACGCTTTTTCTCGATGGCAATCTCCCGCCGCCGCGCATTCAATCGCTGCTTGTAGGCCTCGTACATCCCCTTGTCTTTCATTTTTTGCATCCAGTTTCTTTGGCACTGGGCGTTTTTGCGTTTGACCTCATTTCGCTGTTCCTCGGTCATGGCATGGTAGCGCCGCATACCCTCTTGGGTCTTTTTGGCCTTAAAGGCCTCGTACTCCCCATTGGCTCTCATACGGGCCATCCGTTCATGGTAGCGACGACGGTGCACGGCCTTCACGTCCTCAATCCCATTCAGGGCCGCGTACTGGCGCTGCCGATATCGCTTTTGTTGTTGTTTGTTTTTTTCAGGGTCCCGCCTTGTCTGGGGCTGGCGCGATCCTGGCATATCCATGCTCCAACTCTAACACTCGGGCAGCACACACGTCTGCCAATGCACGTAACTTTCGGAATGGATTGGGCGTTTGTCTGTTCCGGGCACGACGGTCCCGTTGCTGTTGCACAATCTTATCGCGGTGTTGATGGTAATACTTGCGGTTCAGCGCACGCACTTGGGCCAAATGGCCAGCTCGGTAACGGTTACAGGCCAACCGATTCAATTCTCGGGCTCTCGCAATCTGTTCCGGGGTCGGGGGCGGTTTGGGTGGTTTGGGGGGTTTGAGCTTTTTCTGGACCGCCCGCTGCTCACGTTTCCGTGTCGCAATCCTCTCCCTGTGTTTGAGGTACCACCTGCGCTTGGCCTCTTTCACCTTCTCAGGATCTCGATTGGGCATTCTCGAACCACACTGACGTCTGTTCTGGACGATGGCCTATATCTAGGGATCTCTCCACCAATCACCGATCTCGCTCCAGGCTCAGCGGAGACTTGAGAAATCTGTACCCATGGGGGGTACCCCCCTCAATCTTCCTCCTGTCCATTCAACCCCTCACTTGACTCTCACCTGACTCTCACCTGAGCCACATCCACCAATCCCCGTTCGTTCGATCACGTGTTTTTGGGTCTATAAAAGCCAGCGTCTGGCGCGGGAAATTCAAATTGGTTTCCTCCGTCATGGCGGAGGACCACTGGTATCCTGTCAGTGACGAGGAGGAGGATGCTCTGTTGAACCGCGCCTATGACCGGTGGGAACAGTTGGGAGGGGCGGCCGCCGCCCGAGGCCCTCTCTTTCAATTCACCATGCAACCCATAGGTCGACGACGCCGCTGGCGTGACGTGGTGGAGCGGGCGCAATTCAACGCGCAATTGCGTCAATTGAGGGATCCTGGTCCCGGGGACAATATTGGGATGGCGTTAACGGAAGCGTTACACCAAGCCATTGAAATGGAACTCGGCCGAGAGCAGCGACCCGCCCATCATTTTGTGAACTTTGCCATTACAGCGCACGGGTTCACCCACGCGTATCAAACCGCCAATTTCACCGTGGGGGAATTTTTACAACGCACTGCTCGTTTGGATGAGATGTTGGCCACCTTGGCGGGAAAATTAAACAGCAATGAAGCCTTCAACCCCGATCGCGGATTCGAAGTGGATGTGGTGTTTGTCTCCATGCCCGGCCCGGAGTCCGGTCGTCATAAACAACGCAATGTGGGACGTTTATGCCTGGATCGAGTCAACAAGAAAAAGAAATGCATCATCCCCATCCGAAACAGAGATACTTTATGTTGTGCTCGTGCCATTGTCACCATGCAAGCCCACTGCCATAAAGATCAAGGCGTGGATGAACTTCGCCTATGGGATAGTTTAAAAAAAGGGTACCCGCTGCAACAACGTCAAGCCCAGGCCCTCCATCAGCAAGCGGGAGTCGCTGAAGGTCCCTGTGGTTTACCCGAGCTTCGCCAATTTCAACACGCGTTGGGGTCTTAATATCAACTCTTGGTGATGACCCGGATGAAACCGTTCTTTTTAATCTTCAAAGGTCCCATCGCCCCTCATCAGATTCGTTTACTCAAATCCAACGATCATTTTGATGGCTGCACGTCCTTTCCTGCCTTTGTCAACCGCTCTTATTATTGCCTGGACTGTGAACGGGGGTTCAACACCGACGATCGGACCCATCACACTTGTCAAGGAAGACGCTGCTCTGCGTGTGGGCGCTTTGATTGTCCGGATTATGTGCATGGCACCCGCCCCACCGAGTATTGCAGTCTGTGTCACCGCAAGTTTTACGGCGGTCAATGCAAACGTTATCATGAAGTCGATGCCCAATGTCAATCCATCAAAAGTTGTCTCAAGTGTAAAGCCCAATACACCGTCGTCCGTAACCAACGTCACCGGTGCGGGTACGCCAAATGCCCCACCTGTCAGGAATGGGTGCCCATCCAGGACCACCGATGTTACATACAACCCGTAGTGGAACACGAGGAGACTGAACCCACAGAGGAGGGGGGAGGTAGCATGGTGGCGCCACCCCCTCCCCTGTTTGTTTATGCGGATTTTGAAGCCATGTAGAATGCAGAAGGCGTGTTTGTGGCTAATTTGTTGTGTTATTCATCGAGTGCCGAAACGGCCATCCATGTATTGGACGGGGAGGACTGTGCCCTACAATTTTTGCGCGATTTGGATGATCTCACGGACGTTCCAGACAGTGAGGGCGAGCGACCTATTCTCGTGGTGTTTCACAATCTGAAAGGGTTTGATGGCATGTTTATTCTCCATGAACTCTACCAGCAACAACGCAAGGTCGTGGATCAACTGACCGTGGGAGCCAAAGTCCTATCGTTCAGAAGTGGACCTATCAAATTCATTGACTCGTTATGTTTCTTGCCTATGCCGCTGGCCTCCTTTTCCAGTACCTTTAATTTAACCGAATTAAAGAAGGGCTTCTTTCCCCATTTGTTCAATACCCCCGATCACCAACAGTATGTGGGTCGCATCCCCGATTTGGAGTTTTACGATCCTGACGGCATGATGGCCAAAAAGAAAGACGAACTGACTCGTTGGCACGCCGATCAAGTCCGTCGGAACGTGCCCTTCCATTTCCAGCAAGAAATGATTGATTATTGCAAATCGGATGTGGCTCTCTTAAAAGCCGGCTGTGAAGCCTTTCAACAAGAATTTGAACAACAGGCTGGCTTCAACCCCATGGCCAAATGTATCACTATCGCTAGTGCTTGCAATCTGTATTGGTGCAAGCATCATTTGACCCCTGACACCATTGCGGTGGAACCTCTCGGAGGATGGCGAGGGGCCCAAGTCAATCAATCCCTCAAAGCCCTCCAATGGCTCTATTACCAAGAACATCTCCTTCCCAAAGAGGGGGCCAGTTCTGATCGCATACGTCACGCTCGTAACGGGGGCGAACAGTCGGTCCGAACCAACGTCGACAGTCATTTCGTCGATGGCTACGATCCTGTGACTCGTACCGTCTACGAGTTCCACGGGTGTCTCTACCATGGCTGTCCCCGTTGTTATCCCGCAAGAAACGCCAAACATTATGCCACACCGGATCGAACTGTGGAGGAACTCTATCAAGCCACGCTCTCCAAACGCATGGCATTGCTCCGAGCAGGTTATACAGTCATTGAAATGTGGGAATGTGAATGGGACCAACTAGTGGACACCGATGAAGCCGTCCAACGTTGTCTGACTTCCTTGGATTTGGTGGCACCCCTAGAACCCCGCAAAGCCTTCTTTGGGGGTCGAGCCGGTGCCCTGGCTCTGCATGCTGTGGCTGGAGAGGGCGAGGAAATACGCTATGTGGATGTGACCTCCCTGTACCCGTGGGTGAATAAGAACTGTCCCTATCCCATCGGGCATCCGCGGATCATCACGCAGCCCGCTGACCAGTCCCTGGAATCCTATTTTGGTCTAGCCACCGTCGACATTCTTCCCCCCGCTGGTTTGTTCCACCCTGTTCTGCCCGTGCGTAGCGGCAACAAGCTCACCTTTCCTCTCTGCTGCGCCTGTGTTCAGTCAGAGCAGGCCCAACCCATGTTGACCCAAACCCGTTATTGCCCTCATTCCGATGCGGATCGCACGCTACGCGGCACCTGGTGCACGCCCGAATTGGTCAAAGCCGTCGAAAAGGGGTACACGCTGATCAAGATTCACGAAGTCTGGCATTTTCCCCCTGAGCAACGCCAAACGGGTCTTTTTGCCAATTACGTGAACACATGGCTCAAGATCAAACAAGAATCGGCAGGGTGACCCGGTTGGTGTCAGACCCTCGAGCAAAAACGCAACTACATTCTTCGCTATCAGGAACAGGAGGGTATCCGACTGGACATTGCCAGTATTGCCAAAAATCCCGGTTGCAAGGCTACGGCCAAACTCATGCTGAACAGCTTCTGGGGCAAATTCGGGGAGCGGATCAACAAACCCACCACCGTCACTGTCAAAGACCCCGCCCATTTGTTCGGTCTCATCTCTGATGCTGCCCTCGATCTCAGCACGCTCCGCCTTTGCACGGACGACATCCTGGAAGCTGTCTACACCAGTGTCCAAGACAATGCTGTCAAAGGCACCAAGACCAACATTTTTGTGGCAGCTTTCACCACCTGTCATGCTCGATTGAAGCTGTATGAGTCCCTGAACACCCTTCAACAGCAAGTCCTCTATTATGACACAGACAGTGTGGTGTACAAGTGGCGTCCTGGTCAACCCAGCATTGCCACCGGGGATTTTTTGGGGGACATGACCGACGAATTGGATGGAGACGTCATCACCGAGTTTGTTTCGGGGGGCGCCAAGAATTATGGGTACCAGACCCGTGGTGGCAAAGTGGTGTGCAAGGTACGCGGTTTCACCTTAAACGTCCGTGGATCCGCCATTCTCAATTTTCAGACCATGAAAGAGAACATTGTTTCCGAACTAGACTCACCCCAGGACTCTCGCCGAAATTTGAACATTACCACCCCCTATTATTTCAAACGAGATTTAGAGGAAAAACAAATTCAAGTGCTTCCGCGCGTGAAGCAGTATGGGTTGGTGTTTGACAAGCGCGTCATCGATGTAGCCACCCGATCCAGTTATCCCTATGGCTACGAGAGAATTGGACATGAACTCGATCTTCTATTAGATTTGTAATGGGCGTGACGTCATTTGGGCGTCACATACGTCCCGCTTGTACCCAGGGCTTCACGCGGTCATTAAAACTATGTAAACAATGTAGATTCAACTCTTGTGTGCGTGTGTTCTTTATTCCTATGGGTCACGTGGACAAATACAATGGGTTGTGACGTCAATAAGTCACATGGGCGAAATGCGCGATTCTGATTGGTCCAGACCAAATTTGGTGCGCTCTGATTGGTTACCGATCCATGTAGCCCCTATGACTACTTGTTAGTGAAGATGCAAGTTGATTCAGGAGCCTCGTGCAATGTGTGACCTCGTAAATTTCTGCCAAAAGATACTGTGGTTGACACAACGGAAGTAAAATTAACCACCTACTCTAAAGCTAGTGTGAAGGTACTGGGTGTGGCAAAAATCCAGTTGCATACCCCGAAAAATCAGAAGAAGTACCATGTTCAGTTTGTGGTCATTGATGAAGATTACACTCCACTCCTTGGTTCTACATCAGCACAGGAGATGGGACTGATCACCGTTCAGCATGAAAACATCCTAAATGTTAATGAAACTGTGGTTAAAACTGACTGTCAAGGTCTAACCATGGAGGAAGTTACTGCTTTTTACAGTGACGTATTCAAAGGCTTAGGATGTATGGAAGGAGCTCTTCACCTGGAAGTAGATATGACTGTTGCACCTGCAATTATGCCTCCTCGTCGCATGCCTCTAACATTGAAGAATAGGTTAAAAGATGAGTTGATTCGCCTGGAGAAAGCAAGTGTTGTTAGGGACCTTAAGATCCAGGACGGGAGCGAGGACGAGGCCGATCGAAGTTGTTCTCCCATAAGAAGCATGTGCATTAGAGATCTGGTTTGTTTTCATGGTTGCGTGACCCCATCGTGACTCCGTCGTGACTCCGTCGAGGACGGCAAAAACACCAGTTTGACGTTGTGCCCTCTGTGTACTTGATTTTCTTTGGTTTTCTCAGAGATTTAGTCCTGTAAACTCGTAATGAGCTCTGCTCAGTTTGTCTCGACCCCCTCCCTGTCATGTTCATAGGAAACAAGCAACAAAAAGCCAGCGTAAGTAAATATTTTTGTTGGCTCGTTTTGTTTGTTGTTGGCTTCTGTCGTGCAGATGTTGCAGGTGTGATTTGTCTTTTCCTGTCATTTTTCTGCTTTCAATCATTGTTTAACGCTTATATAAATACCACTTTCAGAGTCATTCTTTTTTATTGAGTTTCTACTTGCGACTGTCGTACAGAGTTAATATTTTTCGTGTATTCCGCGTGAAAGAGAAAAACAACTCCAAGCAACAAACTTCCCAAGAGTGTTTTTCCTCCCTTTATAGAAATAAGACTACTTCTGTTGTGTTTCTGTGGAGTTTTGACTTGAATTGCTGAATAGCTGTCTCAACCCGGCATTTGTCAAACCTTTCGTTTTCCTCTCCAGTGCCGTGCGTTTATCAAAACTCCGGAAAACATTTCGGGACCGAAATTTTTCTTGTCGGTTTTTTATTGAACGACTGCACTTACTAGTGCCAATATTTTTGTATTAAATATTTTCTTGTATACAACCAACCTCTTCGGCATTTTTTCGTAGCTCGATAGCTCTTTGTCTCTTCCTTTTTCACAACAAAGTTTTAAAATAGGTCTCACTGTCCCTCACACTTGAATATGCTAAAATTACACATCATGCATGTGTTTTTTAACTTCCTACACAGTTCACACATTATATTTATTTCTTAGCATTATATTTGTTTCTTACTACCAGTGGGGTTTACCTTTCATCGTAAGCCGTTTCTTTGTTTTCCTCTATTAATATGATAGAGTTTTTGTAGATTGTGTGTTGTTTCTTTCATTACTATCATTGATAGTTTATTTACTATGCCACATTTCGTATGACAGGATGTTCTGGACAGAGGAACATGATGTCATTTTAGTCAGAGAAATGCTGGCGAACAGCCCCTTTGCTGGCACAAAATGTGGGACAGTTCAAAGAGGTCGGAAGTGGAGCAAAATCTCTGAGCGCCTTTTGCAAGTAGAAGCCCCCAAATTTAAGGTTGACCAGAGAGGTGTTAGAGAAAGGTATGGTCTACTTGCCAAAGCATACAGGAGGAAAATTAGAGAGGAGGAAAGAGTGAGTGGGATTAGCACCCCAGAATTGACGGAGGTAGAGCAAGCCCTGGAAGACCTCATTGTGAGAGAAGATGAGACTGATCGAGACCAACAGGAGACAGCAGCACGAAAGAGGAAGGCAAAGGAAGATAAGAAAGATGCTGAGGAAGTGAGAAAGAGGGCAGTGGAGAGGCTGGGAGAATGAAAAGAAGTGAGATTGAAGGAAAGGGGAAGAAAAGAAGATCAAGTGGAAACAACACCCTGGAGTACCTAAAGGAGAGGAATGAAATGTTGGATGAATTTAAAAAAGAGGAGCTGGAGCTGAAAAAGCAGGAGTTGCAGCAAGAAGCCAAGAAGAATGAAGCTATGATGAAGTTGATGAGCCAGCAGCTGGCACAGCAACAGAAGCAAATTGATGGATTCCAGACCATGATGATAACCATGTTTTCTAAATTTTGGGGGAAGTGAACAAGAACTGCTTGAGCAGATTTCATATGAGTGTGTAAGTGCATGATAATGATATTGAACCTTGCCTTCTTGTTGTTCTATTGATACTTACAGTGTGTTTTAAATGTTTTGAGTGTGAACCATTTTCTCAAATATTGTATTTCAAAAAGAGCATTTAGAATTGCTATACTTGAAAACATGTTGAAAAAAGTGTTACAATTGTTCTAACAAAAACAACAGCATAGCATATTACACTGTATATACTTTTTTATCTTGGATTGTAGTTTATAAATGATTACTTCATTTTCTTAGGTTTGTTCTTCAGTTTTAGCATATAGCATAACATTAGGGGTGGGGGAAAAAGACCTTGTTTTCCATACGAATCACTGCTTACATATTTAAAATAGTTAATGATGTCCCCAAAAATCCACTCAACTGAGGAACGAACTTTACTCATGGACTCATTGAAACTTTGCATCTGATGTGTCAGTACTCCATACTGAAATGGTCTTTGCAGATGAACACGGTGGGGATATGCTGGATGACCATAAATACACATTGCCTGGCCAGTTGGTGAAAATGCATGCCTCTCGAGCTCATTCAACAGACCAGACTCATCCAGCATTGATGCATAATGTTTTCTCCCTTCTGTAAAAGAGATATAGTGGAGTTTTGAAATTGTTGATGTTGAGCTTACAATCTTGAAATTTAATACTTCCTTTCAAACCAGTTACAGTAATACTATGTAAAGCCAAAACCCTTGTGACCTTGATAGATATGTGTGCTTATTTGAGGCTCAACTCAGTTATGTAGAAATACCTACTAATAAATAAACATATAAATTTTATGTTGTCTCCCTATATACATCTGTTCACAGGTACGGTAAGTTACAAAACAAATGTGTCTATGTCATAACGTACTGCAATGCATGTGAACTCTGACAATTCGTGACAGAGGTCACATGAATAGAATCATTTGAGTTCAGTCTAAAGAAAAAAGCCAACTCTACAAGTGGCCAAGGGATTTAAAGAAATCATATGCCTCATGTTTATACCCTCCCATTGCCTTGGTATTAGCCGAAATGAATAATGTACTAACCTACAGGTCCAAAAAGATTTGCGATGAGTCCATTTGGTAGAGCAACTGACTGAAATTTTAGTCCATGTACACATTTGTGTCCATTGTATACAGCTCTTTGCATTTCCCAGGGCGACAAATGGGCCTGACCGTGCCATCCACAAAACCAAAACAATTATCCAGGGCGGCACCTTTTGCAAAAACTGCATCTGCATAGACTTGAAGGCTAGCCAAATCAAGAAGGTTGTGATTGTACTCGGTTATTAGGGACCTTAAGATACCCTAGACACGGCGGTAAAGAGAACGGAGAAAGCCTGGAGCGAGGACGCCGCCACCTTTGCGGGAAAAACAAATTAAGATTGAGCAGGTTGGGTTGAGTGCTCGCCTGACGAGAGAGGATAAAGTAATGCTTTCGTGTTTTAATTCCATAACTCGTGAAGTCTTGCTTGATTGATACCTTAACGATCTTTTATTGGAAGAAAAATTTGTGCTGCGGGCTATGACTCCAGTTTCTCTAAAAAAAAAACCGAATTTCTTGGAGGGAAACTTGAGGGTATGATCGGAGTTCAGGTTATCAGCTATTTGTTGCCAGACTTTTTCGCTTTCCGTTGTTCTAGATCTTGCTTTAAAACGATATGGTTCTGTTATGAGAACTTCCCGTACTAAGGCGAGATTTTGGTCTTCAGACCGCTCCATCGCTGAACTGAAAGTAAACAAAATAAAATTATAAAAGTTAATAAATGAACCATGGCGTCTTGTTCGAGATCTCAATTTTCTCCGACACGTTTAAGTTTATTACAAGCCTAGATTTTTTGTTTTTCAACAATTTTTATTCGACTTCTTGTCTCATAAAGTTTTCAAATACTATCCTAAAGCGAGAACGTTGTCCCCTTAAAAACAAGCAGTTATAGTGTTACACTTGTGTCAAACGACTCAGCACTTTCATTCTGAGTTGCCGCCAAAACACTGAACCCAAAAGGCTTGATAGCAAAAAAATAAGAGGCAATCTTGAGAGAACACCTCACTAAAAACACTTAAATGTGTCTCTTGAAGTAAAACGGATCGAAAATCCTGTACGAAAAGCAATTTCTGCACTGAAAACAAGAAAACCAACTCACCGTTTTACAAGGCGGCCAAACTTCTAGTTTTCACCATCACAACTTCAGGTCAACGCTGTGCCATTATGCTAATTAGTTCCAAGAATTGAACATTTCACTTCCGGTTGACGTTCTCCTCGGCCGCGTCCAGAGTATCTTAAGGTCCCTAATCTATGGCCATGGAGGAACAGCGCGAAAAACGGGGAATTAAATCTGAGTACCTGCAGGGGTAGCTAAATCTTTTCAGCATAATGCATAGCCCTTCAATGCCATTAGTCACGGATCCCTGGCTGCAGGTGAAAGTTTCGGGTAAACCAAGGACTTCTGCCAGCACCGGGATGTCTTCTTTATGGAAGCGAAATTCTGCTTTACATTCATTGTCCTCCATATCTTCAAGATCAAATTTTCCATACTCTTCGTACGGAAATTCGGGATTTTTCGATCGATTTGCATCATATAGGAAGCAAAATTCCTCGTTGCCTATCACTCCGTTGTCATGACATAGAACCAAGGCATTTCTTGGATGCTTAAAACTCATTTTCACGCGTATTTTTACACACAAAACATAAGATAACAGGCTGAACAAATCAAGCAACATAGTTAGAGGAAAAGAAAAATGTTTTACTATGACATCAGCTAGATGACGAATTAAGCTGCCATGTAAGCTTGAAACTTACGTCATGTTTTGAAGCCCCCAATACCCAAGATCTAAGGAAAAAACGCTTCCTAATCCACGATATGAAATGTTTAACATGCTGTAGAATAAACCAAAATGGCCAAAATATTCTGGAAGCAAGATGGCGTCCCCGTCGGCAACAATCTTAAGCTATTTATCCATCGCGTGAGACGAGGACCTAAGCCCAGTCCTTACCGTCGTTTGGCACGCCGTCGTCCTCTCTCCCGTCCTGGATCTTAAGGTCTCTATAATCAAGGAAGAAGAACCAACCGACTGGGTGTCTGGTCTAGTTGTTACAGAGAAACCAAACGGGAAGCTTAGAGTATGCATTGACCCTCAGCATCTCCATAAAGCCCTGAAAAGAAGTCACTATCCGCTTCCAGTCATGGAGGACATACTCCCTGAGTTAACCAATGTTAAAGTGTTCTCAAAAGCAGACCTTAAAGATGGCTTCTTGCAGATACAGTTAGATGAAGAATCCAGCAAGCTGACTACATTCCTAACCCCTTGGGGCTGGTACCGATATTCATGAATGCCTTTTGGAATTTCTCCTGCACCTGAATACTTCCAAAGAAACCTGGATCAGAACTTAGAGGGCCTGAATGGAATATACAAGATTGCAGATGACATCGTTATTACAGGCCGTGGTGCAAGCATTGATGAAGCTGTGAACGATCATGATGCCAATTTACTGAAGCTGTTTTACAGGTGCAGAGAGCGAAATTTGAAGCTTAACCGAGAGAAGCTACAACTGAAGTGTTCAGAAACGCCCTTTATTGGTCATGTCCTTGCACCTGAAGGAGTGAAACCCGACCCAAGTAAAGTTGATGCCATACTGAAAATGGAAAGACCAAACGATGTAGCTGCAGTTAGAAGACTGGTAGGCCTAGTGAACTACCTGTCCAAGTTCCTAAGTAAGCTCTCAGAACTTTGTGAGCCACTGAGAAGATTAACTCACAAGGACGTTGAATGGAGTTGGTCAGCAGTACAAGAAGAAGCATTTCAAAATATCAAGCATGCTGTCACTTCAGCTCCAGTCCTGAGATATTTCAATTCTGCTGAACCTGTGGAAGGTCAGGCAGATGCATCTTCCAGTGGTATAGGATTTGTGTTGATGCAGAATGGGCAACCTGTATCATACTCAAGTAGAGCTCTCACAGCCAGTGAGAAGAACTATTCTCAAATAGAGAAAGAACTGTTAGCCCAAGTACTTGGAGTGGAGCGTAACCATCACTTTGTCTATGGTGGAAGATTTGTTCTTTGGTCTGACCATAAGCCATTGGAGACTATTTGCAAGAAACCACTAGCATCAGCACCAAAACGACTCCAGCGCCTACTCATGACACTACAACAGTACGATGTTGAGATTCGTTACAAGCCAGGTCCTGAAATGTATCTAGCAGATACTTTGTCCCGTGCTTACCTGCCAACCACTGACCGCTCCTCTACTGAAAAAGAGGCCGAGCGAATCCATGCTGCCGATTTCCTAGCTATCTCAGAACCACAGCTTGTAGAGATCCAGCAAGAAACAGCTGCAGATCCTGTCCTACAGACCCTCACCCAAGTTATCTTAAAGGGTTGGCCAGAGAAGAAAGATGATCTGCCAATAGAACTTCACCCCTACTTTGACGTTCGGGAGAACTGACAGCCCAGGATGGAGTTCTCTTCAAAGGTCTTCGATGCCGAATTCCGTCAAGCCTCAGACCTAAGATCCGTGAGCATCTACATGGTGCACACACAGGTATTGAAAGCTGTCTTCGCAGGGCTAGAGAAATTGTCTATTGGCCTGGCATGCCAGCTGAAATTAAAGATTTCATCTCCAAGTGTGAAGTTTGCGCCAGCTACAAGAAAGAACAGCCCAAAGAACCACTGATCTCACACAAGATCCCAAGCCGCCCCTGGGAAACAGTTGGTTTCGACATCTTTCACTTTGACAATAGAGACTACCTCTGTACTGTGGATTACTATTCAAGCTACTTTGAGATCGACCCCCTCAAGGACAAAACTGCCAGCTAAGTCATCCATACCCTAAAGAGACACTTCTCAAGCCATGGAATCCCCAGTAAGCTGATGAGTGACAATGGTCCACCATTCAACTCCTATGAGTTTCAGCAGTTTGCAAGCAATTATGACATGGAACATGTTACCAGTTCCCCCCATTACCCACAGAGTAACGGGAAAGTAGAAAATGCCATCAAGACCGCCAAGAGTTTATTGAAGAAATCTAAAGCTGCAAGATCAGACATCTACCTAGCCTTACTAGAATGGAGAAACACGCCCTCTGAAGGTCTACAGAGTTCCCAACACAAAGGATGTTCGGGCGCCGGACTAGAACACTGATACCAACTACCAGTGAACTATTGAAGCCTAAAATAGTGGAAGATGTCCCATTAAAACTCTTCAAGAGGAAACAGCTGCAAGCAAAATACTACAATATCAGTGCTAAAGAACTACCACCCTTAAACAATGGAGAAGTTGTGCGTGTGAAGCCAACAGATAGATCTGGCCGATGGTACAAGGCACGAGTAGAAAAGCAAGTTGATGTGAGGTCTTATGATGTGAGAACTGAGGATGGGCGAATTTTCAGAAGAAACAGAGACACCTCAGAAGCAGCAAAGAGCCAGTACGTTCTAGTAGCAAACCTGTGTCTCTCAGTATGCCAGAGAGAACGTTCACTGCCCCACTCCCCCCTAACGAGCCAGTGCCAGGAACTTCACAGGAATTTCCACCTCCTAAAGAGGCTGCTGCTGCAGAGAAACCCAACACAAGTCTAAATCCTGCAGATGTTTCAACGCCGTCTACGCCTGTAAAGCCAGTTGGTTTGCCAGTTACTCGCAGTGGTTGGACGTCCAGACCACCTAGCCATTTGAAAGACTGTTGTATCCAAGTGACGTTGCTTAAGCTTTTAACTAAGACATCGTTTGAAAGACACTGTGTTTAGAGCGTTCAGTGACATCATCTTTTTAGTGCTTGGCTAGTTGTTTGTTTCTGTTATGTTATATCTAGTTTGTACACTTTCTTTGTAAACAAGGAAGGGTGTGACAATATTGCATTATCCAATCAGATTTTAGTATTTACATATGCGCGCTCGGGCTCGTTTTGTCATAGTTTACTGTCATGGCCGCTTGTGAGTTCACTATGTTCTGATTAAACAAGTTGAAGTTTAAGAACGTGAGCCAATTCTTTATAGACATATCTGATGACAGTGCACAATTAGTGTGTGCTGTTGCTTTCGGTGTTGCAGCATTCAGAAATTTAAGGATGAAGAAGCATTTAGCTCCTGCAGCCAAAATTCTGCAGGTCAAGTCCAGAGGTCAGGGAAAATACGACCTCGCCAAAACACTTGCCATCGCTTTAGTGCAAAAGCAGTTTATTGAAATTCAATCACCTGTCAACTTTAGAGATCTAGAAAGAGAAAAGATCATAATATTGAAAGATCTCAGGGAACGGTTAAAGACTGAGGAAATTAAGAAACATGAGGTTTTCCGTTCATCTTCACTGAGCTCAGGCTCCACTGCATCAGTTGATTGCACTGATTCAAGTCTGTCAGAAGAAGAACAGTAATTCATGTGCATGTACATTGCATTGTTTATCTCTTACTTTGTTCAGTTTGCTCTGTGCTTTGTAAAAGTGATTATATTACCTTCGTTCATGGAAGGGTGATTTTGTTGACTCTAATAAAACAAATGATGATTATAAAATAACAATATAAGAGTTTCCCACCTTGGATTTTTGTTGTTGGCCATGTTGGATTTTAACATAGATTACCAAACTTGGTAACATAACATGTGACCTTCCAACCTTGGATTGTTATGGTTCCCATGTTGGATTTTTGCATGGATTACCAAACTTGGTAACATAAAATAGACCTTCCAACCTTGGATTGTTATGGTTCCCATGTTGGACTTTTGCATAGATTACCAAACTTGGCAACATAAAATACCACCTTCCAACCTTGGATTGTTATGGTTCCCATGTTGGAGTTTTACATAGATGACCAAACTTGGTAGTCTAAAATATGACCTTCCAACCTTGGAATTCTACATTTCCTATGTTGGACTATTACGTAGGTTACCAACATTGGTAGAACAAATATGACATTCCAACCTTGGATTTTTATTTTTTGACTTGCCAAGGTTGGAAAGTGTATCTCTGTATCCAATGTTGGAGTTTTCATTGATTTCCCATTGATTTGCCAATATTGTACCAGTAAATAACCAATTCATTTCCAAATTTGGAATCTCTCAATTTTTTCCTGTGTCTACAACAATAATGATAATTATTGTACCCCTTCCTTCAGGTAAAGACTGAGACTGTACCACTCAAGAGAAGGGGATAGTTGTACATCGACTTATCATAGCACTCAGCTCAATGACCTCAAGAGGGATTAACCCGGGTTTAGTGCATACCTTGAATATGAAGTCTTAGAAAGAAACTTCATTCATTTAGTCTTCAATTTGACGACTGGATGCTCTAAAAAGAATAGTGAAAATTATCTGACAAAATGCATTTGAACTAAGGAAGAGAACCTCAAGTTAAAATGTAACCCTGGGTTAATGCCAATCAGCCTTCAAACAACTGGGACTGGTACACTAAGAAGGCACTTTTGATGTAAAAAGGCTCTCATCTTGTACAATTGTACATAATTTTGTAACACTCCAAAGTCAATGATCAAGCAGAATTATCAGCACTTGAAGAAAAATATCACCAGATAGTATTTAATATTGTTTGGTGATTTCAAGTTAAAATTAACATAATTCCACTTTTGGGATTGAAATGAAATTATGACCCTATGTTGTGGTTCAATTTTATCCTTGGTTAGAACCTAATATACCTTTAGTTTTTGATTATGTATGACAAAGTGTTTGACACTATTAAAAGGAAAAGTTGAATTCTATGGACCACATTAGAATAATATATAGATTTAGCCAGGGCTAAAAGCAAGGCTCCCATTAGTAAATTTATAATTTAAATTAAACAATAAACTTGTATTCGAATTCCACAATTCAGTTAACTTTAGAGCACATTTATGTGACTTTTGAGGGAAAGGCTACCTGATTTTAGAGAAAAATAATTTGCAAACAGCCCAAGAGTGAACCAAATCTTACATCGAGTTGATAGCCTCATATGTACACTCAAAAACTGGTAATCATCTTTTATCACATTTAAGAGCCGTAATGGCTATTGATCACCGTAGATCAATTAGGCTTAGAAAAAAAATCAGGCCAACGTTTTGGCGTTCGACAAGTTTACTTTGCAAAATCTTGCCAACAAATCTGGGTGCGTGTAAACCAACCTTTTATACCATGGACAGAAAGCAGTATTTCACAATACAAATTGCTCTCATTCAATATTCATAAACTGTTAAAAAAATTTTCCAAAATCATCTATACGGCCATCCGGTTCTCACTTTTGTAGTGCGAGCTGTAGCGAGTGTTTGAATGAACATTAACAGAGTTACGCTCCAAGATAATAAAGAATTTATCATGTTTATTTTTTATTTGATGGTTTAACGCGCGGCATTTTGAGAACTCCTGCAAGCGATGTTCACTGAACGACTGAAAACAATCGGCATAGCGATTAAAATTGCAAGAGAGACTACCAACAATCAATAAAAGAAATATAATTCGGTGAAACATAAACAGAGACAACAATTTTCATTCAGGAAGACAAGTATTAAAGTGTCCCTAAATATCCTGAGTCTTCAAGCTTCAAGCTTAAGTTTGCTGAAGTTTATGTTTTAAGCCAGCTTCCCGGTGTTTGTTTTTTCAAAGACGAACTCGAGGCAAGAAAATCGCTCAAAGCTTTCTTTTCCGGCTAGAATTATAACTAAAGATCCTTTGGAACATTTTCTTTCTATTTTCGGTGAGAAACTGTCTAAAGACTTTTTAAAGTTCTGTAAGATTATATCAAACCAGATACTCGGTGAGATCGTTGTCTCAAAACTTACAAACGCGCATAAACTAAATTCCCGCATAAACTACGCTCCACTTCATTAAATTAGATACAAAAAACAAACATGAAATACAATAATTTCTCTGGCTTACCATTCGAGATGCAGCTCCTGAAAGTTATCAGGTAAACCCAGTATCGCTTCAGACTTTGCAATCCTCTTACGCATCAAGCAAGGTGAAAAGGAAAACGATGCCATCCGAAATCGGATTTCCGACTTTGACAAGCGACGTTTTCTCAACCAAAAACCCAATAAACAAACTAGCCATGAGTAACAGAAGACTCCTGATAGCAGCTGAATTTCATTTTGTACATCCAGTGGAAAAAGACAGTTAAAAACATCACAAGTTGACACAAAACTCTGTCAGCTTCAGCTGTTAAAGTAAACAAGATTCAAGATGCTGCATAAATTTTGCGCATGAACTCACATGTCAAATTTTGACCAATCAGAGCATAAAAATTGGACGTAGAGCGTGACCAACGCGTGACCATTGTGAGAAAAAACAAAAGCAACTGTCTTCCCTGCCTGTAACAGCTGGCTGAATTTTCACGTCCGAGGTCAGTTTGTAATCAAAATTTTAATTGTGCAGCACATAAACACAACATATTTCATATGAATTAAGAAAAAAAATTGAACTTGAGCCTGCGATCACTTGAAAACTAGTTTACTTGTCAGCGGATAACTTCAAAAAATACTTGACCTCGACGGGTCGACACCTGAGCCCGCGATACGGTCAAGTGATACTGGTCAGCGGGTACTCTGTTTTGACAGCTGTCAATTGATCAAAACATTGATGTCCAATATGTGTGCATTATCAGTTTTCCTGTGCTCCCAAACTAGTAAAAGTATGAGATTGAACGTTGTTCGCGATCTAGTAAAACAGTTAACTGGTCAGCGGACAGCTTCCAAATAAATCACGTCACCTCGATGAGTTGACACATGAGCCCGCGATATGGTCATGGGATACTGGTCAGTGGCTATCCTGTTTGGACAGCTGTCAATTGACCATATTGTTAATGTCCTATATTAAAGATGTGGGCTTGCCAAGACACGCCTGAGACACCCCTCCCTTCCTTTTGATAGTCTCCCCTACCCCACCCATACAATCTGTAGACGCGTACGTACGCTCGGTCAATCACGTGACAACCAAACGAAAAGAGGTTGACCATATTCCATGGGTATGGGGCTCTGTCCCACGCACGCTTCGCGCGCGCGGGAGCCCCGCTATGAACCACAAGAATTATTTCACAATAGTGTGATGTTGTACCTTTGTTGTCTTTTGACCCATCTCTTTACTGTACTCGTGGGGAATATGTTTTTTAACAGCATCCTTTAGGAAACCCAGTGCTGGAATACATTCAACAAGAACCCTTTGAACAAGGACAATATAGTTTTCTCTGTTATTCAAGTGATCCCTTGCCTGAGGTAAAAGAGTGCCATAAGGCAAGTCATTTATGTCACAAACAGGTTTGGTATTGTCCAAGTGAGCACCTGACACTCTGTTAAGAACACAGTCGTGGTTGGTCGAATGGTGTTTTGGCTCTCACAAGTCATCTCTCTAACATTATGTATTAGATCAAAATTGTCAATGACAAACTGCATGCCACTAACAGATGACTGATCCAATGCATTGATTTCATCTTCTACTCGCTTCAGCTGACTACTTGAAACTTGTTGTCTGTGTACTGTACTTGCAGATAATTCTGGGAGACCTGAGGCTTCATCTGTAGAAGTTGTCGCAGTAGCTAAATCCTGGGTCATAGCTAGCTCTTCCCTCTTTTCTTCCAATTTGGCTTTTTTCTTCAAGCAAGCAGAAACCCTTTCTTTCCCTTCCTTCACTACCTCATCAAACTTGCTCCCATACTCATCAACCTTTTTTAGAAAGATTGAGTTGCTGACTGTGACCTTTAATGTTGAAAGTCTTGGATAAAGTGCCTAGGAAAAAATACAAATAAAACTTATGGGTTTCATTGCATTATAACTGAGAATAATAATAAAAAACTTTTGCCATTTTGTAACCTTTTCAAGGATCTTTTAGTTTAACCGTTGTTTGTTTAAAGAATTAAAATTGATCTAATTACGTTGGTTATGCACAGAAAACTATCAGTCTAAGATTTGATTGTTAAAAAATTGAATAGACTATAATAGCTTTTCCCTCCTTTTGAACAAGTACAACCAGTGAGGGTGTTATCTCAGTTCCAGTACCTTTGTCTATAATAGTGATTGGTTTTAGGACAACTTAGGTAAAGATGAAGTGCCCACATATACGTACAGCTGAGCGGCTGTTTACCTGAGAACCACTGAACTTCATTATGACAGACATTAGGATCTGAGCTGCATTCAGATAGGGGGATCTCTCTTTTAGAAGAATACAAGCAGCCAAAGCAACACTTGGTAAGGTGGTCTTGACTTGGTCCCTACCTGCAGTAGTTAGCAGAGTGGAATACAGTAGTGGTGCCCTTGTGCTCAATTCTTTAGAAACATTCTCAACTTTAAAGTTTCTCATGTCGTCTGTCGAGGTTTTTCTGAGAATGCTAGGGTACTTCTTACTGGTCAGCTTTGCGCATTCTCTTGAAAGCTCTTTTAGAAGACACTGCATGATGCTCTGTTTCAGAGGCTTTATGTTGAAAATAGCAGTTGCCATCTGGGTGTATGTTCCACGTACAAGAGCTATTCCAAGCGCAGCAAGGTCGTCGTTCAATTCCCTTTCTCTTGGATACTTTTCACTAGGCCACTTGACACTGACCTTTAAAAGGTACAAAACAATCGGTAGATTTGTTGCCTTAAACTTCATCAGCTTTATGCCATCCCCCTTTGTTTTTCAGATTTTAGGGTCGAATGTGTTTCCTGATATTGGGTCGGTTGGTCGGATTGAAAAAGAAAAGGTAAAAAAAAGGTCACAAGAAGTCTCAGTATAGGAGGCCCAGGTACAGGACGACGGTAAAATTTAACATTCACATATTAGGTTTAACAAAATGCACAATAATTATACTGTAATTTTCCTGTTTTTGTTGCGGTTTTTCTCTATTGGGTTATTCCAGAAAAAATCCACACCCCCCCGACGGATGGGGTCCTTTTTTAACCCCCCCTCTCACCTGGATTTCCTGAAGCACAAGACCCCCCCTCCCAACTGGATTTCCAAGATGGAAGACCCCCCCTCCCGCCTGGATTTCCGGGAAAAAATAAAAGGCTTAAATTTAATTTATTTTTAATGGAAAATACATGCAGACACGTCTAAATGTTTTTGTTTTAATTTCTAAAGCTTCAGCTTATATTAAACTAAGAATTCTATCGCGTGGAACTAAAAACGAAAGGAGCAAAAAACAAAAATGCGTACGACACCTGAACGAGTGTTTACATAATTTCTTAGCTTATAAAAATCACTCTTCGCTCTTCGCGTGCGGGCTCTGGGTACGAGTAGAAATGTGTCAGGCGTTTGACGCTCTTCGTGACAACAACGTTGCGACGAGTTCTTTCAGGCCCGTTCTTTAGTATCTTGTTCGCGTTTTCTGCTATAAAAGGACCTGTAAAGCAACTTAGATTATCATTTATGTCAGGTGAGAACTATATGAACAAAACATTTTGACTATTTTCAGGGTCTGAAAGCGCTTAAGTGTCATCGAACTAAACGTTTGATTTGTATCAACTATCGGTCGAAATGACCCCTGCAGAAGACTTTTTTAAGGTCAACCCCCCCTCCCGCCTGGATTTCCGGAGTCTTCGACCCCCCCTCCCGCGAGAATTTCCAGAATCCCATCCGTCGGGGGGGTGTGGATTTTTTCTGGAACAACCCATTCTGTTACTATGCTCATTTTTCAGATTAAAAGAATTATTTCAAGTGAAGAATGATTCCACCACGTCCGTATTTTCTTTTGGATAATGCCAAAAATTTGGGTCGGTCGGACGACGCTAAATGGAGAAAAAAAAGAGGATGGCCTTGTGCATGGTTGGATTTTTTGCACGGAAATTCAATATTTCGATACAGCTTTTTTTAAAGATTTCGCCTTCCGATGTTATGGTGATGTAATGAATAAAAATGGAATGATTTTAGGTTGCTCTAACCTTTTAATAGTAACAAAAGACGTTGTTTTTAAACACAGTTAAGCTTGACTAAAGACCAACGTTGCATGCAAGGTGCATGCTTGTATTGTAGTTGTTTTCTACCAAAAATAAGAGTTAAGTGATAATGACAAAAAGATCATTGTTCGATAATTCTCTTACCTTAACTATTCTCTTTGGCTTTTCCTGGGTCAATCGAAAAGGAGGCGGGTCCGGCAGAGTAGCTTTTTCGGGTGTGCTGGCGCTTAAAGGGGCGAAATGTGCGGGACTATTTAAGCTTACGTCAGGGTATAAAATGCAACGTTTTTTCTTAGCCGGGCTTGAAAGTGGGCTGTCTAACTCGGTGTTTTCTTCCTTTTGTGTGTTTTCTTTGGTGCAGGCACTCGAGCAGCTTGAGCTTCTAATCTTCTCCTCACACTTTTTAAGGTTTTCTTTAATTTTTCTGTATTTTTCGACTCTCCTCCGACAGGCGTTGCACAAGAAGCCATCGCTTTGGTGCGGGATTTTCAACAACTTTAATTCTTCCTCTAACCAACTGCACGAAGTGCTTTTTCCATGTATGGCGTCTATGTCAGTTGCTTTTAAAATGGGCTGTAGACATACTTCACACTTC
>OZ037777.1:21447842-21497842 GCA_964035525.1 Porites cylindrica
ATGAAATTCACTTTGAATCATAATTTGACAAAAGATCAACTATAATTTAAGACTAGAGTAAGTGAAGAGGCTGGATAGTCAGTCAGTTTAATACACCATACAGACCATGGATAGCCATAGACATCATACCTCCTCTGCAGTCTTCCCAGTCTGTGGATAGTTATCAACATAATTATCCATATCATCTTGATCACTGAAAATCAAGTCTCCCTGCCTTGAAGAAATAATGTTGCCACCTTTTGCTTTCCTTCGTGCCAGACCAAAACAAGCATCCACACTTTCGATAAGAATTCCATTTTCCTGAATTAAATGAGGTATTGATATGCACAAATATATATTTGCTGCTTTGCTATTTAAAAACTATCAAGGACTAAAATTACCCTTTTTCTCCCACAAAAGGCCAAAGTGAAAATTCAAACAAAAAAATGCAAGTCTCAATTGTAAACTGTAGAAAGGAAGTAGCATCATGTGAAAATAAAGCTGTAGAAGAGGCATCATTTTCATGGTCACACCACAGGATTTCATGTGCAGACATAAAATTTATAACCACCTTTCAAGACCTCATTATTTACTCTGGAAGTGAGAGGGTGAGCTTAAATAAAAACATTTCCAGGTAGTAACCATTGACCAATTCATAAAAAAAAATGACTTAAATAAAGATGAAGCAAACATCATAGATTTGACTTTCAAAGAGGAAGCTGAAAGGTTTCCCAGGGAAATTATAAATTATGCACTTGTACTTGTGCTAATAGTTCACATACATAAATTTGTTACTGCATAAACAAAAAACTCATCATCTTGTGAACATTTTGTTTTAATCATTATTATAGTCTTATCACAATGTATCGCATTAATCATCTTATTAAGGAACTGTAGCAGAATTTTTTATCCTACAAAAAACTATTCATCAATGACCAAAAGGAGCTACCTCAGTACAGGTATACAGTGTACTTACTTTGGGACACAACGGGCATTCGGCTCTATTGTATAAGCCTGGAATATGGCTATTTAAATATTTGAGCTTGTACTTGAAATATCCATAGAAAAATAAGAACAAAAAAACACCACAAACAAATGAACTTTTTCAAAGTACAGAGCACTAAAAGGAATATGCATGAATATTAATCTATTAAATTTGACTGACCTGTATTCTTTAAAGCATCCAGAGTTTAATATTGAATATCATGATGAAATCTACAAAAAGTTACAATGCTTGTTAGAATTATTAATCTGTAGTAATAGGGAGATACTGCTAGGATCAAAATTCGGTGATGATAAAAATTTATATGGAAAATAGGCTGAGGTTATTCGCTTTCCATCTTTGGTCACTAGTGCTATGCAGCAGAACCGCTTTTGTCTGGACTATGATGTCATTTCACTATGACAACAGAATCCTTAAGCCTGCGTTCTGCTTGGTTCTGCAAGTTTGGGCTTTTTTATTTTTAACCTCCATGAGATCAACAAATTTTAAATATGAAAGGAAAAAAAAGCATTATGTCATCATGCAATATACTGAGAAATGGCAAAAGGTTTTATTGAATCAGATCTGCATGACAAAAGCCTCATGTTTTGTTTCCACTGCTTTACAGCAGACTTGGCTCCTTGATCTCGATTTTCTCGAAAAACATAATTTATAATTTTAATTTTGAACTTTTTTTGTTTTGTTTTTTCCCACTGAATTGATCGAAGGCAAACAAAATCAATGTTATAAAGCCAGAGAAATCAGGAAAAGAAGTAATAGGTGTACAAATTACTCACAAAAGTGGGCTGCATTGGTGGAATCATTTCCTGAAGCAATTCAGAAAATACCTTTACAGACACTGCTTACCGGACGTTTCGTACCCACGGACGTTTCGTACCCAGACGATTCGTACCCAAAGTTGAGATGATTCGTACCCGACGCTAAGATGATTCGTACCCAAAGCTTAGAAAATGGATCGCGTGAAAGCGCATGAACTAACAAAAGTTTATGATTCGACAAGTTCAGACATCGACATATAAATTGGACCCAGCCGTGAAAAGTGGGAACAAGCTAATTTCGTGTAAGTACCATTTCCTTTTGAGTTGTATGTTAATGAAGAGTCTCACCTCCTTTAGTATCTGCGCCGCTCATGCGTCACGAGTCTACGCAAATGAAAGTGAGCGGTGGTTATAATTTGATCTAACTCGCGCGTAGGTAACGAGTCGTTCTGATTTATATAAATGTTTATTTTAGATTGTTTTGAGAGAGATATGATTAAAAATGTGTTACTATCAAAACGGCAGTTGGTTACGAATCAACTTAGCTTTGGGTACGAATCGTCTGGGTATGAAACGTCCGTGGGTACGAAACGTCCGGATTCTTAGACACTTGGCCGTGAAGAAAAAGTTTCTCTGCCAGGTCCATGAGTTTGAAGTGAAAACTTACTGAAGGTCTCTCGGGTGAACCTGGCCAGAATTGACATCTCACAAACGTGACAGCATGGCCTTTGCAGTCACATACTGCCACTTCTTTGAAATGCTGGTTACCTGGGCATGAAAAAGAAACAAATTCATAAGAATTGGTTGATGCATAGTGTGCACATATCACCTTTTATATAATAACGTAAATTATACATGCATTTTCATTGGTTCTCAGCCAAGAGCAACCATACCTTCTTCAGTTTGATTTGCTATAAAATTTTCTTAATGGGCAGCACAAAAATCAAACTCTTTTAGTGGCTGGTTACAAAATCCCACAGTCATCGATGTCGAATATGAAAGAGAATGCAGTGATAGTGACTCTGTCTTTTGCTTTTTCAATTATTGAGGATTTTGTGGAAGAAAGCAACGAAAATCCCAGTCTAATATATACTGTATACAGCTAACATGTCATCTTGTATATGCATGGCCATGCAAATATAGAAATATACACCACAGCAACTTAATAGTAATTAGATGGGCAAGCACGTGCACTATAAAAGATATTTTAGGGCCTCTTCATATGAGCCCGGTTGACTGGGCTGGCCCGGTTACCGGGCTGAATTTTGTCTTGGGTTCATATGAGAAATTTCAGCCTGGTTTCTGAGATGACAAAAGGTCAAAGATCCTGGGGACGAGTTCTGGCACCAAATTCGGGAAACAAAGCAAACATGGCGAAACACAAAAATTTTAACTCTCGGGCCTATCTTAGCATCGGCCACTCTTAAAGCTGTATCACTGCAGTTAAATGGGATGCTTATGATGTGGAAAATACAGCAGGCAATGCAAGACGATGCCATCCAGACAGCCAGAATTCATCCTGCCGTTCATCCCTCTAACCGGGATGAAGTGTTCATATAGCAAAACTTCCAGCCCGCTTACCAAGATCTTGGGAACCGAGCCAGTCCGCCTTCTCATATGAGCAAATTGAAAATGTTACAAAGGATTCAGAGAGGATGCGAGATCTTGGAAACCGGGCCCATATGAAGAGGCCCTTAAAGTAATGAGCAAGAGGCCAGTTCCTGATACGCCGAATAGCGCTAATCCAAGATTAAAATTTTTACTCCACAAAGTGTATTAAATGTTGTATTTACTTTCCTGTAGGTTGTCAAAGGTATCATTTAGTGTTATCATAAATGAATATCTTAGTAAAGCCTGAATGGAATATTTAAACTCCTGTGCACATTCCTAGACACGCAAAACACCATTGCTGAAAATTTGCCTAACCCTGGGTTTAACTGGAACACCTTTCGAGGAACGGGCCCATAACCCATGCCCAGGGACATATGATTATAATGAGCAAATACAAAACATGTTAATAAAGGACATGAGGCTGTAGAAAGGAACAATTCATCAAAAACATCAAGGGGATATAGATGATTTATTCGTTTCCATCCGCTTACTTATTACTTACCAAAGGCATCAACGAGTTTAAACAATTTTGTAATTGTCATTGCGCAACGATGGCCACTATTCAAGACTCCATGATTTGGAAATAACGGAACAAATCGGTTATCCTACAAACAGAAACACGAACACTGGTCAACATTATGAATGAGTTAATTTACATTCCAAAAATACGTTTTAATTTGCAAAAAAAAGAGCGTGAAGTGCTAGGCCAATAAATAGTATGCTCGAAACGTTGACATCACGTATGATGTCATGTGGAATATCAATGAATTTTACAATTTAAGCGATGCATTTAATAAAGCACTTACCTTCCATTGTCCCAAAACATGGAATTGGTTTCTATGTGCTTGAAAATCTTGCGCACAATTTGAGCAGAAAAACTATTTGGGGCCATAGTAATGACATCGCAAAGATGGTTCCCTCTCTTTGCAAACTACGCAAGCACCGCTCTCTGGCATTCCCTCTTCCTCCACCGTTGCTTCAAGAAGTGCTGCGTACTTACTCCCAGTTGTACACAGAGCTTACGTTTCTCACGTAGGCTCCAGAGTGCGAAGCCTCAGGAGTAAAAACAGAGGCTTCATAATCATCGGCATTGAGGTCTTCTTCAGTCGACTGATCATGACCCAGTGCACATTTCTTTGGCTGGTTAATTCTAGTCGTTGCAGAATTCACTGACAAGGGAGAGTGTATCACTGCCTTCCCTTTCCTACCAAGTACGGTAGTTTTGACTGAGAGGCTTAAACTTCTTCATTGTAGAAAAACTCGTGTCGTCGATCATGCCCTTTCCAAATGTGGAATCCTCTGTAGCAGTCGTCTGAGTGGCTCAGACGATCATTCTCATGGGTAATACGCATTTTCTCAGTTGAGGAATCATGGGTGTTAGTCTGTGAGAAAATGTGATACGGGTGAAGAGATAGGGCTCGGGTCAATGCCGAACAATGATTAAGGCTTCCTCACCCAACAGATGAAATATAAAATGTTAGGTTAAATATAACAAAAAAAAATAGCATGTGATCTGGGTGACCCCTCAAATGGTCTGCGTGAAATACAACAATACCTCTACTCGCCTTGTACTTAATTACCTACATAAAAGAGGTAAAATATATATTATATTTATTTGTACTTAATAAGGCCTGGAGCTGAAATAATCCTAAGATCTTCTAGCCAGTTCTCCAGAATTTAAAGTTTTAGAGAATTGAGGTAGAATTTATTTCCAAAGAAGCAGTTTTAAAAATACAATGCATTAAGCAAGAAAGAGAATATGCTTAAGTTATGTTGACTATGTTGTTCTGATTTTCGTTCTAAGGGTTCTATTACTTCTTTTAAAAGATTCTTAATCTCTTCTCGTGTAATACCCATTTTTGCACCATTTTGGACGGAAGGCCGTTCAAACCCGACCAACCGCCATCACAGCAAATGCAAATTCTGACACCCCGCTTGAAAGAATTAACTGGCATGCTGTATGTGTGTTTAAGTGAAAAGGAAAGTTGGTTGCCCTGCATGTCTGCTTGTTACTGGAAATTTTCACTTCATACTGATGCAGCCTCCCGCATTTGGGGTTCATGATTTATGATGACAGTAATTAATATCATTCTGCATTTTTTATAGCGTACTTTGCGAAAGGTGGTGAAGACACTAAAAACCAAACACGATTTTCCAAGGTTTCATCTAACAGAAGGTATAGAACAACACAGCAACAATCGAACAAAAGCTATTTTTATATGTGCTGTAAATGGAAATAATATATAACTGTTCCATTCTGTGCTGTAGTGAAAGCTATTGAACTTCAACTATAATATGAAAATTCTCCTATCCATTCATGTATTTCTTCAAAATTGCTTTAAAAAACTGCCCTTTTTCTGTTCATAGAGAGTGGCCACTGCAGATATAAAAAATGGTTATAACGGAAGGTCAGAGAGCGTTCAGATGAGATTGATCACTGGTCAAAATGCCTGTGTTCTGAAGCTCTGCTTTGTGTCAGTTTTCATGTAATAGAAGGTCCAAATGCGTGTTATTAGATTGATTGGATTGCATCCTATGCATTCCATCCAATTTTGTGGAAGTCCGAACCAATGCTGGCTTTATACATGCCACACATGCATAATAGCAATCTTGAGACTAGGATTGCCGGCTCTGTTTACTGGCATGTGCCCTTACATAGTCGAGTTCATAGCTTAACAATGCAGACTGTTATTTTAATAGTGTGCTTGCATGAATATTTTAGTTCCCTATGACTTTGAGAGCAAAGTAGGTATAACACTACGTGGATGTGTTCATTACGAGTGTGCCAAACTATCTTAGATTTTTGGGAATTTTTTTAACTTTAACCTTCCTCGTTCATAACTGAGCTGCAAGGAGTGTTACTGGAGCTTTTTCAACCTTGTTCCCAAGTTCTCTCTCCTACCCGTCGAGAGACCCTGGTTGGGTCTGGTCACGTGTCTCCCAGATTACAAACAAATGACTTGGGGGAGGGGCAGATAAGAGTGAAATTTGTAGGGAAAAAAGAAAACTGACAGTTGTAGTGTCGGGTCTCAAGGGACTTAATGTATGATAATTAGATGGGGAATGAGCGTTAACACTCTAAGAAAGTAGGGACTTGATTTGCATATAAGACAGTGTAATGTAAGTATACTGTAACCATTTATTGAGCTCGATTCGCAATTTCACATTGGTGATGAGGAGTTCACCTATTTCTTAGAAAATGCCTGGTTTCGATACAAACGTGAATTACGGAACATTCGACCCCGACATGGATCCAACTTTGGTGGGTTTGCGCTTCAGAAAATACGCGGAAAGATTTAAAGTTTATGCGTTGGCAATGAACATAAAGGATAAAGCAAGGAAAAGAGCTTTATTTTTACCTTGTGCAGGACCATAAGTACAAGATATTTTTGACACCCTAGAAGACACCGGTTGAGGATTTTGAAACTGCCGCTGAGAAACTCATGGAATATTTTGAATCAAGAAAACATCACCTATTCAACGTGTACCAGTTTCGGCAGCTAACTCAAGGGAAAGAGGAGTCATATGATGACTTTGGTACTCGCCTGAAACTAGCAGTGGGTTCATGCGATTTTCCAACGGATTGGCGTGATGTTGAAATTCAGCTGCAGTTAATAGAGAAAGGTAAATCGAGGCAGGTCAGACGGCGGTTGCTTAGCAAACCTCATACCCTAATGAAGGCCCTGGATTTCACAAGAGCCCTGGCAATGTCAGATAAGCATGCGGAAAGAATTGAAATAGGCCGACAAAGCCATGGAACTGACACCAATCCAGAGGAGAAGTTATATACGCTCAGACAACAGGCACAAAGCAAGACTGCTGAGAAGGTGTGTTTTTCTTGTGGTGGAACTTTTCCGCACGCTGGAGGAAGGATGAAATGTCCAGCCCGGGGAAAGAAATGCTTGACATGTAACAAAATGAATCATTTTGCCAAATGTTGTAGGATGAAAGGAAAAGAAGACAAGGGTGTGCTGAAAGCAGTTGAAAGGGACTCGGACAGTAGCGATGGGGAATCCCTTTGCAGTATTGAGAAAGTTGGGGCGGTCAAACACAATCAGGGCCGCAGGCGCGTGAGCAGTGTGACAGTGGAAAACCGTGAATTTCAAGTGCTGGTGGATACAGGGGCCACAGTAAATGTAGTGGACGAGATAACGTTGAAGAGGTTACTGGCCGATAAAGTGACATTGAGAAGGTCATCAAGTGTTTTGCATGCATACCAACCGAACGAAAACCCGTCAGCGCCACTGAAGGTCGTGGGAAAATTTGAGGCCATTGTTGAGTCAAACACTAGAATCGCCCCTGCTACGTTTCATGTTATAAAGGGACAAAAGAACACTGAACCCTTGATAGGTTTCCAGACCACGGAGGATCTTGGTCTTGTTAAGGTGGTAAACACGGTCCAAAGTGAGGAAACAATCACAAGCAATCTGTTAAAAGAGTACGCTGATCTGTTCTGCAGTATCGGAAAGATGAAAGGGTGAAGGTCAATTTGCATGTTGATCCCGCAATAACACTGGTTGCACAGGCCCACAGGAGAATACTGTTCAGTGTAAGACCCAAGCTGGAAGCGGATTGGAGAAACTCGCGGCTGATAATTGAGAGGGTAGAGAAGCCTAGTGTCCCCTGTGTGGGTGTACCCTGTAATTATAACGCCGAAGCGGTCCAGCAATGAAATACGGTTCAATGTGGATATGAGGGAAGCAAATAAAGCCATTCCACGAACCCACACTGTCATGCCTACACTTGATGATATCATAAATGAGCTCAACGGGGCCACAGTATTTTCTCATCTTGATATGAACCATGGGTACCAACAACTGGAACTGAAGGAGAATAGCTGCGACATCACCACTTTTGCGACACATGTAGGTCTCTACAGGTACAAGAGACTCGATTTTGGTACGAGATATTCCAGGAAACCGTCAGCAAAGAAATCACGCAAGACATAAAGGGATGCATCAACATCAGTAACGATATCCTTGTATTTGGCAGGAACCAAAAGGAACACGATCAGAATTTAGAGAAGTTGTTTAAGAGAGCTGCGCAGGAAGCTACTGGAAGGGATCGTACCCCACGAGAAATTCCATACGATGAAATCAGACAAAGAGATGTGGCTAAAAAGAAGCAGATTAAAGAGTACGCGGACGAGAGGCGAAACGCCTGGGAAAGCCTTATAATGGTTGGAGCAAAGCAGATGTTCTCACCCCAGCATTTGACCCCCGCCCTTCTCAGTAATAGGCGTGAAAGAAAGTACGGTTCCCGTGAAAAGGGGTAGGAGATTAAATCCCAGAATTCATCCCATGGTAAGTTGCTGAAACACGTGACAGAGGATGAGTACGTAGCTGTGGATTTGGACCAAGAAGGTCTGGATACATCCAGTGTGGAAGAAACTGAAATAGGAGCCACGGAAGATTTGTGTTTGCAACCCGACAACCTCGGCGCATCCAGTGAGATGACAATTGACAGTCCTCATAACGAACCAGACGGCCACCAACATCCCTAGGGGCGACGGAAACGGAAGAACATCAACAGCAGCCAGACGATACTTCAGTAAGTGGGCCAAGAAGATCAGCACATGCAAGAATGTCTACTTGGAACACTATTTACAGGGACTTGGAGCCACACTAGAAAAAAGGGGGGAGATGTAGTGTGGGGTGTCAAGGGACTTAGTGCACGATAATTAGATGCGGAATGAGCGTTAACACTCGAAGAAAGTAGGGACTTGATTTGCATATAAGACAGTGTAGAACGGACTAGTAGGAGTACTATTAACGGAAACTAAGGGCGTATAATGTAACCGTTTATTGAGCTTGATTCGCGACTTCAGTGTTTTCCTGCCTTCCGTCACGCTACTTTCCACCATGCTCTGATCACGTGCTGTAATGTATCCCTAGCGGGGTGCATTGCTTAAAGTATCACAATCGGGATACATTTGATTTTAGTCAAGGCCATGTGACCAAGAATCAGCCAATGGCTGTCTCTGTGTAGTTAAGTGAAAGTCTAGGAATATAAGAATACTTTTTGTTGAGATTGCCTTGTCATATTCATTTGTCCATTTTATACAACTCCACAACATTTTTTTCACCTCGTTACAGAATTATAATTTTATTCGTGTATACATTTATCCTGATTTAAAAGACGATGATGTGACTCTGAGCTATTTATTTGCTCGGCTCAATTCATTTTGTACCTATTATATTTTGGTAGCCCACGAGACCTGAACCAGCTGACATGTTGGACAAACTTGTATCAGATGCAGACAAGGAGTTGTTAAAGATGGCACGGAGGAACAATAATCCTGTTCTGCAGGAAAGAGGTTATACTGGAAGGAGAACCCTTAACTTTGCAGAGGTTATTACTGAGGTCCAGAGTTCCTGCCCTACTGTGTATAGTTTCTTGTCATGGATGATGCAACTTGACATCAACAGTGTTAAAAAGTTCTCCTCTCGCTCTTATTTAGGCCATCCTAATGTTTACCAGATGCAAAGAGTTAACACAGTGTTGCTTTATGAGGGAGATGCAAGTCATGAGGTTCATTGTTTACATGTAATTTACGTAGGTAGTATAATTTTCACCCTTAATGTCACAAAGCTACAGGTTTGGATACCTGGATATTTGTGAGAGCAATACATGGTAAAATGTCTAAAAGGCATGTTTTAATTTAAAAAAATGTGCTTATCCCTCGTGAATTCTGAACAAATGGATTCACCACGTATCTGGTTCCAGAGTCCAATCCTTTATTGACTGCATTGGTTTCTAAAACCAGCACAGGCTAACAAAACTATAAAAACAGTACTATCCTCAATTTTGTATTAAGGTGGTTGCACTGCTTAATTGTGAGTATTTAGAAAGTCAGTTTAAAATGGAATCACTTTCTTAGGATTACAGTCTATTAAATTGAATATTTGTCTGTAGATAGAACTGGTGCTTGACTTTTTTTTGCCACTAGCCATGTCATGCCAAACCCGTTAATTATTAACTTAAGGCCTTGCCCCCTCCGGGGGCTGTAAGTTTAAAGAATTATGCTTTTTGTGAATGGACGATAAAAAATTTTTTTCAGAATGCTGCAAACATTAATAATAATAATAATAATTTTATTTATATAGCGCTAAAATCCAATAATTGTCCAAAGCGCTACCTAATTACAAAATAAAATATAAAAAATAAAATATAAAATATCTACAATATACAATATAATTCAAATATAGCCTAAGTTATCTACTATATAAATCAAAAACATCTCAAAACAAAAGGAATCTCATAACCTATATGCTAACGTAAATAAAAAAGTTTTAAGGGATTGCTTAAAAGTTGCCACTGAAGCACATTTCCTAATCTCTAGAGGTAAATCGTTCCACAATTTAGGTCCTGCAATAGAGAAAGCTCTGTCTCCATATGTTTTCAATCTGCTTCTTGGAACCACTAAATATTCTTTACATGAAGAACGCAATGACCTAGAGTATGTTTTAAAATTCAAAAGGTCAGAAATATAAGAAGGTGCAAGGCCATGAAGGGCCTTGTATACCAATAAAAGGACTTTAAAAGTTATTCTAAACTCAACTGGTAACCAATGAAGATTAATTAAAATAGGAGTTATATGAACATGCCTCGGTGTCAATGTGACAACACGAGCTGCAGCATTCTGAACTGCCTGTAGTCTAGCTAACAGATACTTAGGAAGGCCATGTAATAAGGAATTACAGTGATCAAGTTTCGAACTAATAAATGCATCTTGGCTTAAGTACTTGCGGATTTTAGCAATATTTCTCAAATGATAGAATGATGATTTACAAATGTTCTTAATCTGCTCCTCAAAACTAAATATGCTATCAAACTGAACCCCTAAATTACGAACAGAGTCACGAGGTGCAATGCACTCATAACCAACAGTAATGTGACCGATGTCAGGCATAGGATGGAATCTGGAACTGATGACTACAAGGTCCGTTTTGTCCTGGTTTAGTTTAAGATAGTTTCTTATCATCCATTCATCAATGTCCCTCACACAGCATTCCACTCTCAACTTCACTTGTTGGATGTCATTCAAGCTGGTAGATTTAAAGGTAATATATAATTGGGTGTCGTCAGCATATAGATGGTATGATAGTCCATGATCATTTATTATGTCCGCAATAGGTTATGTGTATAACAAATACAACAAAGGGCCCAGAACTGATCCCTGAGGGACACCACACTTCAATGCACGTTGTGAAGAATGACTATTCCCAACTTTAAATTAGCGTGATACACAATCGCCAGCTTGCAAAACACAGAAAAAGCAACATTTAAAAATTTATTGCCAAACTTCTACTTCTCGCAAAAAATTCACCTGAGTTGAGTAATTTGAAACATAAGTACGTTTGCAAGCTACAACCAGTTGCAAAAAGACTTGAGACATTGTACCTAATTTGGACGTCAAGGTCCTTGCGTTTCAGACCTCCCCCCCTCTCCCTGCTCAACGTTGGTCACAATAGGAGATCATGCTGAAATGTCATTTAAACGTACTTACTGAAAACAAAGGTGTAACAAGTTTATTAGATGAACAAGATAAGGCACTACTCACGTGTTAGATAGGTACATAAAGGAACGATGCGTTGTGATCGCCTGCCAATCAATGGAGAGAGACTGATGTACGGTAATCAATATTGGAAATCAAACGTTATCAAAGGTAGTCTCGAATATTCCCTAATTTGTAGGAATTATTTCAAGTTAGTTATATTTCACAACATTTGGCGTAATCACACTAAGGTGATTTGAAAGTTACACTGCATAGACCACAACATCGATGTTCGCACGGCTTGCGGGTTACGCGGTTATTTCTTTGCTGCTATAGTGGTTTGCAATGGATTTTCTCCAGGAATATGAAAGTCATGATTCGGAAGTGACAGATGTTTATAACAGCACAAACATTGACATTAAAGCTAGCGACAAGGGTGCTTCAACGAGTGTTCTAAATGTGAGAGCGGTCTGACAAGTGTATTTAATCACCTGTAGTCAGGCGGATTTACACAAGTTCCCCGACAGAAATTCATTCGCGCAAGCTGTTCTCCGCTCTTGTGACAGTAGTAACACAAACGTTGAATGCTGGGTTTGGTGCAAGGAAGTGCACAAATCCTCGGGGGGATATCACTATCATATGGCAGTGAAGCTACAGCGCTGTAAAAGGTGGTTGTCTTGTAAACGGTACCTAGAAGAAAACTGCGGTATCTCTGTGCACTTCTTCGACGTACATCATAACTATTACAGTGCATGGAAATACACCACGAAAAAGGATAAATTTGTAGTGGAAAGTGACAGTCATCCCGACTTGTCCGATTGTAAAGGCCCTAAAACTGAAAAGGCCTCACTTTGCCGGAAAAAGTACATTGAAGATAGTGACGACGATGAAGAGGAATTCTTGGAGGAGTTCTTTGAAAGTCCTTCTGATGACACCAGCGAGACATGCCATGAAAGTGATTCGAAAGGTAAAAAAAGGAAAAAGCGCTTGTCTTCATTTGAACTCTCAGAAATAATTGTAGCAAAGGAAGTAAAAACTCGCATGCAACTGTTGGCTTATACGAACAACCAAAAGTGCGAGAGGAAAAACGTCATTGCAGAGTTTATCATCAACCGAGGGCCCCTGTTACGCCCCAAAATGTAACAATTGACACAAAATGTAACATTAGCACGAAATGTAACATTAACCCGAAATGTAACAACTTTTGACGCAAAATGTAACAACTTTTTAACACGAAATGTAACAACTTTTTGACGAAAAAGGAAACAATATTTTTAACACGAAATGTAACAAGCAAAATGTTACAACCTTGAAATAACTGAGAGACTTGGACATGAGCCTTGTAGATAAAGTGTAAATTGTCTGGTGGTTACAAAAACAGTTTATTCATAAAGTTTTCTTTCTGTTTTTGTAACCACCAGACAATTTACACTTTATCTACAAGGCTCATGTCCAAGTCTCTCAGTTATTTCAAGGTTGTAGCATTTTGCTTGTTACATTTCGCGTCAAAAGTTGTTACAATTCGCGTTAATGTTACATTTTGCGTCAATTGTTACATTTTGCAGCGTAACAGCCCCGCGTAGTCTCAGAGGTTTTAACCACAGCGTGGGAAATGCGGAAAGCGCAACAGAAGCTGGAAAGATCACAGAAAACTTGTGTTCAAATCTTAGAAGAAGCAGCACAAGGCGAATGTATTGATGGTTGTAATGGACAGTGGCTCGCTTGTGCATGTGAGGTGTTACAACAAAACGGTATTCGAAAGGAAACTTTTACAAAGGCAATAAAAGAACTCCTGGAAAAAGGCCGTAGCAAATTTCGAAATGTTATGATCTACGGCCCAGCAAACACGGGGAAGACATTTCTACTAAACCCACTCACAAGTGTGTACAGAACTTTTTGGAATCCCACTTGCGTATTTTGCGTGGGTTGGAGCGGAAGATGCAGGATGCATTTTCTTAACTGATTTTCACTGGTCATCTCAAATAATACAGTGGCATGATTTTCGTCCTTTGCTTGAAGGACAGATGGTGCATCTCCCGGCACCCAAAAGTCATTATCCTAAGGACATTGCTTTGGAGAAAGATACTCCTATTTTCTGTACAGGAAAACAGCCTTTCGTTTAAATTAAAAACGGCGTGATCGATGAGCGAGAAACGGAGATGATGTCTGTAAGGTGGAAGATCTTTCACTTAAATCTACAGATACAAAAAGATGTTCAAAAGGAATTGCGAAACTGCTGTAAATGCTTTGCTACCTTTATATTACAATGATTAAAAGGTCGTTTGCATTAGGAGAGAAGTGACAAGAAATAGCGAACCAAGCACTGACGATCTACACGGTCTACACGATCTACCATAACAAGTGACTTAAAAAATACATATGATATCATATTTCTTACTGTTGTGATGGTAGACTGTGCTTATGGTAGACCGTCAGAAAATGAAATAGGACAAAGATAAGTTTCTAATTCCAGAGTGAATTTTATTTGAAAGCATTTCTTATGAAATAGGATTGACTACAAATAACAATGGAGCAAAGGTTTTGTTGTGTGTTGTGGTTGTCTTCGAAATGTCACGCAGTGATTCCCAACATGTGACACTAAACCTAAATAGCGTGACATTTTTTGCGTTACAAAATAAAGGAAAGATTAAACTCTGTTACTCTGAATCGATATGCCCTCCATGCTATACCCTGACCCAAAAACAAATATCATTTTCTTCAGTATTTGGTATGACAACCTCTGTTCTCTAAAATGAAATCTAATCGCTCGTACATTGAGGCGACAGTGTTGTCAACAACTTCTCTTCGTACCAAGTACAATGTACTTTCTACTCGTTGTGCAAACTCTTCAAATGTCTGTGATGCAATACTATGTCTTATGGCTTGCCTTCTCAACTCACACTTTACTACATTAAAGACATTCTCGATAGGATTTAAATTGCCTCTCCACTTAGGAATAGGAAATAACTTGCCATCGAGATCTTTCAAAGCTTTTCTCGCCTTTGCACAGTTCAAAATAGGACAATTATCTTGCACAGATAGCTTCGAGCCACGTTTTCCGCATGATTCGCTCCTGTGATTGAAGGGCTACTTTATGTTGAAGATTTCACCACTAACTGATTTTCGCGTACATGACCGTACATGGAATTTATTTGCACTTGTAGTAGTATAGTCAACTGAAAAATTAAATTAATATGACAAAGAAGGTTATTACACATGTCGATTTCGGTTGAAGCGACGGGAAAATATTATACTTACAATTTGTGTTCCATATGCGGCTAGTAAGCTTGGAAGTGCGATCTGTGGTGACACTTTTGAAAGGTAAGTTGCATAACGAACTTCTAGGTTTTTAAAATAATTAGTCACCTGATCTATTTTTGCCGTGTTGCGCTAAGATAATTAAATATTCACAAAAAAATTGACAAATGGCTTGAAAAATGCAAATCACCGCTCTTTCTGAACATTTTCGGGAAATTTCTTCGCACAAAATCCGCGACAAAATTGCCATCCAGCTTATCATACTGTTCGCAATAAATAACTTCCTTTCCGTATGATATAGCTACAATCATTTTTAAAACTCACCCCCTGAGCCCACATGAGAACCCTTCGCAGTATATGTGAGTCCTTCATTTCGCTTACGCCAAACCTTCCAGTGAGGAGCTCTTGCATCATTCATAGGATTGCTTTTATGATAAAAACTCACCCCATCGAGGTAGAAACAAATGTCAGTTTTAAAAAGTCTTTAGAATAACTCCTTTGAACAGTTCGCACAAATTGATGTCTCTCTGGGTAATCCTTTTCAGTTAGTATTCCTTTCCTTCTTGCTTCCATGAACCCATACCCCAGCCACTTTAAAGTTCGATTCATGGTCCACAAAGAAACATGATGTAATCCTGATTCGGCTCGTAATTGGTGACATGAAAAATTTCCTTCCTCTTTGCGGAGCCTTGCAATATTTCGTACGATAATTCGTTCATCCCGCCGACTGATTAGCCGAGGCCTCCCTCGTAACTGTCTATCTTTCTCGCATTTCTTTGCCTTTAAACAACGATAAATAGATGCGCGAGATATTCCACAGAGATCTACTATTTCCTGCACAGTCAAGTCACCTTCTTCACGAAGACGTCTCACATATGCCTTGCTTTCAGCGTCTATCGTTCCTGTGTAAACCATGTTGTTTTATGCCACAATAGAAGAGCATGCGCTACGTTACTTCACAAACAAAAAGTACAAAATTCGAGGAATTCAAACGAGGTTTTTGGAGTACAGAACGTGCAATTACAAACCTCAAACGTGTATCAATGCACTAAGCAGACGTTCTCTTTGACAAATAACCTGTCAAAATTTCCCTGTCTTCTAAGACAACCACAAAATCGAGTAACAACTTACCTCTGCATTTAGACAACCAGTTGCAAAAAGACTTGAGACATTGTACCTCATTTGGACGTCAAGAGTACCTATAAGGTCCTCGCATTTGAGACCTCCCCTCCCTTCTCAAAGTTGGTCATAATAGGAGATCATACTGAAATTTTCGAAGAACAACATTGAAAATAGGGGAGGGTGGGGGGAGTTGTTTAATCTTAGAAATGTGGGATTTTATGCGATTTTTAGTAAGAAAGAGTGTTTTCCAGGTCAAGTGTCTCAACATTTTTGCAACTGGTTGTAGCGATCAGTTAATACAACAAGTTGAACAAAATGGCCAAATTTCACCTTCATATGTGCTATATTTTTCGAGAAAAACGTTTTGGAAGATATGGCTAACCTCTGTTTGGGCAGCATTTTTTCACTGCACCCTCCAAAATGCTCCAAAATGCTCAGTTAAGTAAAAAATAGAGCAAGCAGGCATAGCTTAATGTTTGGCCACAACCTTGAACAATATTAAACCATCGCCTCAGGCCACAGTTGCTAGATTTGTCTTCGTTTTGACCCCTTGCCCTCCCCATATGTCACATCTTTTGTTGGTTGCTAGGAATGTGTCATCACTGGGGGCGTGACATTTGAGATCAACTTTCGGTAGCGAACATCAATCAAATAGCAAGATGCCATTATTTATACATATGGCGTCGCAGGAAAAGAAGAAAAAACTTTCTAAATCAAAGAAAAAGAAAAGTACCAGGATAAAGGGAAAAAGGGAGCTGAAGCTAGAGGTCTTGAAGCCGGTTCTTGAATCGATTTTTCGCTTCCAGCTCAATGGACAACATCATACGATCACCACGGTGCGGTGAAATATATTTCTCCCGGCAAAAGTAAGTAGCATACAACAACGAAAGTCAAGGACACACTGGTTGAAAGAAAAATGGATTTTTGCCTGGATAAGTCATCAGTCTTCGGGGAATGAATTAGATGACAAGGATCCAGAGTTCGAGCCAGATTCATCCCCAAAACGGCTGAAAATGGTTGGCGAGGAAACATCGCAAGAACCATTGGACGTGGAGCGGCAGCTTTGTGGAACCCCGATCTACGGACACCCTCTTTATACGGACAGTTTCATTTGTCCCGACAAAAAGCTCATATATTTTCTCTAAAATTAACCTGCTTTATACGGACAATGGGACACTTTTCATGTCCGAGTCACGCACTCTCATATATTGTCTACCCCGCTTTACGGACACTGGTTATCTGCAGACTGTCTGTTTTCATTGTCACATTTATGTGATAATTGTAGACATTGTACCCTGTTCAAATAATGACAGATTTTTACGGGTGAATAAAATTTTATTACAGTACTATAAAAAAACAGTAGCAAAGTAGCTTGACGTATTTGATTTTGAACAGTCTGTGTTTCTTCTAGTGTTTGACTCTTGTACTACGTATAGTCCTTTAATAAAGTTTTCTGCCTCCTGTTACACACGTTTCACTTCCTTGGCTTTTTGTTGCAGTCATTGCTCTTAACCTTCTTCCTCTTTGGCATTGTTTGCTTGCTGCAAGCTGTACTAGGATCATCCTCCACTCGTATTGCTGAGTTGTTGCTAACGTCTAGTAATTGTTCAAGTAAATTCACGTGTTTTCGAGGACCATCAAAAATGTAAACACATGGTATTTCCATACCAAACCTTCACCCCAATCGACTGCCTTTCCACATACTTCTATCGATCCTTGGTTCGTAAGACTGTCTGCTTTGGTCTTCATATTGATAAAACATGTGTTCCTGACGTTTTCTCTGAGAGGCGGCTTAATACGGACACCCGGATAATACAGACACTATGGCATGTCCCCTTGGTGTCCGTATTAACCTGGTTCCACTGTAATTTGCCTCACTGAGGATGTAAACAAAACCTCTTGTTGTTCCACACCCAAGTGCAACCGTATGTTTCCCTAGTTGTTGAAGTGCTACAGTTTGTTGTTTTTTTCCTCGACTTTCGTACTTGATTCAGGCCAGAAATTGAAGGTGACTAATGATTTATTATGATGGTTTAAGTGCAATACACCAGAGTTTACATTTACCCTAACATTTTTTTAGGCAGTTTTGTAACTCCCTATCCCAAGTAGAATTATATGTAGCACTTGCTTGAAACCAATACGTTGTGTTTAATGAATAAAGTTCCCTGATTTTGAACTCGAAATAATTTTGACAACTTTGATGGCTAAGTTCTTGCGTGTGTCATCAAGATAACAATAATACACGCTAATTTTACATATGTTTTCATCTGGACAAACGAAACTGTCCTTATTATACGAGTGTTTGCTTCCATTTTATTTCTAATATGTCTTTCTATACTTTCAGGTCAGTTGATACCCACTAGAGTTGAGACAGTGGGCCTTGGGGGAACTATAAATATTACCTTTGCTTGTAGTGGGTGCCAGATGAGAAGCGTCTCCTTTCAAGGGTCATCTATGGTTGAAGCCTCAAGGAGAACTCTTGTTGGACTAACCCTTGCTGTGCCATTCATTGTTTCTGGCCATGGTTTTGCAAAGTTCCATAGAACTCTCAACCAGTGTCTTGGTATTCAAGGCATATCAAAGAATCGATTTTATGAGGTGGCCCAACTGATATATCCTCATATTCATGACATTTTAACTGAAATGTGTGATGAAGAAAAGGAAAACATGAAGAAGATTGACAGCAATGTTTTAGGAAGTTGGCAACGAGGAGTTGTTACCTCTGATGGAGTCTGGCACACAAGAGGCCATTTTAGCAAAAATGGTTCTTTCATTGTAAAAAATTATCTAACCGGAGTTTTACTGTGGTTTGGACATAAGTGTATGTGGGGAAATTCAGAGGATGATGATTTGTTTATGGGTACTGCAAAATCAATGGAAGGCATTCTTGCTGGGGAATGTTACCGACAGGCTAAAGATGAAGGTTGCAACATAGAGGTGGTATGGCATGATGGCGATTCAAGTTCCCAGAAGTCGGTTGAAGAGGTTTTTGGAGCTGATCCCAGGAGGGTGTATAAGTGTGGGGGTCATGTTGGAAGGGCTCACGCGAACAGTTTGAAAGACTTGGCCAAGCAAAAGGTTTTTCCACCTGCACAAATTAGTAAATGGAAAGCTACTTTCCCTGCTATAGAATCAGCAAAGTGTGCATGTAAGCGACAAGCAAAACCTGTGGTTGTTTGTCGGATGCATTTATTCAGGGTACATAGTTGAACCACTTCTGCTGTTTGCAGCAGTGCAAGAGTCCTGATGACTATGCAAGGCGTATGAGGAGTCTGGGGGGTCATTATTGAAAAGACGAACACAAGTGGGATGATGGGGAATGTGATTTTTACCCAAGTATTGTTTGTTCTTGTGGAAAATGCAAGAAGGATGAGGAGATATCATTCAAGGGAAAGGCGTACACCACCAAGTCAGTGCTCAAGTGTGAGTTCCATCAGTTAGCATACCAAACTGAATCTGAACTTCGAGCAAATGATGCCGAATCTGTAATTCACCCTGAACTGGGAAGAGGACATTTGAATTTGTACGAGGCTCATTTCACTGTTCTGCCTCATTTCAGAGCCAAGGACCAAAGCTTGTGCGGGTATTTACAAGCACTAGAATTAATTATCGTAATGTAACAGGTCAAATTTAATTTGGGTCAAAATTTTTTTTCTACCTGGATTGATTCTCAATTTTCTCTGTTTCAGGGGAATTGAGAAACAACTTAGATTACATCAAAATTAAACTGAAATGAACTTTGATCTGTAACATACAGTATAACACTATAACAAAAATATTATTGGTGATCGTAGTATTTTAAGTTCCTCTGTAGGTTTGCCAGTCAGTGTAAAATGGGGTTGACAGGCCTACACGACTCCCCAGCGCGTGTTTAAAATAGCCTTTCTATAGTTTGGCTCTCACGAGTATGTCTTTGAGCGACCGCCCTCTTTTATAAGATACGAGGGGCGGTTTTTTGTAGATTTCGCTCAGTAATGGTTGTTGTTCTATTAAATGCCAGTTTTTCATGAGAATTTGCTTTAGGTTTGGCACTGATGGTTGGTATTGTGTGACAAAAGGCAAGATTCGTTGGTTTGTCTTTGGTTTCTGTTGAAGGGCTAGTTTCCTGTCTTTGAAGTTCACCTCTGAGAGGGTTGTGTTAATAAGATCCTCTGGGTAACCCCTCTGTAGCAGATGCGCTTTGAAATTTGTAATTTTCTCTTCGAATATTAGTTCGGAAGAGTTTGTTCTGAGGAGTCGGAGGGCTTCCCCTTTAATGAAGCCTTTTTTAACTCCTTGCGGGTGACAGGAAGCAAAATGGGTATACTGAAATGTCTCAGTTGGTTTGAAATGAGTACGCACATCAAGGATTGCGTCTCTTTCGAATCTTTCCCCTTTGTAGATGTAGGTGTCCAGGAATGTTGTTTCCTTATCGGAAATTTCAGCCGTAAATTTGATCGTAGGGTGATGATTGTTTGCTTGTTCAATGAAATGTTTTATTCTGGCTCTGTTTGTAGTCCAGAGCGAGAAGATGTCGTCTATATAACGTTTCCAAACGAGCGGTTTGAAAAGGCTTCGGCTAAGGATTTCCGTCTCTACCTTGTTCATGAATATATTAGAAAAGGCGACTGCCATTTTCGTGCCCATGGCCGTACCATGTGTTTGAAGGTAGTTTTTTCCATTAAACTGGAAAGAGTTCTCTTGGAGAATTAGCCTTAGCGCTCGTTTTAGTAGTTGTGTAGGGATAGGAGGTTCGTTTCTATAGAATATTTCGTATGCTCTGCATACCGTGTCTATTCCCTCCTCTTGCGGTATATTTGTATACAAGCTCGTAACGTCCATTGAAACAAGTATGACGTCCACTGGGACTTTCGTATTTTCTATGAAATTGACGAAGTCGGTAGTATCTTTAAGATAAGACTTTTGTTGTTGTGCTATCGGCTGAAGGAGTTTGTCGACAAATGATGATAATTTCTCTGTTGGGCCATCACACCCTGATACTATCGGTCTGCCGACCGGGGACGGCTTGTGTATCTTAGTGAGGGTGTAAAATTCTGGAATTCGAGGCGGATTTGGTGTTTGACAAAGCCATTTTTTAGTCATGTCGTCTATGTGATCCCCGTTGTGGAGGTCTGTAATAAGTTGTTTAACTTTATGGTTTGTATCAGTGACCATGGGTGATGCAAGAGGCCTGTAGTTGTCTTTGTTGTCTAGTAGAATTTGGCCTTCTTTAATTTTGTCTTGTGTGTTCATGACTACGGTTGTTGTTCCTTTATCGGCCTTTTTAAGGTTTATTTCAGTGTCACTTTTTAGGGCTCTCAGAGCCTCACGTTCGGCCGGCGGCAGATTATTTTTTGGCTTTGTTATTTCTATTTCTGCAAGGTCGCTCTTAACCTCTTCTAGGTAACTTTCAAGGGCTACTGATCGTTGTATTGATGGTTCCCATGCAGATTTGACATGGTAAGGATGGGGTTCGTTGTTTTCCCCTCGAAATATGTACATGAGACGCATTCTTCTTGCAAACTGATCAAAGTCACGCAAGAGTTGTTGCCTGATTTGTGTTTGTTTTGTAACGGGTGTTGGAATGAATTTAAGCCCTTTTGCCAGTAAATTAATCTGGTCATTTGTAAGTTCTTTGTTTGAGAGGTTTTTTATGTGTTTTTTGTTCGCCTCTATAGTGATAGTTGAATGTTTCTGGCGTCTGACCTTTCTGCGCTCTTTGCGCTTATTGGTTGCTAGCCGTTTGGCTTTTAAAATTTGTTTTTTGGCCCCATGTTTGTGGTGGGAGTCAGAGAATACACATGTGTACTTTTGAACTTCTTTATTTTCAATGGCTCCTAGTTGTTGCATCATATTGCCGAACTGGGCGATTTGTGCCTGGAGGTTAACAGCAATTTGCTTTACTGATTCGATCGTTACATTGTTTTCAGCTTGCGCTGCGCGCGCTGGTTCGATCGTACTACAGTTCTTAGTGTTCAGTGCTATAGCCTACCACCCCCTTTTATTGCTATGATTTGTTTACGGGTAGGCCCCGTTTTACCTTATGAAAATCAACACTGGCACTAATAAGAACCAAGCACAGAGTAGAAAGTTCAACATTGCGCAACTAACAAGAAACGTATCCACTCCAGTTTTTAGAGGGAGTGTACGGAAACTCTGTGCGCATCTATTTACAAGAGTCTTCGAACTCTTCCACGAAAGAAAGTGCCTAAATTTTCACGAAATGCTTTCCAAAAAAACACACCTCTAGCTTGAAGCAGAAGAGGATCGAAATACACAGTCCGCAATTGGTTACGTTCAGTAGCCAATAAGAAAACAAGAATTTCGATCCGCCACGTGGGTATTTATGTTCAGTTCAAAGCTCAACAGACAGAACGGCTGTACCGTTCTCGCCACGACAAAGTACAACTAAAGTTGCTCTTCTAAAAGCAACTAAGCACAAAGCCAACCCGGCAACTGATGAGGTTCGTGAGGAGAACCGAAACCATGGTCTTGCCTGATCACAAACTGTGGCAATAACAAAACAGTTTAAAGACTGTTAAGCTTATTCAAAGCTATTACCAAGGGAGGAACTACGCGCTCCAGTCAAAAGCCTCACACTATCTTTAGAAAAACACTAAGCTGGAGTTTACTGAGTCACAATTCAATTCTCCATAGTAAGTTTATGTAGCTTCAGTTTAAGCTGCATTTCACTCTTATAATTTTGGATCTGTAAGTCACTATCCGTGATAATTTAACATTCTGCAAAGAAAACTGAAGTCGAGCTGGGCCCAGCGTGATACAGCATTGCAGAAAAACATTACACTCACGGACTAAAGAAAATCGCTTAGATCAGATCCAGAAGGCACTTTGGAGAAAATTGGAACCCTTATTCAGCCGTAATAAAAAAAAGCTTTACGCTTCAAAAGAGGTCAAAGAATATGCGCTTGCATCACAGGGCAAATCCTGCCGACCAGAAAACAATAACTACAGTCAATCGATATATATGTCATGACCTCTCAGTGTGAAACATGCGGCTAAAACCACATTTGCTCAGTAAAATGCAGAACCTTCCAGAGCATAATCTACCCAGCAGATAAAAACAACTTCATTGGAATAAGCAGCATTTTGGCATGAGGTAAAAGTCGTGTAGGCCTACCACCCCCTTTTATTGCTAGGATGAGGAGATATCATTCAAGGGAAAGGCGTACACCACCAAGTCAGTGCTCAAGTGTGAGTTCCATCAGTTAGCATACCAAACTGAATCTGAACTTCGAGCAAATGATGCCGAATCTGTAATTCACCCTGAACTGGGAAGAGGACATTTGAATTTGTACGAGGCTCATTTCACTGTTCTGCCTCATTTCAGAGCCAAGGACCAAAGCTTGTGCGGGTATTTACAAGCACTAGAATTAATTATCGTAATGTAACAGGTCAAATTTAATTTGGGTCAAAATTTTTTTTCTACCTGGATTGATTCTCAATTTTCTCTGTTTCAGGGGAATTGAGAAACAACTTAGATTACATCAAAATTAAACTGAAATGAACTTTGATCTGTAACATACAGTATAACACTATAACAAAAATATTATTGGTGATCGTAGTATTTTAAGTTCCTCTGTAGGTTTGCCAGTCTTGTTCATGCTTCCTGATAATTTGCTTTCCCTTCATAATTTAATTTTGTGGATGTTGGTCAAAACTAACAGTGGCTTTGTACACAGGGTTTCAATAAAATTGGTGGACCGAGGGTTTGACTAGTCTAAGAGAAATTGACTGCATCAACAATATTTGAATCAGTTCTTCTTTATTTGCTACAACTTAGAAATAAAAGTCGTGAACGATCTTGTTTAGGCACTATATTATTAGAGATTTGTTACGAAAATAAACAAAATACGAAAAAATGGGAAACTGCCAACTTATTTTCCTGGTGATGATCTCTCTGTAGGCTACATTACATAACATCAACAAACTGTGGACTTGCCCAGGGAAAGATGACCTGGTATTTCCATAATTGTGAACCTGAGTACAACTGGATCATTGATTTATATGACTGCTTGAATCCGCCTATCCTACCTGAAGTTGTCCGAGCCTTCCAAAAGGCCACTTAGGAGCGAATAAAGTAGTTGGAGAAGAACAAAACCGATGAAACAAAACAAAAGAGGGTCTCACAGAAAATTGCATGTGCAGAAGACCCGGAAGAATGGAAACAATGGGTCAAGCGCTAAGCCATACTTCACACCTACGGTGTGGAGGATGAAGAGCATGAAAGTGGAGAGGACAGAACCTTGGTTCAAGAAGCAGAATGTATGGTAGGAGGAGAGGAGACCGTAATAGTCAGTGGATGAAAATGTAGGTATGGTTCCACAACTCACCAGTGTACATCAAGTCGCCTGTGTCCACTCAACAAGGCCAATGCTGAGTGAGAGCATTTTAGGCATTTTTTGTATTTATTTTTAACATGCATGGGCTCTCAATGCGATACCTGCATATTTGGCAATACTTCAATGAAAGAGATCTGTTCTGGTAAAAGCAACGCATGTACTTTTTTGCATTTGACAGAAACAACATTGCCTCATAGGGATTTTAGAGAAGCAAACTTTTATTATGTACTTGAAATTAATGCGTGCACATTTTTCACAATAGTATTAATTTTTGTAATAAATACCCTGTTTGGTTGTATAGATAACCAAATAACCTCTATAATCGTAATGTTAATATTCGCCATAATCTATTAGATATACATGGTTTCTTGATTGTGATTATAAATAACTGAAACATTTATTTGGTACTACATCTCCATGAATGCACAGTTTTCTAAATAGAACCAATTTCTGTATATAAAGATCCTGTTCTGCCGAGTTTCAGAACAAAATAGTGTTTTTAATTTTTCCCATATTGAAATACCCTGAGAATTATTTAATACTTGTTCACTGTTGATTTTAATAAAAAAATTTCCCGATGATTATTACTACGTAATTCAAATGTCAGATAATAATACTCTATTCTAGTTCTTTTTCTTCTCCTTTTTTGCAGAAGGCCATTTAGCTTTGGCCAGGTCACCAATGTTCACCTTGTAAACCTGGAAAAAAATAAATCAAAATGAAATCTATGCCATGCTGGCTATTTCAGTGGAAAAAGTATTGATATCACAATCTTCTTCAGAGGTTAACTCTTCCTGTTTCCCCCTCCCCCCTCAGTGCTCCCAGAGTTTGTGGCAAATGAGCAAAAGGGCTCAATGTAGCTGGGATGTTACATTTCAAGCGGCCATTATTCTCTTTTGGATTTTACTTTGTAAATAATAAACAAAAATCCATCCCCTATACTAGGAAACTATAGTTACCCCTGCATGTGTGGGATCTCGAGTATCCACCAGCCGATCACCACAGATTATTTCCCTCGCAACCTTCTTCAGAGAGAGAGGATAAACAAAAGTGGGCTGGCATCCCACAACTGCCCCTAGCTTCTTGCCACTTCCAAACTGCATAATTGAAAAGAAAATCATTGTATGGCTGGTGTTAGTTTTAATGTACCTAATCAGTTCAGCAGTCACAAAATAATCTAGGTACTTGAAATAAAAGAGTTTGGGAAGAATTTCACATTGGGAAGAAGAGTTTTAACAGTCTCAGATTTTATTTTTTCGAAAGTTGCATGAAACTTGGGAGACAAATATACTGCAAAAATACAGGGCAATACAATCCTGTCTGGAAGATAGTCCGTCTCAACACTATTATGTTGGGAGAACAAATAATGATCAAGACAGTCGCAAATACATCACAAGAAAGTGTTAAAACACAACGAACTTACCCACAGAAGTGCCCAGAGGCGTCTGTATAGCCTATGGTGGGCTTGATCCGCCGTTTCCCCAGGCTTGAGCGCAAATACCCTTAACAAACGAATCAGGCCATCAGGCACTTGGAGTCTACAATGTTTAAAATAAACGATTTCCAAATCCAATTAGTGACGATCAAGATTTAGCAAAAACGATCTTTTTTACTTGCCTGTTTCACACAAACTGGGCCTCGAAAGCCTGAAAAGCTGCTTCTTTACTCACATTGCTGATAAGCTGAATCCCCCATTTTGTTCTTCAACTGGAATGGGAGGGAGAAGCTGCCTACTAGAATTTTGCATCCTCATCAGTTTTCCTAGTAACTGATCCAGTCTCATTCTTGGTCAACGGAGCTGACTTTCAGTAAAAATGTCGAAGTTTAAAAAATCATAAAATATTTTCTGTTTATCGTTTCAAGACAAAAACAAATTATTTGAATATGTGATATAAGGTTTCAACAGGCCTAAATGATAATTAGTTCTGAGAAACAAAAATTAGGCAGTGCAACTACCTTAAGACATATGTCCTGAAAATTATGACAACTACTTACAGCTAGCTTGCGGCAGGCATTGGACACAACAAACTTTCAAACAAAAATTCTGATGACTGCTCTCTCATCTCTTTAGCCACTAAATGGCTATGCTACTAAAGGAACTGCCTGATGAATTTAACACAAATCATTCCAGATAAATTGCCTACTTTTGTCCCACCAAACATGACTACTGGCAATGATGTCAATTTTTGTGAACTGAAATTGCGTATTTTGTTTTAAGCTTGTAGATGGGATGCATAAGTATGGGTTGTGCCTGGACAGGATGATAAAATAGGCTATTCAACAAGTGGAAAACACTTCTTGGATCAAGCCATAAAGCTTGTTTGAGAAGGTAAAACGTTTGTATTTGTCTCAAACAACATAGACTGGGATGTCAGAGTTCAGGACACGTGCTCTCACAATCAGAATAAAAGCGTCCATGCTGTGGCAAGCAGTATAGTTTTTGACCGTCTCAGCTCTAAGCACTTGCCAGATGATGGCCCAAAAAAAACTGGGTAGTACCAATGTGATAGATCTGAGGTTGAAAGACGAGGACAGAAGATCTAGAAGGCAACAATATAAGATTTTTCTGGAAAGATCTTGAGCGATCAGTTCCCAGCATTTGACTTCCTCACCGGTGTTTTTCCCACATGGACACCTTGTCAGTATGAAGCAGAAATGGCTTTGCAGTCAGTGGTAGTTCCCATGCTGGTTTTGATCAACAATTAAAAAAAGTACTCTAATTCGGTTAATGTACTGGACCAATTGGACAGGCCTGGCCAGGGGGGGGTAGTGGGATACCAATATACCTGCTATTTTGCCCCAAAGATACCAATATACCTCAAAATCGTAAAATGTGTGATACTAAATACCTAAAATTATTTGGAAACAGAATACTAAATACCTGAAAATGAACAAGTCAGATCTTAATAAAAGAGAAACTCGTGGTTCACTGCCCTCTTCCGCTTCCTTTGCAGTCGGCCAGCGTCCATGGTGATCGAATCCTCATCACCTTGTCCACCAACGCTATCTGCAAAACGTTCTTCATCAGCTTCATTGGGAGAGGTGGTGTCAGTGGATCAGTTCACCAAGACCATCATCTATTTCAACAGTTTCATAGTCAACAACTGTAATACTGCTTACAACCCCCTTTATGCCCTCTTTTGGGATGACATGCTCTTCTCCCGCAGTAGTGAATAGGAGGGGATCGACAACATCTTGGGTGTAACAGAGAGTTGTTACATAACGAGCACTGTCATAGTCATCAACCACATCCTCTAATAGTTTTGTAATACACAGTGGGCTGTTTGGAGCAGAACGGGGTTTGTATATTCGGGAAACTACAACATACGTAGACTGGGTGATGACAGTGTAAGTGCTATGCTGGTGTCTTGGTGTTGAACGGGGATGCCTTCGTTGGGAAGCACGTCAAGTCAACTAAATCTTGCTCCGGGGGTGCAGACTGGTAGAGGTTCAATGGCAATGCCTGGCTTGTCTTTTGTTGAAAAGTTCCTTGTGGTATTCTGTCTGACACTCTTACCGTACTGCTGTACCCACTGACGGATCTCATCCAATTGCTTCTTGGATAAGCAACCAGACAAAGGCTTCGGTAATTTTGCAACGTCGCAGAAGTTTTACATCAACATCACCTAAAGTAGGCTGAAGGTAGTACGAGGCCACTGGATTTGTAAAGTACTTGTAGCTCGTACCTGTGACACGTTTTAATAATTCATTAATACATCGGGGAAAAGGCAAGCAAAAGTCAAGCATCATGGGAGTGTCCGTGTTACCCCCTCTCATACTGTAAAAGAAGTTTTCAACAAAGAGAGTTAAAAGGCTTTCAACGTTTAAGTGTTGAATGAAGTTTGGATTGAGTTCCATCACCTTTGTCCTCAGTCTAGTGAAGCCTTCCAGTATCATCTTCACGGAGTTCAGTGAAGTAGCAGATAGTGTTCCGTCTGGTCCTTGGGTCTTGGAAGTTGAGCCCTTGATACCCTGAACTTTCACCGAGGCTTCTTCGTGAAAAGCGTAGTAATGCGGACGCGGGTAACTGTGTCATCAAAACTCAACCTTATGGTTGTCCCAGTCAGATCGAATGCTGACAGAAAGAGCCACAGGTTTTGTAAGTATTTGATTAGGGCTTGCACAATTTCGAGCATCCGCACTATTTCTAGTGAGCATTACAGCGATAATAAAACTGAGAAATGAATTATACATTTCTCAGGGATTTCTGTACCATATACCGAATACCTAAAATTCAGGAAAAACTAAATACTTTGTACCCGAATTTTGACCAGAAGATACCATATACCTGAATTAAAATGGCCCGGGATACCGTATACCCAAAACCCCTGGCCGGGCCTGATTGAAGGTTTGGGTGAGGGAAATACATACCAAAGCTGGACTATGTGCCCCACCTATAGGAGAACATGTTCCACCCGGATCACAAATTGCGGACCCTTCAAGGGCAGATGAACAAGCTTTCCATATTCCACCTATATGCTCTTCTCACGTATGGTAATATGCCCGTCTAACCTCGTTTTTGAGTAAAAAGTCCTTTGAAATGCTAATCAGACGACGTTTTCGTATTTGAATTTCAAAAGAATTTTTACCCGTAAACGAGGTTAGACGGGCATATTACCATACGTGAGAAGAGCGTATTCCACAAGCTGATGATCCTCTAGCAAAAGTGAAAATCCCTTGCTTTGGTGACCAGCTTACCAGAGTGCGACTGGCTTGTGCAAAAAATCTAAGAGCAAGCAGCCATACAGCACAGGATAGGCTGGATCACCTTTATCCATTCAGGATAGTAGACTGGCGTACCAAAAGGAGCTTTCTTAAGGTAAAAAGAGAAATTCTTAGAGTAGAAATGTTGAAATGTAAAAACAGGCAGCGTTGGATAAAAACAGAAAGCGTCTTTACTCGATGAAAGTGTGAAAAGAATGATCAGTAATTGATACTCGCCTCTATTTCATACGGGCTCAACTCTCTAGAGGGAGTATGCTAAAAATGCACCATCCTAACCCATCTAATACATCCCGCCAACTTTCTTTACAGCCTCACACATAGGTACAGAAAGATAGACTAAACAACAATTCGTTCAACTGTCTCAGGATTTAGTTACTATTATCGAAAAACGTTTTGTAAGTTTATTTGACATTATAAGAAAACTTTACAAATAAACAGTTTTTTTTAACCACCAGACAATTTACACTTTATCTACAACGTTCATGTCCAAGTCTCTCAGTTATTTCAAGGCTGTAACATTTTGCTTGTTACATTTCGCATTAAAAATATTGTTTCATTTTGCATCAAAAAGTTGTTACATTTTACGTCAATTGTTACATTTTGCAGCGTAACACACGTGACCAGACCCAACCAGGGTCTCTCTCTCTCTCTTGCTTCACAGGGACGGGTAGAACCCAGGGAATGAGCTTGGAGCTTTTGCAGCATTTTAAATATGATCAGTTTGTCAAGTGCAAGGAAAGACATATCTTTGGTCATAGTGCCATATTGTGAGTAAATACATCTGAAAAAGCAATAACATTAAATTGCTCCCTGAAGTTTTGTTTTATTTTGCACCTTTTTTTTGCTTTAAATGTGGACTCAACACATAACTTACAAGTTGTTATAAGAGTTACACAAGAGATATATATACCACTATGTTGGTGGACAGCTCAAATCGAGGGTAAGGTTTACTAGTACTTTGAACATTTTTGAGTATTGGGCTGTTGTGTCTTTACTCTAAACTTCAAAACCACAGTCCACATTGTCGTTCATATTGGTGGTTATTGCTTTGAGAAACTGGAGATGGAATGTGGCCAATGTGACCGGAGACTTACCACTAGGGTTCTCTGTTCTCTGGTACAGTTATTCTGTTTACTCTACTTTCTGCTCTAATGGTCTCTATTTTTCTTTCTTATACAGAGGCATTTAAGCGTTACTTTTTGACCTCTTAAAAAACAGAGTGCAAAAAAAGGATGGAAAGTACGAGGAACTTGAAAGAGTGCAGGCGACAAAAACCATCTCCTATAAATGCCATTAAATTCTTGCTTTGTTTCTGTCATCAGTTGCCCTTGGTTAACACAAAGGGCTGTTATATATTTATCTCCTTGCAATGTATCATATTCATTTATCATTTTAAAGGGATATTTGTATAATAGTATTTATTACTACAATTTGTTATCCTATCCGGCTTTAACAGAACCATGGAGACCACAATACATCAGGCTGCCAGTTTAACTTTCAGTATCATTTATTTCAATTTATATTCTCAAGCTGAATGTTCCCACATTTGATGGGAGCTTAAGGAGATCAAGTAAATCAAGCACTAAATCACCACCATTGACTGGACCTTTGGCAGTGTCATTGGCTGGACCTTCTGCTGTGTCTGTAACTGGGCCTTCTGCTGTGTCAGTAACTGGACCTTCTCCTGTGTCAGTAACGGAAGCTTCTGCTGTATCAGTTCCAGGGCCATCTGTCACTTCTGCTGCTTCACTGATGGAGAATTATAGGTATTTGCACAAACTTAATCATTGTAAGGTTGGTAGCTTCATGTATATGGGCTTTCTGCTAGGATCTAAAAAATGTTGTGTAATAAGGAAGTGTCCTCATTACATTAATATGGTGGAAGGGTATCCATGATTGTGTTTTACGTCATTTTATGAATTTTGATGACGGTATTACAAGCTTTTCATGAATTAAAACAACTTACAGTAATTGCTTCAACCATTTGCCACCAAAATATCACAACCTACTACTGACAGTTTCCAAATTTATTCAATCAAAATTCGCCAGTATGGTTTCAATTATATTTTGTCTATTTTCTTTTTCATAAAAGAGACTTTAATTTTGCAATTGACCGACACAATAACTCAATAAACCACCTTTACGAAAGAAATAATCACAAATCATATGAAGGAACCGGCATTGTACATTGTTACTTTTGCTATCTGACAACACACGAGTTCTGCATTGACTACCATGAATAATTACGTATTATTTTTATTCGTATTAACCTTTGTTTTTCCAACGTTTTTATTACCTTTGAAGGTCAGCAGATGAAGTGTATGCAGCACTGATATTTGATGAATTAAGTTCTGATGAGGAAATGATCATTGAGAATGAGAAGTCTGCGCCACCCAGTATTGAAGCAGAAACTGTCCAGGCAAACATCACACTGAGGGAAATTCTTCATTATCTTTCATCAGTTATAAGAGATACTGAAACATCAAAATTTAACATAAGTAGAAATCATATATGGGAGGGTGCCAAAAGGGCACTTAATAGGACGTCATTTGACCCCAAAAACAGAATCTCAGTAAAGTTTACAGATGACATGGGCATTTCTGAAGGGGCAATAGACCTTGGGGGTCCAGGCAAGGAATTTTTTACAATTGTAACCGATAGGTTGCTCAATTCCCATATGTTTGTTGGGGGTGCTTTTTCTAAATTCTTATCTTTCAATGCAAGGAGTTTAGAGGATGGGGAGTATCATTTAGCTGGGCAGATATTTGCTTTGTCATTTGTTCATGGTGGTCCTACATTGAAATGCCTCTCAGATGTTTGCTATAATGGTATCGTAAAAGGGGTTAAAAATATGAATGCTTCAGTGAATGATGTTTGCGACTATGATCTAAGAATATCTCTTGAAAAATTACTGAATGCCTCAAATGTACAAGAGGCAGAAAATATTATCAATGATGCCAAACTCAATTTACTGTTTGATATGGCAGGCACATTTCAGGTAATTAAAACTACTAGTGATATTGAAAACCTTGTTCAGAAAACTGTCAGCTGGTATGTTTTGGGAAGAGCACACGTGGCGTATGAAAGTTTCAAGGAGGGTCTTCGTACATTAGGGGTATTGGACTCAATTTTGCAATACCCACAAGTGCTGAGGGAAGCTTTCTGTTTCAAGACTGACACTTTGACTTTGACTGATTTTGATGACATGTTCTCAGTTGCTCGTGTATGTGAAGGATCTAATAGAGGGGAAGTTGAGAACCTTGTTCTCTCTCACTGGCAGGACTCGATGCAAGACTGTGAGGAAGAGTCAGCTGAAATAACCCTGTCGGGTATCCTGTTTTTTGTATCAGGATGCAAAAATTTACCCCCTCCCCTGGGACTGTCATGTCATATATCATTTCTGCATGAACCTGATGAAAAGTCAGGAATACTGTCTAGATTTCCTAAGGCAAGTACATGTTCTTGTACCGTTTATCTTCCTGTGATTCATAAAACTTATGAATAGTTTAAGGAAGCTTTGAGTTATGCTGTTCAAAACACCCGGGGTTTTGGAATGGCATAAAAGTGCTCTACATACAAACATTTCACGAGTATAAACATGCCGTTTGTCCTTCAGATCAGTACTCAGTTATGTATAAAGGTTGAAAGATATCTGTTACAAAATGTTACGTTAATTTTAGTATGATCTAAATAATAATCTTATTATGCGGGGCTGTCACTAAAGACTATAGCAAACAGAAAGAAGTAGAACTAAACGAACTTACCAAAACTAGCTAATCAATTCCCACACAGTAATGATATTACATTTTTCAGTCAGTCACTTAAAATCTTGGAGACAGCCCTGTTATTGATCATTTCTATTAACTTCTGTTTTTATGCTAATTTTGTATATCTGTTGCATATAAACTGTTTGGTTACTGTTACTGTGTGAAGTCACTGTCATTTTTAGATTTTTTCGACTTTTTTGATGGTGTCTCAGTTTATCTCAATTGATTATCGGCAAACAAGACACTAGAGCACCAAGGTCTACAACCTCTCTTTGATCATGTGTTAATGTTAGATATGCATGCAAAAAATGCATGTTACGAACTTGAAGAACTGTCTTACAAATCCTTTCCAGACCATGTCAGCAGTAAAAGTTTGATGTTCAGCATGTATTTTGTTTTTCCTACAAGAAAATAATGCTGCTGTACTGTTAACATTCAGAAAGTTGCAGTTTCGTTAGCAATTTGGTGCCTTGTTGGTTGAAAGCTAAATAAAGACATTTGACAGCTTTGACTTCAAGTGGAGTACATAATTTTGTTCTTTAATTGTTAATTCTCATAGTATTTGCCCTGCCAGATTTAGAGGGCCTGGTGAAACCCCTTTGGGCACCTAGGCCAAATAGATTACCAGTTAGGGCCTGTTTACGTGAAGGTGGGGGACCCCAGGTAGGTGAGGTAACACGTGGCGGCTTACCCCACCTAACATGTAAACGAGATCCCATTAAAATGCGAGATTGTATGGACAGGCGGGTTACTTCACCTACCTGGGGTCCCCCACCTCCATGTAAATAGGCCCTTAGATATAAGGGATGTGAAGAGCATCACTGCAGGGGCTAACCCTAGACAAGATTCAGCAAATAGTCCCCAGTACAGTCTATAGGACCAAAATGGATAATGCATGTACTCAAAGGGATTTATAAAGTAACACGGACCAGTCAATGCGTGTAAATTCCTGTTTTGTGCACTGTCCTTAATGTTGCTTTAAAATTTCGATTGGAGTCTTGGACTAATAGCAGACATGGAAATGTTTCTTTTTTTCTGTTATACTCTACACACAATGCTCAGGGGATTTCCAGAGATAGGGAATAAATGCATATCTCACTAAATCTGCTAAAAGAGGGTGAGTGTAAACTACCAGTATACAACACGTATATAACTGCTGTTGCCTCTTTTGAAAGGCTTACGTTCTGGAACTGTAAAGTGCACATCTTGAAGGAATAGAAATAGAGATCCCACTTGTTTTTCGCAGATCACAAACACTGCAAAGGGAGGTGGACCCTCCTCCCTCCCTTGCACTCTTCACTGACCCTCCACAATGCTCTATATTATGCTCTGTAATTGGTGACAATTGCACCTAATGGCCAAATTCTTTGGTAAAGAGAATCCTTATTTGAAATATCCCTTCAGAGAATTCTAACAATATTATCTTTTTTGCAAGAATGTCTACTTAAATGAAATGGAAAAATAAAATCAAGAGGCATTATTTTAAACTTTAGACGCCTAATGTCGTAATGTGAATTACTAGTAAAACACAACATAGGTCACTCATGGTGAGTACTAATGGTAGAACAATTGTTAAGAGCAACATCCATGGAGCACAATTTCAGCATGCCTAAATGTATTTTATTTTTGAAGCTGTCATGCCACCTATTTTCCCTAAGGCTTCAGTAGTCGTGATAATTTCTGTTAGATTAGTTTTGTGACAAAGAATTTCTAGCACACTCAATAACTTGCTTGTAGAGGTCTATTCTTGGAGTATTCACAAGAGGATTTATGTCTCCACAGAGATTCTCATAGCATTCATCATCTAGTGGGCTGCAAATAGGAGGCACTTAAACAAGTGTCTGCCTTGTGAGGAGGTTTCCAGCCCCAGGATCTTGCCATTCGTGTGTAATACTGTGAAGATAAGCAAGTGCTGATTGTTGTTATATAGTTGCAGTGGAGTTAGGTTATTCTCTGTAGAAATAGAATGATGGATGTGGGGATTGACAAACTCTTCCAGAAGTTGATTTTTTCTAGGAACATAGACATAATGTAAGCAAAATAAATCTGTGTTATTTGAAGGATCCAGGAGACCTTGCTACTCTAACCCATATAACCCCGCCTTGATGACATCAGCACAATGAATGTTTAAATCGCGTTTAAACCGCTCTACTCTTTGGTCGTGAACTGAACTTCCTGTGATTACTGACATCTCCCCTGCTGGTGATTGATTAACCATTTGTTTGCAAACACGGACGTTTTCCCCTACTTTGTCAGTTCGTACTTTAAATGGTCTTTCATACTGACTGACCGCATGTTAGAACAAAGTTAAAACAGTCTGGGATCTATTGATGTTACTACATTGACAATAGATAATCAGTCGGCTAAAGCCATCTATACCAACATGTATGACAAATCGCCAATGAATAAGTTTGATTGCCATCGAGGTGCCAGATGAAATTTGGGCACGGTACAGAATAAACACAATGGCAAATTCTTCTACACCTATGATCATCAACACCTTGGGGATCTACGCGGTGAATGGACTCACGTACACAGTTTCGTTGAATGATTATTCCTCTAGCCCTTAAGTGGCCAGTAATCATCACTTCTCCGCAGTGTGGATGCTTGTTTTTGATATCTCTTATTACTCTATCCAAATCGTCATTGTCAATACTGGAAAACCGGTCTTTGTAGCAAATACACAGTTGCTTCATTCTAGAATACAAAGCTGATTGTGATACATCACATACTTCTGCAGTTTATGACACAGAATAACCCATATTTAGGTAACCTTCAATTGTTTCTTGTGATAGTGATATTCGGGGAAGACCAACAATTCCCTAAATAGAAACAAAGAAAACTAACAATAAAACAATTACCAGACTCATTACAGATCTGATGGTTGGCAAGTTTTAGATTTAGGGCTAGCTAGTACAACTTGAAATCTAAAACACAACAAAACGGCTTTAAAATGGCCCTAGCAATGAACTGACTGTAAAATACACAACACAAACAACAGGGGAGTCATTTTAGTTCAAATCTTTTAAAAAAGCTGAATTTAGAACGCAATTTGTTTGTTCTTGTACATTCTCTTTTAAAATTCAAATTACAACGATCTCCCATAAAACCTTGGCTGCCTGTGGGTCAATTAACATGATGCGACCATTGGTTGGAGATACAGGAAAATTATCTTACGTTGTGTTGTTTTCTTGTACTTTTGTCTAAGGAAATTTGGGACTTCTTTGGATGTTTTGGACTTGAGGAAGCTCAAGAGAGGCAGTAAAGCTTATTAACTTTGATTTTCCTTTCTCCACACCACATAATTTGACCACGGGGAGTGAATTCGTTCAAAGCACAATTTTATACAGATATGCATACACTCTGACCTCCCAAGAATCAATGTGATTGAACATAGATAGTTATTAGTAATAGTTTATGAAAGTTTATCGTTGACTTAAGGCGTTTTCCTAAGGGTAGTAAGCATTCTAAATGAATGCAAACATCCAAAAAATATTTCCAAAAGTCAAAATATCACTTTATGGCTTATTTAAATTAAGACTTGTAAGGGACTGTATGTCTTTGTCAGTTATCAATTACTGACAAGATATTTTTGAAAACAGGAACCTCCTCAATATGTCTTGACACGTACCCGTTGTTGAGAATTTGCATTGCATACAACAACCGAAAACGTTATCATTGAAAAAAGCCATGTTGGAAATAAAAGGCTGCAGGTCATTATGGGAAATGAGCGGGAAAATGGACCATGTGGTCACTTGTTATGACCAAATTAGGTAAATAACCATTTTTGCACATTTTTGGATTTTTAAGCGCCCATGTTTGTTTATGTACTAAATAACCAATTGCCCAGTTTGTTTATAAATAACCAATTTTTCCATTCTGCCTGCATGTTGGAAATAACCATTTTCGCCGTTAGTTATTTGATAAATAACCAAGTTTTCATTTTTGTTATTTAGAAATGTTATTCAGTTATTCAGTTTTGGTTACAGTGACACCTGTATTAAGCAGACAACGTATTAAGCGGACACCCTCTATTAAGCAGACAGTAGCCAAAGTCCCCAAATTTATTTCCCTTATTTACTTGAAATGAAACCTTTATTAAGCGGACACCTAAAAAGTACCTGAAATGGTCTTTTCTATTGTTGCCAACCTGTATTAACAGACACTTGTAATTGGTCTAGATAGCAGCAACAATATGGATAGTCGTATAAACAAAACAGCTTTCTTTAATTTTCCAGACATGTTTCGACGGTACATCCGTCATCTTCAGTGTTACATATTTTGAAATCGCCGTTGAATTTAAAGTGCGCGCGATCTTGCAAAGTTCATTACATTGCGTTGTTAATATTGCGTACTAAAACAAAAAAAAAATTAAATGAGTGACACTTAGTTCTTTACAGGGAGAGAGTCAGGTTAATGTGTTTCACCTGCTGGTTGAGATCGGGCTTCTTCCATTTTATAAACATGGATTCCTTAATTAGTGGCTGCAGAGTCCAGGATCTCGAAGCAATCCGGTGTGCAGGATGCTCTACAAAACTCTGAACTCTGCAGATGTTTAAAAACGTTCGAAGACCTGTCTGAAAGTATGTGCTCGCGCACTTGTGTGGAGAAGTGTCGGCTGGTTTCACCAACATAACAAGCATTACAACTTGCACACGAAAATTTATAGACCACACGCGTGCGTAGCCCCTCAGGGACAGCATCGTTCACATTAAAAAGATTCCTGACTTTGAAAGTAGTAAAGACTAACCTTAAATCAATAGGTTTACATAACCGGTTACCAAGTTTGCGTATACTCCTCTGTGCCATGACTGAGAAGTGCCCAACGTAAGGGATTTTAAAGAAGAACTTAGGTGTTTCCTGGGGCTCAACTCCTGAATAGGACTGTGTTTTCCCTCCCTTGACTGCTGTCTGAATATATTTAGAAATATATTTGTTGATAAGGTTCTCAGGTAAGAGATTCCTCCGCAGAATGACAGACAATTTTTGAAGGTCAGTATGGAACCCCATGCAAGTGTTGTTTATCTCAAAAGTTATATGAATCAAGGTTTTGATTAACCCCAATTTGTAGGTAAAGGGGCAAAAAGTCAGATAACTGGTGAGCAAACCTGTGAAAGTCTTTTTCCGGTAAACGGTGGTTACACTTTGGTGTGGGTCAGTGTCATTGATTAGACCATCTAGGAAAGGTAGAACGTGGTCAGTTTCCTGCTCCATTGTAAAGCGTATATTGGGGTGTTGATTGTTGATGTAATTGAAGAAAAGGGTTGCATCCCGTTAAGAGTGGGAAAGGCAAAATGTATCGTCTACGTAGCAACGATAGAATAATAGCTCTGAATCGCCATATTGATCCAACCATATATATTCTCATGGTGACCCATAAAGCGATTGGCGAGAACAGGGGCAAGGGGGGGCTCCATGACGACACCATCCACCTGATCATAGAAGTTACCCTTGAACAGGAAGTGAGTTTCGTTGTGCACCCTCAAAGTGATCTCCACAAATACGTGTATTATCGGTGTCGAGTTTTAATGTTGCATTATGAACTAGAATCTTCTATTGTCTTCATAATTTTTTGTCCTTTCGAATTTGGTAATACGAAAGCCCATGCTTGGTTCTGTAATTATTTGTGCACCCACGAACAGAACAATTAGCATGCTTTGCCATTTTTCTTCAGTGTTTTGCAAAGAAAACTTTCCTCGCTGCCGCCATTTGAAATGTCTTACGTGGACAAGTAATTCATGGTAGTCTCCATATAGACTCCCTAAAATTATCTCTTAAGAAGTATACTAAGCCACATACCCTTATATATCCTGTATACCCTGTATACCCCTATATATCTTGCTTGTAGCCCATCATACCCTCGCATGCTTTTGGTGGCTTAAAAGAATAACATGACTTTCACACAATAGGCCTTTAAAATTATTATTTGGATTCTTGATACACTGTAACTTGTTTCAAAAGCTACAGTTTCAGACAAAAATAGTTGGGACACTTTAGCCAAACGCTGTTTTTTCCCTTCTCGTGCTCACCTCATCCCTCTCAAAGTTGTTTATCGCGGTTCGTACACCAAATCTTGTACACCAACATTGAGGGGACAAGGAGACCCCAGAGTGTCCCAACCATTTTGACTGAGACTGTAGTTTTTTTCTAAATATAATGGTGGAAGAGAAGACTGCTCAGTTTTTAGTATATTTCTCTTGTAGATGGTACCATCCGATACAGTACTAGAACAATCAGTCTGAATTCCCTTGGTTATCAAGAACTGAAATACCATAATATATATTCTTTAGAGCTAAATGTTTTTTCTTACAAATTCCAGTTTTCCTTGAATTTGCCCCTCTGTTTTAGAAGTCGTTGTAAACTGTATATTATTTCCACGCAGACTCTTGATCACAAAAGTATACAATATGGAGCTATTTCTGTAACTTGGGATAACACACATGTTCAAAATGAATGACTCAACGGAGTCTAAGAGACAGCTCTCTTCTAGTGTCCATGGCCCGGGGTGCAAATCAGATCCCTCCTCCTCCAGGATAGCTGCTGTTCGCCGCCTCTTCAATGATGTTGGTGTAGAAGTTATTCTCTTCTTTCTCTGTGAATTAGAATCGTCTGTCCTGTGAGTAACCCTTATTCCATATCTATTTTCACAGTTGAAACATGAACAGTGGATAGAGCAAGGTTTACCATTGTAGATAGGACATTTTGTTCGCCTCTGACCAGTTACATCCATGTAAACGTTTTGACCTGTTTTCCATCCTTTACCCCTGCTTTCTCCACACTGGCATTACAGCTTTTGGCTATTCTGACTGCAATTGTCACAGTTGTGGCACTTGCACTGAGCTTGGCAATTTTTTTGTTGGCAACACATGGGAAACGTGATTTTTCAGTTGAAACACAAAACCGCTCACCTCTGGATTTTGCCTTATGTCCACAACAGCAAATTTGAGAAACTGCCTCTTCCTGAGCATGTTGAAGTTCAGCTGCGATAAGATCTGAAAAAAATTTGTTCGTTACTGGGTTTTATTATTATCATTATCATTATTTTGTTGTTATTGTTAGGTTGTTTAGTATTGTTGCTGTTCCTATTTGTCTTACCAGCTGTGTAACTACTAGCATGGCTTTAATGGACTACAATGGTATTCACAGGTCTGGAGGTTGCCTAACCGATCAAGCTACACTGTCTGTCTCTGGTTTCCTGGTATATGCCAACAACTGAATGAAAACAAAAACTTAGTGTGTTTTGGAAAAACTAGTGTTAGAAGGAACTGAAAAGGGCGTATTGAAATTACATAACCTGCCAATTTTCAGTCGTATATTTCAAAAGTAGCAATTGTAACAGCCGCTGAAAATTGGAATGTTTGCATTCAATCTTTTTAATTACGCCATATTGCACCTTGTTTACCCCCCAAATTTTTTAATAACCATTGTAAACAAGATGCATTATGGTCTATGTGAAAATAGCGGTTGGGAAAATAAACTCTTGCCACCCAGTCATGAAAACTGAGGCTGGCGAACTAAATCATCACCTGACTCTGTTTCAAATTCAGCATTTCCAGTTAATGCATTACAGTTGGTGACATTAGTTTCGACTGGAGCCAGAGGCTTGATTTTTGGACTACAAAAATGTTTTTCTGCAGATATTTTTTGTTTGTAATGGTAGAATAAGAGAGTCAACAATGCTATTGCTAGTTGGACGGAAAGAGTAGTGGCTCCAGAAATCATCAACCTTTTTAAAAGTCGGTGCAATCCCTCGTTTCTGTCAGTACCACACCCTGGAGGTATCTCTGATAAACAGCCTTTCTGTATATCCTTGCATAGATTTTCAATTTCTATAAACGTTGCTTCGGTAAGAGGGCTATAAGGAACATTGCTCCAGCGTTCTATAAATGAGTTAAGATTTTTTCCATCTTTTCCTTGTGCACAGTGCTTTTAAGCCATTTCTTGCCTTGGCCATCGTCGTCACGAAATATTTGAACAAAAGATTTTGACACTTCTTTATGAAGAGCATTTTGTCGAGAAAATGTTCTTGTTATTCTTTGACATGCGTGAAACAGATCAAGTTTGACAGAGACGTTTAGAAAAATATTGCTGTACTTGCTGCTAACATGACAGCAATCATCCACGCAAACAAGCTTTAATGAGTTTCCAGAAAAAGACATCCTCTTCTTGAGTTGGATGAGCAGGTCTTCAATTTCATTGAAGGACGTTGACTTTGTAAATTTCCATGCCACAACTTCCCCACGTTCATTTAAGCAAATAAATAATTGGTGAAACTGGGTTACAAATTTGTTATCTTTCTCCCTGACGAACCCAATATTGCGACTCATTTTAAAGGTGTGATCACAAGACAAAATGCGTCTAGTCTATTGAACTAGCATTACCTGAGTTTAAATTTGTCGATCCAAAAAAAAAGAAAATAAAAAGACGAGTCTTTTTCGACATCATTTCTTATGTCTACAGGTAGATAACGGAGAAAGAGCTAGAGCAAGTGACTAAAAACAAAGGAGACCAATATCGTTGGAAGAAAAACATGAAAATTTCATAGCGGCAGTGAGAAGAATGAGAAATGCTAGCAGCCAGCATGGTGAACAGGAAAACAAGCAACAAAAGTTTTGGTGACCACATGCAAAAACTCCAGGACATGCGCATGCCACAGACCGCTGACCTCCAGCATTTAAGGCACTCTTAGTTGATAACTCCTTTAAATTGCATTTAAATGCATTTAAATTATTTGAATTAAGCTTATTTAACATATGTTGTTATTGAAACAGCCTCAGAATTCAACTGCATTTCAATATTGCGTTTTTAGGAAAGGAGAGCAACTTCTTAAAAACACTCCATCAAGCTTTGGAGGAGGCATGTGAAGCTGCAGATGCAGTCCAAGCCAACAGGTACAGGTTCATAGCAAATACATACATAATATATTTAATATGTTATTATCGAAAGGTACTTCAAAACAAAACTTGGAAAAAACAGTTTTCTGCAATGCCACGTGATATAAGATGGAAAAACAAAATGTACAAACTGAAAAGGGCTGTACTTTAAGTATGACAGGCAAGTGATTTCAATGTCCCCCTAGAAACATTTAGCTTCTTTTCTTTAGTACTGTTTCAGGTCGTCAGAGCAGCTTTCCCTAAAGACTGACCAACGGTCGGCACAAGTTCAAAATTCAACTTCCTTCATTTTTTGCTTGTCGGTAACCCTCAATGATTATGTAAACCAACTGTACTTAGTTTTTCCAAATACAGCTTTCTCTCGTTAAAATTTGACAAAACCCATTTTACCAGATCAGAGGTCAGAATCTACTTCCAGTAACACGAAATTTCTCAAAAATTTGATCAACTGGCGTGTCAAACTGCGAGTAGTTTCGAGTCTTTGAGCCAGCATAAACAATTTCTTTAAGCCTTGTTGTTCTTAAAAAATGAAGCATTTGAAAAATCTTGAATATTTTTGGCGCCAAAGGTAACTGCTAAATAAAGGCTATATTTGTCTTTTTCTACGGAGCTAATATATAACAAAAAATATGTCCAATTTTAACGTTGCGCTATAAGTTCGAATTTCCTAAACTGACCTTCCATGCCCTACTTAGATACTAATCTAACGGAAAGTCAAAAAAATTCTCTGGGCAAACGATTTTAACTGGCCTGCAAGACTTGATGTTTTACTCAAATTTTGTGAAAATTGCGGCTTTCGCATTGTAAAGAATTGCATGACACGGTTTGTCACAACATTGGCTTGAGCAACAAATATGCCAAAACCATTCATTTTGTGGGAGAATTGTTGAATTAAAACAAAAAATAAGTATTACAATGTTCAAAACTGTGGTATGTCCTTAAGAGCTTTGTTTTGTTTGTTTGTTGTTGTTTTTTCTACAAATTTCTGCAAATTTTCAATGTGGATTTTAATGTCATGTTTCAGGAATTGCACATTAGCAAAAAAGTAGCAATGCATACACAACCAAAACGACAAATATATTTCAGTGAAGCAGGAATATATATAGCCATTTTAATGATTTGTAATAATATGACATATATTATAAACCCTTGGGTGACACAACAACACTCGCACTCTGGTTTCACATTTACATTTCTGAACAGCTAGGACTGCGATCCAGAGTGATGTTGGCTTAAAGGGAAAACTGTCTTTGTGATTTTTCTTGATCGAAGCTGTATCCACAAGAGAACGCGGAACTTTTGGTTTTCTTGAAAAAAGCAAGACCCAACTATGTTTTTGTTATTCCTGATCGGGCACTCGGTATTTGACTCTATCGAGTTGCTTAGTTTGGGTGGAGTGGTGTTAGGGTTTTTAAAATCTTCAGCACCACATTGGGAACATAATCGACAGTCGTTCTTCATAGGGTGGGTAACCTTTTTCGCTGGGTGGTTTGAACTATCCTTGGCAGGGTGGTGTGGTTTCTCGTAGGGTAAGTTACTCTAGGTCGAGGCGGTTTTTCGATTTCTTCGTAGGATCGCCCTGTTCTTCGTGGGGTGGGTCACTTTATTGTAGGGTCATTGTTTTTATTGGAGAGTGGGCTAGTTTGTTGTAGGGTTGGACTGTGCTTCATAGGGTAGGTCAATCCGTTTTCAGGGTCATTCTGCTCTTCATGAGGTGATTCCTTTTTCTCCAGCCGGGTTCCTGGTTGTTTCTCCACAGGGCCAACATCAATAAAACTGGCCAGCGGTACTGTCGCTCCATCTTGGCAAAAAATGGTTGTCTCACATCAGGTACCTTGCCAAGCAAATACGACAAAAATGGCGTGTTGAGTGAATCCAAACATTTCTCCAGCTCGAAATTTGAAAATTCATTTATCTTCAGCAACTTCGGAAGTTATTCGCTTTTTGGAAAGTCTCAGTATAAGTGGTAATGATCGGAACCAGCTCGATTATTTGATGTACAAGCATGACCAAATCGTTTATCTTTGTATTTGCAGTCAAAACATTTGGATGGATTTTTTAACTGACGAAGTAACTCAACTGTTATTAGCTGCATACAGCAAACTCTGTCAGTAAAGCAACGATCTTGACACTCCCAGAGAATCTGGCTGTCAAGTTATCTATACAGGGTTGACAGGTAGGCCAGCTATTGCTATCCCAAGGGAAACTTTTAAGCTTAACTTAAGCTACGTTTCTCGCTTCAAAAGATTGCCGATATTTTCGGCACTTCACGGATAACTATAAGTAGACGAATCAAGTCATTCAACTTAAGAGAGGAAGTGCCTAAGTATGATGAAATTTCAAACGAAGCCTTGGACTCGGTTGTGTCTCAAGAGTTACAAGATTTTTATAACTGTGGCATTCAAAGAATGAAAGGTTTCTTGCTTGGGCAAGGCGTAAGAGTACAGTGGAGTCGTGTGCGGTCGTCTTTGTGGAGAACTGATCCTAGTGGCATTCTGTTATGAACATCTCAACTAAATATCGTAAATCGCCGTCATTACAGTGTTCCTGAGATACGTGTCTTGTTATCAACCATACCACCCTTCCACCAGGCGCTTGTTATAGCTGATGCAAGATCGCTGCTCTGCATCTTCGCTCCTTTCCAGTTTAAGAACAAGCAAGAGGATCCAATGCCGTTCACAATTTGCTGCCTTGCGTGTTCGACGTAAATGTCCAACCAACCTTTGAAGCTTTCATCGAAGCAGAGATTTGCTGGGCCATGCTGACTGTATGTTTCATGATCTTTAACAGAAATCATGTTTGTTTCATTGACACTGCTCATTTCCTTGTATTCATCTAGAGCACTGTTTGTTATGACACCGCTTCTATGTCCATTCTGGGAAAGCAGGTGGCAGGTGTATGAACAAGAAGTTTCTCAAATCACAGTACTCAATTGGGCTTAGAGATGTAGAATTATGGCCTTTGCCTATCAAATCGCCAATGATCTTTACTTGATTACAAGCAAACTCTTGAACTTTTTCTGGGGTAATAAGACCTGCAAGATCTTCCTCTTCTTTCTCCCAAAATCTCTCTTTAACCTCTTTGCGAAGACTTTTACACCACTGCCCACATTTTTTAAAGAGGGTTTCTGCCATTTTTTAACATCCTTGGGGAAGCCCAATGTCGTCCTCTGTTGTAGCGAAAGTATAAAACTTGCTGGAGAATGAAGATAACTGATTGTTGTTGCTGCCTTGTGCAATGCTCTCGACTCTGGGTAAAACTTGTCAGGAATTAGCTCCTTGTCAAACAAGCTTTCAACGGTTTGTGTTCCTATCATTGACAGTATTGTCTCTCCTTGTCTCAGCACTAGTGCAGCTGGCCCTGCATCTTTTTTTCCCCCATCGGGGCTAAGGATCCATTTCTCGAACACTTCGAATTTTTTTTACTTTGTTGATCACAAGCTTCGGTTTGGTCCTCCAAAGCATCGTTGCTTTCTTCACACCCCTCTAAATGTTCAAAGCCGTCTTCACCATCACTTGCCGATTCTACAACAATCACTTTGTCTACAGGTTTATCATTTTAATTTTCCTAGTTTGTAAAGTGGCTTTGTCACGGCCAAGGAAGCGTCCTTATTCACTATTGAGAGTAACGTTAGCATAGATAACGCTACAAAAAACAAAAATGAACTTTGAAAAACTGTTCGGCTAACAAGTTTTCAAATTTCACTCACTCTACAATCTTGGACAAAAATGTTAAGAAAAATACACCTCGTATGTTTCATTTTACAATACTTCACTCCAAAGACCCGTACACTCCAGATACTTTCCCCTCCCCCCAAAAAAACAATGTTGAAGGGTCACCGGAACATTTCTGGTCCAGACTTAACAACACTGATCAGGGAGAGGTGGGGGGAGGGGCCACCATGATGCTAAATTCGCTGGGTGTGTCCCCCGTGCATAACAAAGTGTAAAATTCTTAACACTTTTTGTCAAAGATTGTAGCTCACTCTCTTTTAACCTTTCAAAGCGATCGGTGTTGTCAATCAAGCTCAGTTGCATGCCAAACATTATCACGCATGTTAGCATGTCTTGAGTGAGCTAGAAACCAGATCACAGAAGTTTAAAAACTCCATCATGCGAACCCGACCCAATTGCGAGCACTTTAGCCTGATCACTTATAATGGTATGAACCTGATCTAAATGGTCCTTACCCATTACCCGGTTAGAATTTCTAAAAGGATCTTCATTTTTTTAGTTACGAATCAACAGTCTGATTTCACTCTTTCAACTGTGTGCCTCAAAATTTCGAAGCAAATGGCCGTTGTTAACAAATCTCAATTGCATGGCTAAAATTCTCATGCATGTTAGCGTGCGCCAAGAATTTTAAAAACACCATTAAGCGAACCCGAACAAATTGCGAGCTCTTAGTATGAACCTGATCCTTACCCAAAACCTCAGTTAGAATTTCTAAATGGATTTGCGTCATTATTCGTTTTCGTGAGGAAAACTCAGGCAATTTTTTGCGTGATTGCAGCATGTTAGAATGTTTTTGCAAATAGAGAGGGCAAATTGCTTCCGGAATACTTTGTGGCTATTAAGGGTGGGTTGTATGATAAGTGATATCACCAGCTTTACACAGTCCACGGTGATATAGCCTGTTCGCACGCCTGGAACAGGCTGGCGGCGATAAGGCTTGCTGCAAAGTATCTCAAACCTTAAACAACATCTCATGAACAAGAAAAATGCGCCTACGGCCTCATGCACGTTACGTCCCACCAAAATCAGGTGGCATTTTGACAAGGATAATCACGGACTGATATTCCTTCATAAGAGTCTGACGGACTTTTGAAGAAGAATAACAAAGACGTTGGGCTCGTTGTCTGTGTTGATGTAGCAAGAAGCGACACAGAGGATGAGAAACTTAAGGTAAAAATCTGAAGTTTTTGGCTTTGTCCAAAGTTCGATTATGATTTAAGCTATTGGCTATTCAAATAATATTACGATATATCTAACCGACTCTTTGAAAACAAACGTAATGAAATTTGCAGTCATTTGAGTTGATGAAGGATCAAATGACATGGTTTATTTCTTCACACCCATAAGGAAGGAAAAGGAAAGGAGAGTGGAAAAGAATGAGGAGGAAGAAAGGAGGGGAAGAGGGAATTAAGCAATGTATGCTCTCTTAGTTTTTATCATGGCAACTTTGGAGATCAGTTTTGACTTAAGAGGTCTATTTGGCGGTTGCATTTTAAAAAATCCGCCAGTGTGGAAGTACTGGTATTAATTACATATATCATTTTATACTTATCCTGATACCTGATTTTGTTAGTTAACAAAATTTTCTAAATGTCTGTACTAGACTTATTAAAAGGTGAACTTCCACTGTCACGTATTTATGTTTTACTTACGAACCCACGGATATTTTGTTATGCACGTCCAAATAAAATGGAGACAAAGCAGATGATCAGTTCAAAAGCACTCTTTATTTATCAAGTTTACGTTGTTTACTAAGATCTATTTTTAAGGGCAGGATTTCTTTATAATTCTAGATTCAATGCTCCAAAGATTACATTGGGTTGATGGTCAACATGTTTGACTTATAAAATAACGATTTTTCGGTATCATTTAAAAGTTCATCTTATTCGGCAGAGCAATTTGTCAAGCGATTTAACGAGATTGAAAACTTGACTAAACTCAAGATGCGACAACCATTGCCCAAGAACCAACAACGTCAATTGACATTGGTGACCTTGACGTTAATGACATAAGTAAAACTACTGGTGGACAAGTAGAGAAAGCAGGCACGAAGAGAAAACTTAAAGTCACCATTTCCGATTTGGATAGTCCACCTATGCCCAAGGCTTATTTCACTGTATGGTTGTGAACGCTGTTGGATTCTTGATGTCTGCAGTGGCACAGGCACCAATTCCCTTGTACTTAATATATTAAATACCATAAATATCACCTCTTGATCTTTTCTCCGTGTTCTCATTCTCAGTTCCCTTATTCATATTGCTTCCACCCTATACCCTTGCTCTATTGTAATCATGGCGTATGTGAACTGGACCTTTCATGCCTCGAATAAGATGATATCGGGGGAAACAAAAATTCTACACTTAGACGATTTGAAAAAAATCCCGAACATCATGATGTAAAATTTGTATAAATAAATTTATACTTCTTGTTAGCAGACACACAGCTGTTTAAGTTTAAGAATGAGCAGATTCTTAATGAGTGAGTTGGGGTCACTGGGGTCTTTGAAATCCAAGATGAAAGACACATTCAATTTTATATCATTTATTAAGGTCTCAGTAAAGGAAAACGAGGTGCCCACAGAAAAAAAAATTCTAGTTGTGCAAGTATTTTCGCTACAAAGGCAAGTTATATATCAAATTAAAGCCAAAAGACTAAATTACCTTATAAAAGATTTTCTTTCATCGAATTTCAAAAGGTGCTTAAGTTTTTTGCTCTTGAACTCAGAGGTATCGAGTTTACTGCTGAAGCTCCAGCCCTTTCGCGTTTTTAAATATTCACTTCTTTTTTATTGCACCTGATTGACAGATAAAAGACTTAAAAAGGGTATGAGGATATTTGCATATGTCTCGTATTAGCAGAATTATTGCATTTCAAACTAAAAAGTCGAATCTCGAGCGCGATTTACGCAAACAAACTGACATAAAATGAGTTCCTCACACCCTTTTTGAGTCTATATCACTATCCATCACATCTGAAAGTTTCAAAGCGATAGCTTAAAACCTGTCCCGACTGGAAGTCGGAGAATTTTGATTTTTGCGTCTAAAATAGAGTGAGAGAAAATTAGCTCTAAAGATTTAGCGCGAGGTCCACGCTTGGCTGGTTAGCTCCGCCCCCCACTTGAACCTTAATTAACTCTAACCAATCAGCTTCCGCACAAGTAACAGAGGAATTAGTTATGGTCATGGTCGTTCGTTTGCGCGGGATTCCATGGGAAGTTTTGTTAACACTTCGACTTGGTGAAAGGTGAAATATTCGGTAGCAAGCAATCCCTTCTTCTTAGCGATGGGGAAAGTTAAACCTACAAAGAGAAAATCGCGTAAGGGGAAGAAGAAAGAGACAGCAGAGGTTCCTATTGGAAAGACGGAAGCCAAGCGCCTCATGTTACGGGAAATTCGTGAGGAAGGGTATGTAATCTTAGCGTTTCAGCCTGGACTCATTCACGGTGCAATCGTGCAGATTACGCTCCAAAATCAACTTGCTCGATTTCTTTCTTTCTTTCTTTCTTTTTCTCTCTGTAATTTTGAATAGATAAGTGTTAGCTGATCACAATTTCAAAACGGATGTAGTATATGGTATTGTGTCACTTGATGGCGGCTCATACGAATAAGATCATCAGCTTTGTGAAAAGAAGTAAAATAAATGTACTTCTTTTCGTAGCTTGCAGTACCACAGTAAACTTATTTTTCCTATTAACATACGGTGGAGAGCAATGTCCTCCTGTCATTATGCATCATGCTGTTATGAACGTTTTATAATCAAAGCAATTCGAGATACGAAGTTTCTCTTCGAGTGTTGAAAAACAACACTCAAGGAGGTAAATATCCAACACTAGCCACCGACACTGAGGTGAATAAATGTTCTAGTATATACTAAAACAGTGAGATAATTGAGCACAAAAATGATGATTTTTAACTCATAATTTACTGTTGTCGTCGATTACAATTTTGGCGCACATGACCGAACGGCCGCGGTCATCACGTTTTCTTGCTGACAATTTTTGAAGGTATTTGTTTAGCTCTTGAGGGGAAATTTCTTCAAGAGGAGTTGTGAATTCTTCTTGTACTTAAAATCATTCTGTAAAAAAGATTATTAAATTTAGTTTTAAGCTTATTTATGAACAAGTCAACTGAATAAAGTAACTTAAGAGTCACTGACTCCAAATATCGAGAATCGCTGGACAGGTTCGAAAAATCGAAAACCCTGAAACTTTGCCTCAAGATTGCTTTTAGGGAGCTATCTTCGAAAATGTTATTCTAAGAATTCAACGCCTTCGAGAAATTCGCAAAAAACAAAAATACACCTTTTTACCTCAT
>OZ037777.1:21507842-21510342 GCA_964035525.1 Porites cylindrica
AATTCAAGTCAAAAAGACAAAGCTTTACCTGTTAAAACTTCCAAACCGAACTTCGTCACCTTCTTCATGTATTTCGGGAACAGCTTGCTTGATTAGTTGTGAAATTTGTTTGTTTGTTACGGCAGCAAACCGGGAAGGCATTTTGCTTGCAACTTACGCGAGTTTAGCGTTGCTCGCTTGGAGGAACTGGAGGTGAATCAGTGAATAGTGCAGGATATTCACTGATTGAGTAGCCAATCAGAGCACGCGAAAAACACTATCCACTGTTTTAGTATATACTGATATCTAATAATTCCGATTTACCTTCTGAGGTAGACAACATCCGCGAAAATGCTTCGGCTGCGGGAGTTTTAACAGATTTCTCTTCACATGTTTGCTTCCTTAGCTGTTGCTGCAGCTCAGAGATGGTCCCTCATAGCTCTTCTTCTACAACCTTCCAATTTCTTTCTTTGTCAGCGAATTGTTGCTCCAAATCCTTCATCGCTTGTTCAGTAGCGGCCCATTTTAGCTTTTCTATATGAAGGGTTTCCTCTAACACTTTCTTTTCTTCCATTAGCTTTGTACTATGTTGCTGAACAGCATCTTATTTCTTTCCAAGACGTTCAAATTCCTGTCCGACATGTTCTTCCCTTGCAGCGCTGGTCTCAGGCTTTTCTTCTTTATCGGCAAGAAATGCTTTATAAAGATGAAGAAAGAAAATCAGGCCTATCTTAACTTGTCCCTTTAACAACGATTTTGTAAATAAAAAATTGGTTTTGATAAATTTTTCTTATTGCAGCCTTGCTGTATACCTTCATCAACAAGCTCGAGGGTGTAGTTTGGCACCAGACCCCTTGGGATCTTTACCCACCGTCTTTGCATGCCACCAAGACTACCAGAATGATCCACCGAAGTGCCAGGCAAAATGTTTCTTCAAAAGCCGTCTAGCCTCCTTGTACGAATCTTCGCCTTTCATTTGTAAACAACCCTTTATCAGTCCCTTGGCCTTTCCACTAGTGTATTGATCCAAGAAGTACAAGCGCTCATTAGAATCATCTACCTTAGATTCTATGAGAGTTTCAAAGGCTGTTATGAATGCTGGGTATGACATAACATCTCCCGAAAACGTAGGTGGCTTGTGACTAGGTAGGAGACTCCTAGCCTGTTGGGTAACAATCATTTCTGAAAGTTGAGCCTGCTTCCTTTGAATGTCAAGATAGTTTTGATCTAACCCTGTACCTTCCACAGAGCTTGAAACTGCACGTACATTCCCTTTTAGCATGTGGTAGCTTATAATCAGTGGGGGTTTCGTACTTGTCCTTATACTCTTCTTCCTTAATGGGAACACTCTTTGGAACAAAGGGTCGGGCAGTTGGGTTCATACTAGCAGCACTGACTAAAGCTGGGGTGGTTACAGGAGTGGTCGTTGAACCAACAATAGCTGAACTTTGGAACTTCACAGAAGGCACCCTTGGTGTAGCCTGATCGTTAGATTGTACCCCAGGTGAGATGGTAGTAGAAGTGAGTTTAACCTCAACATCTTCCAAGTTTTCATTCATTCCGTCAATCTTTTGTTCCTCCTCGAATTTCTCATAAGTTTTTTCTTCTGCCTTTGCCTCTGCGATTTACTGCTTAAGTTCAAGCTCTTCAGTAGCCATTTTTAATGCTTGTTTCTCTTTTAGAAATGATGCCTTAACCTCTAACGCTGCAGCTTTAGCTTTCGCTTCAATTAACTTTAACCTAGCAGATGTTACCAAGGAAAGGGAGTGCCTTGAGCGACGAGATGACTTAGATTTCACTGAGTGTGTATCACGTAAACCGCCACGTAGCTTATCTGCATCATCCAAAAAGCCAATAATCCTTTGCTTTAGCTGGAGCACATCCTTGTCATGAGTGCCAAACCATTCAAGAGCTAATTTAATTTCATCATCATCATCTAAGGCCTTGAGATATGCGTCATGTGCTTCTTGCACTTTAACAAATAGCTGATCTAAATGAACAACTTCCGTACGCACTTGTTCTTCGTTCTCAAAATCCGTTAACAAAGGTGAGACTAAGTTCATCTGCTTAGTTAAATTAGCAAGTGCAGTTTTCCGATTTACCTTCAACTTTTGAATCTCAAATTGCCTACCCCTTTCTGTAGGAATCCGTTTTCGCACGTCCATGAGTTTCTTGAGCCAAAAAACCGGTCAGTGGCGATATCGCACGAGGTGACGAGTAGATTGTATCGAGATCCATATCAACTTCGCGCCAAGTGCAAAGCTTCACTTCATCAGGGAACTCCGTTTTCCCTTGTAAATCTTCTTCCTTGTCTCCTTCCATGTGATTCGTTTGTAGGTCAAACTGTAACAGCCGTCAATTCGATGTCAATTCCACGTTTTATTTGATCCGATCAACTACGCTCAGCACACCGTTCGAATACAATACCGTACAAGAAATCCTTACAAACAAGCAAGTGTCTCTATCCGTAACCTTGAAAACTGCTGAAATATCCGTAATGCTTCCGTAATGTTCTATTCCT
>OZ037777.1:21512842-21515342 GCA_964035525.1 Porites cylindrica
CGATGTTTCCTGACAGTCGGATCGCGAGTCAGTTTACATGCGGAGAAAAGAAATGTGCATACTTGATCTGTTTTGGGCTCGCTCCACACTTCAAACAACTTTTGAAGGACGTTGTGAAAAAAGAAGAAGCTTATGTACTTATGTTTGACGAGAGCCTGAATAAAGCAAATGGATATTCACATTCGTTCATGGAATCATGACAAACACGAAGTTGAAAGTCGCTATTATACCTCAGTGTTTATGGGGCATGGAACAGCAGAGGACATGCTTTCTCATTTTCGTTCAGGCATAGAAGGAATTCCTCTCAAAAAAGTTTATCAGGTAGGATGCAACTCTCGTTATGTTTGGGTAATTTATAAAAACATAACAAACGAAAGATAAACATGGTCATCTCTTCGCTGATGACATTACCTCCTAGGTTTCCTAATTATAAATACATGTACTGTTACTAGTGTGGTGCAAATCGCCGTTACGTACGGAAAACAAATGTTTTGTGTAATGCCAAAAAGCGATAAAATTGTATTAAATAGAAATGAAACACCTTACTTAGTTTTCTGCCGTTTAAGGTCTAAATAATGAACACTCTTTCATTGCAAATCTTCACAATTCCAATGCATCCATGAGCAGTTCACTTCGTGTCTAGGTGGACAATGACACGAACTCTGGGACGTAATGCAAGTACTAAATTAAATAATCTGTTTCCCTTTCAATATTACAAGGAATGTTTTCTCTCATACTAGTTGTCCATGGATGGACCCAACGTTAATTGGAAATTTTACAGTATGCTGACTGATGAGGCAAAAAGGGAGCATAATAGTCACATGCTGAACATTGGCAGCTGTGGTTTACACATTCTTCATGGAGCATTCAAGGATGGTGCTGTGGCATCAGGATGGCAGTTAGACAGGTTGTTCTCTAGCCTTCACTGGCTTTTTCAGGACAGTCCGGCAAGGAGAGAGGACTACACCAAAGTAACAGGAAGCTCACTGTTTGCTTTGAAGTTCTGCAAACATAGGTGGTTGGAGAATGTCTTGGTTGCAGAACGTACACAGAGTATGTGGGACAGTGTTGTCAAGTATGTTCAGAGTGCAAGGGCAGGAAAAGTTCCACAGCCACAGAATAAATCCTTTGACACTGTACAAGAGTTTGTTGCAGATCCCTTTACGACTGCAAAAGTCGCCTTCTACCTATCAGTAGCCAAGCAAGTGACACCGTTTTTGACACTCTAGCAAACCGACAAGCCTATGCTTCCTTTCCTGGCTACAGACCTGTACAGCATGCTTGGGGGATTAATGAGAAGATTTATTAAGACCACTGTTATCAGTGAAGCCAAAACCCCATTGAAGCTTACAAAACTTGACCCTGCTGACTCCAGCATTCATGCCTCTCATTCCAAGATTGACCTGGGGTTTACAGCTGACAAGAAGATCAAGGAGTTGATTGCAAAGGCCACAGTTTCAGAGAAAAGAGTGCTTCAGTTTCAGATGGAATGCAAGGAGTTCCTTATGAAAGTAGTTTGCAAACTGATTGCCAAAGCACCAATTCAGTATTCCCTTGTAAGGAATATAAACTGCTTAGATCCAAGGAACATGATGAGTGACCATGATGTTTCCATCACAAAATTCAAGAGAGTTTTGACTACCCTTGAAAATGCCAAGAAAGTCCTGGAAGGTGAATGTGATTCCCTTTTGGAACTATTTAGACAATTCATTATGGAAGCCCCCTCTTCTTCTCCGTCGGAGTTCAAAGACTATGATCCTAACAATGATAGCGGGGCTCCCTCGCGCGCGAAGCGCGCGTGGGACAGAGCCCCATACTCATGGAATATGGTCAACCTCTTTTCTTTTGGTTGTCACGTGACTGACCGAGAGTACGTACGTACGTACGTACGCGTCTACAGATTGTACGGGTAGGGTAGGGGATACTATCAAAAGGAAGGGAGGGGTGTCTCAGGCGTGTCTTAGCAAATCCACATCTTTTACATTGGCCATTCACGATATGGTCAATTGACAGCTGTCAAAACAAGATAGCCACTGACCAGTATCACATTGCCATATCGGGGGCTCATGTGTCAACTCATCAAGGTGACGTGAGTTATTTGGAAGCTGTCCGCTGACCAGTTGTTTTACTAGATCGCGATCAATGTTCAATCTCATACTTTCTAGCTAGTTTGAGAGCACAGGAAAACTGATAATGCACACATCCATTAGACATCAATGTTTTGATCAATTGACAGCTGTCAAAACAGGGTATCCGCTGACCAGTACCACTTGACCGTATCGCGGGCTCAGGTGTTAACCCATCGAGGTCAAGTATTTTTTTGAAGTTATCCGCTGACAAGTTACTAGTTTTCAAATGATCGCAGGCTCAAGTTTGATTTTTTTTCATTCATATGAAATATGTTTTGTTTTTGGGCCGCACAATTAAAATTTTGATTTAAAACTGACCTCGGACCCGAAAATTCAGCCAGCTATTACAGGGAAGACAGTTGCTTTTGACT
>OZ037777.1:21530342-21532842 GCA_964035525.1 Porites cylindrica
ATTGAAATGGCTTTCAAATTTTGTCATTGATTCATATCTAAAAATACTAAAATCAGAAAGAGCTGATGTTGAAGTGTTTGGGTGGGAAGAATTTGAGAAAGGAGTGGGGAAAAGGAAAGTGGAACAGCTTCTTCAAGGCAAAGAGAATCTATTACAGCAAAATGCAGTATTTTTCCCCTGCAACAGTCCAAACAGTGAGCATTGGTTTCTTGGAGTGGTGCTTCCAATGGAAAAGAGTCTTGTTGTCCTTGATAGTTTGCCTGGGCAATTCGTTAAGCCAACAGTATCCAGATTGGTGAAAAAGATGATGTCATTCCTCCAAAGGACAGACACGTCTATCAACATCAGCGAATGGTCTTTCTATGTCAATAAACTGGGTGAGATTCCCCAACAAGTGAATCAATTTGATTGTGGTGTTTTTACTTGTCTATACGCAAGATGTTTGGCAACCAAATGTCTCATGATAACTCAGCCACACATTCCAGCATACAGGAAACTGATGATTAAAGAATTACATCAAAAGAAGCTTTCTCCCCTTCCACCAACACCTGTCCAAAAAGGAGAATACTATGCAGTTTACTATGTGAAGAATTTTTACATTGGCAGAGTTTTGGATGTCACCAAAGATTGTGTACAGTTTAAGTTTCTGCATAAAGTTGGGGCAACGACCTTCCATTGGCCTAGAAGAGAGGATGTGGACCAAGCACACACTTCAAGTATATTTTATGGTCCAGTTACAGTACCTACAACCCTGGCCAAAACTCTTGGGACATTAACCAAACAGCTGGTGAAAATGACGCATTTTCTCTCCCCCCGTCCCCCCCGGTACAGTGTTGACGTTACGGCTTCAAATCGTTTTCAACACAATCAACATTGCTGAGGGGAAGGGGGGACAGCAGAAACAGGCTCTTTCAACAACATTTCCAAGCATTTATAACAGGTTAAAGACACTTTTAATAAGCAAGGTGTGTTTTCGCGCCTCATTTTCTTAAGTGTCCCAAGACGTTTTGACCAGGGTTGTAGTTTTATTAGTGGACCTTTCACAATTCCAGAACTGTCACACGTAGAAAAACTTTTCAAACTCATTAGAAAGTGCAGAAAGTTCTCAAAGTAACGACAGTACAATGTAGACTTTATGACTGTACAGTATAAAGTGAACATTTCGAAATTCAGCCACCGTTTGGCTACTGTTATTTGACATATCAGTGTTTTAATGTTTGATTGCTTTATGGACTTACTTTGTTTATTTTACAGACTTGCATGTATGTTTGCCTACTTTTCGTTATAGGCTTATTTTGTATAAGTTTCAAAACAATTAAATGTGTTGTGTTCCAAATATTGAAATATGTAACGTCCGTGACGTAACATCCGTGACAGACTTTGACTGTATATATTTATTAGAGGTTACAGTAAATCAAAGTTTTCTCTTCATCAAACTGTATCAGATGGACTGATAGCTGTACAACATCAATAGTTTAATTGTTCTTCAATTGCTTTTTCAAGGAGAGGGAAGAAACAGACTTAATGTCACGGATGTTACGTAACGTCCGTGACAAAACTTGTAATCACTGTCCCTCTTTTAAGAAATAATTTGGAAGAAATTTTACATGACATGTGATTAGTTCCCAGCAAGGTATTAATTGTGATGTAAATGTTTTAAGTTAAAAGAATACTACATGCTTAGTTTCCATTAGTTTAAATATGCATTGCAGAGATTGATCATCAAAAGAAAAATCAACACATACATACTTTGTTTCCCCCCCTGAGAGCAGTTTTGCCCAAGGCAATAAGAAACATTTTGCAGTACACTTTGACATGTCTACAATGCACTGCAGGTAATAATTCAATCAGAAACACAGTTTTCAAAAGAATGATTTTCACATTTCTCATGTGGAATTGCCCTTATTCTGTTCTCCTACCATGGAGCGGTCTGAAGTTCTTAACATCGTGGATATGGCGATTGCCAGGAACAACGACAGTCTTGTCGATTCGATGAAACGCATTCTAAATGAGTCTTTATCCAATATCAAGAGAGCCAATTCCGAGTCTGCAGACTCCCATCTCAGGGAAATAAAGAAGCTGAAGTTTGGGGAGCCGCGGCGCTTTAAAAAGAAGGCGAACGAGGACCAGTACACATTTAATTCGAAGCTGAGCGATGTGTTAACCGAGGCCAAGTCATCGTGCTCGTCTCAGCAGCTTGACAAGGTCAAAGAATCACTAGATAAAGGTGAGAGTTAGCTTGCCGAGAGACAAAAGCACATTCTGTTAGCCGATAAATCAGATTTTGGATGGATGATCATTTAGGAATATAAAAAGAATGACCTCACTGATGACTCGGATGACGAAAAGAAAATTATCAGGGCAGAAGCGAGAGCAAGATCACAAGCCAAGCAGAATGCTCTGAAATCCAAATCAAGATTTGCTCCTGTCAGACGGGACTTTCCTAAAAGTCTACCGATCCCGAGCAATTCCGTTACAGATTCCAGTTCAGCAGTGAGAC
>OZ037777.1:21537842-21567842 GCA_964035525.1 Porites cylindrica
GAATCATGTTCCAAACTGCTGTTCCAGTGATGCCCCATCTTCAGCACTGCTTTGATTCAACATCTCCTATGCTTCCTCCCTGTGCTTATGATTGGTCCTTGGAGGAAACGGTAAATCAAATCCCGAAAAATCAATTCTAGTAATCACTGTGCCGGGGAAATATTTTGTGCACTTTGAGCAGAGTTTGCAAGATGCATGTCCCGTAAAACCACATACTTTTCTGGCAGCTGGTACATCACATCCAACACAGAGAAGAGCAGCATGATTAACTTTACTAGCCAAAGCTCCAAGGGCTCTCGCTGTGATTCCATCCCTCCACAACAGATTTAACTTAGCAACAAGGGGTTGAAGATAAGAATTGATAGTGAGCTTTGGTTCATGAGGACCAGGGATTATGCCTGCCTACTAATATTACATTTTCCAGCTTGAACCTTTCAGATCTTGAAAGGTTCATTAGGACCATGTAGAGAGCGCTAACACTGTACGAAGAATGCTTAAATGGTTGGAACCAATCCACATTGAACATAAAAGCATAGTTCCTAGAAACTGCTAAAAAGGCTTTGCCATTCACATACTGCCATTCTTTCCATACATGTCCATCAAAAACATCTGCAAGGAATCCATGAGGTACATCTCTTTCTCTCCACAATTCACACTTAGTGCAAAGCCAGGCCGCTGAAGAAAGTGTCGGAGAGTGTCTCTAACACTCTGATAGCAGTAGACTTTGAAAGGATAAAGTCTTGTCTGGCCACTTTTCAATGTGACTTCTCACAGGAGTGGCTCACCACACTGTGTCCTGCAAAAATGCTGCCGGTGTTTGGAAATTCTATAAAGGTGCATTTCCTTGAAACTCGCTTTCTATTTTGTAACTCATAACAGTCATCAAACTTGTATAAAGTGTCACACTTTGGACATACAACATATTTAATGAATTTATCCTGATCAATTCCAAGTTGTTTCTTTAATAAATGCAATGATTTTGGGAATAATGCAGCAAAACTCCCAATACCGGGAACAAGTGTGGCCAGAGAGTCAAAAACAGCTCTTAAAAATTCAAGAAGAATTTCCATGGCATTATCTGAAATAACACAGAAGGAAGACCACAAGCACAGAACCAGTAAGATCCAACGAATGATGCAGTTAAAACTGTCTTGTAACCACTGAGCGGGATTGAGATAGACTGAAGGATAATGTTCAGGAATAATTGGGAAATCTCCATCAATATCTTCATCAGCCAAGTTCCAAACTTGATGAGTCAGTTCAGGTCCCACTCGCTCATGGTAAGGCATGTCAGCATCACTTTCAGGTGACAAAATATCATGCACTAGCACTGCATCCTTCTCTTCAAAGTCTTGAACATTTGTGCCTTATGGCCCTGTAAATTAGAATTATTTATTTTGATGCTATATAATATATTTATGTATTCAGAATCCTGCACTTCATAATAAGGGATTTGGCACAAAGAATCTGGAATCTCATTTCATACAATTGGAATCCTGAATCCAAGCTCCAATGACAAAGAAACAAATCCAGTGCCTATATTCACAATACAAGACTGTCTTAGGGTAAAATATGGGTAAAACGACAAAATGGTTAGATAAATTACATTTAATTGCTAATATGCACAGGAACTTTGTCCATCACCTTTTTGTACCTTGAGATGTTGCTTCAATTCCCTGATCCTCAGCCTCGTGCCCCATACTTCTGTCAACGTTAACATCTTCAAAATCATCACCTGCAATTTCCTCCTCTTCTGAAGAATATACCTCTTCGTTAGTGTTATGACAATATAGATCAGTGTGAAGCCTCTGAGTTCTTAATGTTACATATTCCTCACAGTGCTCGCAAAATTGTCTTTCGGATGCCATGTTAAATCAATTTTTTTATTTATCTTTTTTCGCTGACACTTGAAATTCCAAGAACCCCCGTATCAACCAAGAGATAAAAGCTACGTGCAGGCCTGCAAAAATTTTCAGAGGGATTTCTGTGACATCATGAGGTCATAAGGGCACTGCAAACCCATTGTTATAAATTACAGTATTAGTAACCCTTATTTGCATGCCAAAACCAAGGGAAATAGCGATCCTTTTCCAACTGACTGCCCCTACCGTCTACTGAGAGATAAAGAAATCCATAGGGTCAGAATTTCAAGGGCCATTTCTAAAGGGAGGAATATGTTAGAACTTTGATTCTCTGTTTTCTTTGGGGTAATAAAAATTTAAATCTTTGAAAGGGTAAAATTCAAATGCCCTCAATACCAGAGGGTGGGAGTTAAAGTAACCTGAGATCAGGCCCAATTTTAGCGGTTCTCATACATTCTCTATTTTCATTTCGCCTTGCCCGCCGTTATTTTCAAAGTGAAATGAAAATAGAGCCTGATCTCAGGTTAGGGTTACAGAAATGGCCCAGTTGGTGATTCTTCAATACATGTACTGGTACCTTCTTTGACATGTGAAAATAAGGTGAATTTGAGGATAATTCAAAACTATTTTATAATTTAAACTGAATATGGATAGCTAGGTACAATCACCTAGTTCTTGCCCTTCTTTTAAGTTTTTTGTTATTCTTTTGCTGACTCTCCTTCCTCTATAAAACCCCATTTCACAGCTGTGATTATTTCTATATTACCAGTAGCTGTTTTTTTTCCCTTATCATTTACATTTTGCCTTCAATAGGCCAATGTTCGAGAAGTTTACAAAAGCCTTGTTGGAGATGATGGAGCACAAATCCTCTGGGACTTTTCCAAAAGGTTGGTAATGTACCATCTTTCTTTTGATTCTCTTCAACATAAAGATTCAAACTAATAACAGTGAAATTTTATATGATTTTCCGATGCAAATCTCTGTGTTTGGTCTGATTGGTGTTAATATACATGTAACAGTGTGAACTCTTTATCTTTAAATTTTAGCTTTGATGGACCTGAAAACAAGAATGTGAACCAGCAAATTTTAGCTGGAGTACAGAGCACAGATGATGTCACCCCAGATAGCACAATAAAAGGTAATGCTTGTTTTTGTTGTTTTCCTTTTCTGGAGTTTTATCAATTAATTGATACAGTTCCATTCTTAATTTAGTTGATTGTTTAGTTTGAATACCATAAAAAGGAAGAAACCTTCCCCTTCAATGCAGGAGCAGACCCTTTTTTCACTCTGGTTTTGTTGCTCTATTCTCTGCTGGTGAAATGAGAGCCGTGAAAAGCATCTCATTACAGAAACGCGCCCATTCAAAAACGTCGATCGTGAAAATGCAAATAAGTGAAAAATGACGTTAATTTAGTGTCAATCAAGAAATCCCCTGGGTACATCCCTTTCCTGGTTATTGCTCCTGCTCAGACATCCGCAACATTTGCCTATTCTTCGATGAAGAATAGAACTTTACGCGACTAACAATAGCTCAGTCTGTTTAAAAACTGTCTAAATTTACTCCGAATTAGCATGTGACTTTTTGCTGTTAAACGCTTCAAAATTGAAAAATCCTCGATGATTGTTGTTGATTTTGCCGTAAATAATTCAATGCACTGACTTAAAATGAATTTTTTACCTTTTACAAACTTCTTGGTGTTCGAATCGATCGATGAAATATGAGCGCAACCGATGCGTTAATAGTTTGTTTACATTTTGTCACGGGTTTTGGATAATATTATAAACCTTAAATTTTACGGGCAAATTCGACCAAAAAGCACTCTCACTTACATTCTTCATTTAAGATATTGATTTTAGCAAAGTATAAGGCAAAATTAAGAGCGATACTTTCTTTAAGAACGCTATAACTACATATTTAACGGCCAAACCTAAACAGCGATCTAATCCGTTTCTTGAAAACAACTACAATACCGCTTCTGATAATAATATTTATAAACGCTGCAAACATTTTTATTCAATCTTATCGAGTGATTTTCGTGAAGATGAGTTTTTAAGTGAAGAATACTTTGGTTTGTGATTAGCTTTAACTGTTTTGCCATCAAAACGATTCGCACGAGACTACCGAATTCGCGAGGGTTTTATGTTAGCGCACGAGGAAGAAAAATGCTTCTCTTTGCATAAACTTGAAGCACTGACAAAGACATTCCAACACTTAAAACAATGGCAACCTACTTCTATTGTTTCTGCATTGTCTCTTGAAAGTGTGAGAATAGTTAACCGCTATGAAGTTGTTAAGAGACCGAAAACGACGGTAGTCTTTGAAACTTCGTTTTTGCTCGCAAAGCCTAATGGGTACCCCACTTTTCACGGGCGACGTTTTTCAATGGGCGCGTTTCTGTAATGGCTCCAGTAGGCTACCCCTCTCTAATTCTTCAATACTTTATTGGAAGGGTTCATGCGCCTTACTTATGTAATATGCATGTGTGTTTGTTAATCTAGCAAGCAAAATATCTAAGTACTGTAGCCTCTCTCTACTACTAGCGTTTCAACAACACTGAATTTCTGTTTTAGCTGCCATGAGAGTCCACTTTCGAACAAAGCAGAGGCAGCACCAAAACTTAAGAGATGACAGTCGGGCTGCCTTGAAACAACAGAGAGTCCGAAGCCGCCTTGACACGGTACATTATATTCTAAAGTACATGCAGTTTTGTTTTTTTTTAATTTCCGATCTCCAGAGCAATCAGATTACAATAGAACCCTGACACTTGCTAGAGCTCTGGTGGGTACTCAGTAGTACTCTGTCTATAACTATTTCCTGTATTGCTATGCTTGTTGCACCAGTTCAACCACCAAACTACTTTAAATCTTTGTTCAAGCTTAGCTTAAATGATAAGAAACAGGACCATGATGGTAGTACGCTTTGTTGTATGCAACTGTAATTTAAAACATTATCAACATAAACAAGGGCCAAAATAACTAAGACAAATTAGTGGCCACATGAATCTCTAATCTTTCATCAAAGAACGTCTAAAGTTGTAAAAGTGAATTTTGTAACTATATTCTAGCAAATCAGAGTTTCATACACCACTGTAGGTCACAAACCCTCTTACAAAAGCACCAGCCTAAATTGTTTGTAGCTTTCATCAACGGGCAGCATAGCAAATAGATGCCTAAGCTGACCAGTCAAAAGTATCTCCTACCTTATGTTTTGAGTAACTGTATTTCATGTTTAAAGCACTCTTTAGCCTATTTTGGAGTATGCACACAAATATGAAACCTGCTGAATATCGTTGTTACTGAAACATGGAACGACCTAAAACCACCTACAACCATCTACAACCACTCGCAAACAATCTAAAACCATCTAAAACAAGGTATAAATGTCATGAAATGTCTGAAATAAGGCGAGACAGCAACATGCCACGTACATGAAATACGAGAATCGAACAAAACATCCACTTCCCCCTAAAATCTTACTCTCCCTGGTCCCTTGTATCATCAACCATTGGCTTAAGTCACGCCCTGGTCCCTTGTATCATCAACCATTGGCTTAAGTCACGAAATGAAATGCGAAATCATGCTAAGTATATTGAAAGACTTAAAGAACTTTACAAAATGAACTATCAAGTCACAAAAAAATAATAAAATAACAAACTCATAGTCGAAAGACTGACTTGATTTGGCTTTTTCTACCCTGGGTACCAGTGAGACGTTTTGGTTCACGTTTCACTTGTTTACGTAGTGGCACAAGGTAATTTCTCTCTCTCTCGGAGTCTGCTTTACTGCTGTTTTGTTTTGAGGTGGCAGATTACATTCCTAAGAACAAGTTAATTTTTTTAGCATCTGTTTATCATCCGCCAAACATGTTTGTACATTCCAGGTGACTCCTTTTGATGAACCCTAGTGTCTTTCACACCCGTTTCCTGTGTCATCATGCAAGGCTAAACTCCCTTAGAGTTTAAAGGAACTGTACGTACCTTAGGGATCTTCCTTAGGCACGAACGCCATCGTGTGTGCATTCATGCGGCACGCAGTTGTACATACGGTGCAATGTATGCAATGGTGACTCATGATCACGTTTTGCTCCTGCTGAGATTATAAATGAATTTTCCAGACATATTCCAGATTTTGCACCATATGTAATCACTGGTAATGTGACATTTTAAACATGATTTTAAAACAATTAAATTATAATCAAATTGTTCAGCGTTTCACAAAATCAACCTTATATCCCAGCCCTCCCAACATAAGGACAGTGCGGTGGAAGTTTTGTGTTAAGCCAATGGTTGATGATACAAGGGACCAGGGAGAGTAAGATTTTAGGGGAAATGGATGTTTTGTTTGATTCTCATCTGTCATGTACATGACATGTTGTCGTCTCGCCTTATTTCAGACACTTATACCCTGTTTTAGATGGTTTTAGATTGTTTGCGAGTGGTTGTAGATGTTTTTGAGGTGGTTGTAGATGGTTGTAGGTGGTTGTTGAATTTTTTGAGGTGGTTGTGGATGGTTTTAGGTCGTTCCATGTTTTAGTAACTACGTCTGCAGATTACATTTGACCCCCAGTAGGAATAATTTCTTATTAAAATCCCATTTGATTTTCAAAAAATTGAAAGTTGATTTACAGAGTATACAGACAATAAAAGCTGTCAGATTGAACGTGACCTCCAGTAGGGATAGTTTCTTTTCAAAATCCTATTCAATTTTAACCCAAACCTCATTGTTTATCTGTGACTTTCAGTCTTAGTGTGGGATGGATTATGATATTGCACAGTATTGAATTGTTTTCCCTCATTTTCTACACAGAAAAAAAGCCAGAGAGTAGAGACCTTAAGATACTCCGAAATCGGTGTACGGGTAACGGGTAGCGCCATGTTTTTTTCATTTTGTGGTGACATCATTGACCTTACCCGGTAGAACCAGCCGTTTTCCCGGGGTAGACACCAGTTTACCCGTAGAAGATTTACGAGTAGCTGCAAGTCCTACATGATGGAGAAACGAGTCAGTTTTTAAGACTTTTAAAGTACAAATGTAAATTGTATGACTCCTTGGCAATGTTATTGCAAGTCCGTTCAGTTCTTTTTGCCAAATTTGAATTTTAGGGTGCGTTCGATTGAGACTATTCCGGAATAAGAATAATGGGAATAAATGCTATTCCAATTCCGGAATAAATGGAATGTATTCCAAACATTCTGCTCCAGACAGCAGAATACTTGGAATAATCCGGAATAGTGATGTCATGCTTCGCGGTTTTTTTCAAATCAACAAACAAAATGGCTTCCGCTGCGTGCGAGCAAAACGAAATTTTACTCAAAAAAGGATACTCCTGGAGTCGGGAAGAGACCCTTCTCCTCATTTCCTTGTACGAAGAAAAGAAAGAGATGTTCCAAAATGTTAACTACAAGAAGAAACAAGTCTGGGAAGTGATTGCGGCGATAATGCAAGCGGAGAGTGTCGAGAGTGGTCGAAATATTTCGCCGCGGGCTGACCAGTGCGAAGGCAAATGGAAAGCTCTCACCCTTGGCTTTCGCAAATACGAAGATCATAACAGTCAAACTGGCAACGAAAGAAGAGAATGTCCATTTTACAAGGAGCTATCGGAAGTGTATGGCTACCGGCCTAATGTTAGGCCATATGCCACAGCAAGCAGCTCAGGGCAAGGCGACTCCTTAAGGTGTCCTGAGAACGATTCCGCGAAGTCAGAGAAGTCAAGCGACGATGTCAAGGAAAGAACACCTGAAACAAGCACAGCTACGAAGAAATGTAAGACAGTGGCAAGCAGCTCTACGACGCCCAAGAAACCACGGTTGGGCTCTGGTGGACGAAACGAATGTCTTGCATGGTTTAAGGACTATGCAGAGCAGAAACGTGTCGAGCAGGAGGCTCAGTGAGAAAAGGCTGAAAAACACCACAGAGATAAAATGGAGCTGCTCTCTGGCATCTTGGGTGTCCTAAAGGATTTAAACAAATGAATTCCAGCTCTTGAAACTGGCTTTTACTTTGCCCGTCAATTTTTGAACAACATATTACTGCATATGGACTATAAAGTTGCAAATGTTCAACAAGTTACCTTTGTATGCTGAAATCTTTTAACAGACATTTTAAAGTATTATTTCAAAACCAAGGATATTTATTATATGTTATTTATATATTTGAAGTGAAACAGTTTATAAAGTTCATGTTAATGCAAGATATAAAATGATTTTATACTACTTATTATTAAAAGACAATTTTTAAAATTTGTGGCAGATGTTATTGAGTATTTCATAGAAAGGGAATGGCTTTATCTGATGTGCTGGGTAATTACAACATACTCTGAAAATTCTGCATAACACAGTTATAAATTTTGTTTAGAAATGCTGCTAGCTGACAGACTACATGTTGATCATGATTGGTATAAACATCCAAGTAACAAGTAATGTTACTACAGGTGCCCATAGGGTTTTTTTTCTGAAAGCTAATACAATTTTTTTTTCTTAAATTCCCATTTTCCTTGAGTTTACTGCTCAACATTGAATTTAAGAACACTGAACAGTTCTTGGCATAGGAACACAGTTCATTGAACTTTGTTTTAGAGCAGATTTGGGCTGGTTGTATTTGTGGGGGAAGGACAGTGTGCAAACATAATATATAATATAGCTTCAAAGGGGAGTATGGCTATACAGCAGCTGAGAGCATGATGTAGATGTGGCAATAAACTTATAATTACCATAATACGGTGGCATCAATAATTGTGGCAAGAGTAAATGACAAATCTGAGGACGCCTGTACTACAGGAGCAAACAAATGTTCATACAAGGTGACTTTGTAGATTCTTTCTGATGAAAGATATTGTTCCCTTCATTGTCATATTATGGTGCAAGGCAGTTTGAATAGGTGAATGTTATTTTCCAGAAAATTGAGACATCTTCTGGATGGATGATTCAAGCTGTTCAAAGAAACACAATTTTTTGACTGGCTAGTAAGCAGGATTTGTACAATAACAGGTAAATGCAAATTTGATTTCTCACCCCTTATAATTATTTTGGCTTTTTTAGCATTATAAGGGGTTGGTGCAAATGGCAATCATTACGTATATTACAGGGACATTTATTACATTTGTAGAAGCCCCCTTCCCCCTCCACCTGTTATAATAAAACAAGAATGAAATTACAATTGTGGTCTTAAACTACTGTCTGGGAAAAATACACTAAAAGTCCAAGCTTCCGTGTCAGTTTAAAAAGGATGAGCTCATCTTATCACATAATCGTGCGATCCGGAAAAAGATAAGCTAACAAATAATAGAAAAGCTATATAGGTGGGTTAATCATTTTTGCAGCTGTCCCCAGAGGAGGAGCTAGAAGTCCGCAGTTGCCTGGCTGCAATAGAGACGGAAGAAAGGAAGAAAGAATTAAAAAAGAAGGAAAAAGAACTGAAGGAAAACGTAGAAAAATTGGTGCAAAAAGCCACAGAAATTAGAAATGCCACCATAGAAGCCAAGCAGGTGGCTGCCCAGCTACAACTAATGGCGGGGCAGCTTGGCCGCTTGGCCAACCAAATTTTGGCAGAAACCAAAAAATATAAAAAAACATAAAAAGAGATTCAAACAGCAGCATGACCTTTGTTAAAATTTATTATGCAAATCAAGTTTTCTAATACATATTGTTATTGGTAAGGGAATGGCATGCGAAGTCCTTGTTAGTTGTGTCCAGAGGCGAACCTGAATATGTAGCAAATAAACTTATTTCTCGCATCCTGTAGAATCTGTTCCTTTTCCACCGTATCCACACCTATGTCTCCATCCATCGCTTTCCTATATTACACCACCATCTCTGTGAAATTTATCACCCATACTGGTTCTGTACAGGCTTCCAATTGGCAGGCACCCCCTCCACCCGACACAGCAAACATTCTTCACCACCATGCACTAGTATCAGTCCTCACCATCCACAGAACCTTCTCGCTCAAGGAAGCACTTTATTTTGCAACCTATCAGATAAATTAGAAAAAAGGATATTTATAGACATACAAAAATCCAGGTATAGAAAATAAATAAACATAGACAATATAACCCCGAATTACATGTTAACATCTCTAAAAATATAGATACTATTATCAGTATAATCCCATATCGCGTATTCAGCATCTCTTAAATTAAATGTTTCCACACCAACTCCCTAAACTACACCACAAACTAATCCCGCCCCCTCCCCTCCCCCACTAGCAAAAGAATATACAGCCCCTTATTTTTACAACTTTAAAACCTCAGGTGCATTAACAAAGTAATTTAAATACAAATTTCTCTTCTGGAATCAATAACCCGTAACTAAATGAGAACCCATCAACCTATATACAAATGTAGACCTATTCTCGGACCAATAACCAATAACTAAATGAGAATTTGTTAATCTATCCGCAAACAGCCATCTACAATAAACCATAACAATGACTGAGCGTTGAGGAATATAATTTATCAGTATAGACAGTAAAAAAAGGAGGCTAAATTATTGGGCTGCCTGTGTTCGTGGGATGACTACGGCTTTGCCAAGACACGCCTTCTGGGATTTTGCCACAAAGCTATGTTGGGTGGAGAATGAAACTAAGCAAGCTGGAGGATGAGACAATGCTAAGCAAGGCCAAAAGATTTCAAAGGATGAACAATGTCACCTGACATACCTGTCAATAACGTACAGTCCGATTATGCATAACATAAAAAAAATATGCTAAAAAAAGGGGCCGGCGCCCCGCACTCCCAGTCCCGATGGACCCCCTCCTTAATATTAACTAAATAAACAAACATTGTTGCTTGTATCAGTTTCTGAACTCATGTAGTAGTTATTGAACTTTGTTGTCGTTCTTGAACTAAAGTGTCTTTATTGAACTACAAAAAAGAAAACCCTCTAAATAATGACCGGTCCCTAATATATATAAATTACTATTACAGGTAGAGCAGACAAGAAGTCAAGTGTAAGGAAAATTTTCAACCATCACCAGATAGTAGATTTTTTACAACAGCAACAGAACTTAACAGTAATTCTGCATGAGCTCATTACGCTTGGCAACTGCATGACAACCTGGAGTCAAGATATTTTAAAACCATTAATTTCCTCTTCTATGTCACCCATAAAGTCTTCCCATTGATCACCGCTGTCAAGGCATACATTATGTAAGGTGCATGCAGCAATTATTACTGTTGGAATATCCTGGATTCGTAACATGTCCAGGTATTTCAGTCTGCGAAATCTTCCCTTTAGCAAGGAAAAGGCCCTTTCAATAACCATTCTTGTAGATGAATGGATAAAATTGAATCTCAGCTGCTGAGGTGTTAAATTGCCACGATCTTTAAAGGGTATTATCATCCAGGTCTCCAAAGTGTATGCTGTCTGATATTGATCTTATCGATTCTTGATTTCCAAGAAACCACAATGTAATCAACAAGTGCTTCTCAACACTTATCGGCTCTCTACCTCCGTGCTGCAGGCCAGTAGGAAGCTCTGGACAGTTTCCAAGTTCTACAACAAGCTGTTCAAATGTGTCCGCCGAAATGCGAAAATGGCTGCGAAACTCTGACAAATTATAATTGGGAACAACAGTTTCCGCATAACGTTCGATGCGAACCGCTTTACGCCGCTCTGACAACAAGTTATTTGCATAAAACAGGGGCAGAAACTCTTCTAAGACATCTTCTTGCTCTTGTACAGATTCCTCCTCGAGAAATTCTTCAACAAAAGTTGCAAAACCTGCAACAATGACCTTCAATGTCGCCGCCATGTTGCTGTTCACGATGTTACGGAAATTTGTATTTTCCTTCGGAAAACCGCTGTCTGCGTGTTATGTCGCGGGCATTATTCCAGAAACGGAATAATCGTTTTATTGACGAAAGGATGGAATGGCTATTCTGGAATAATCCGGAATGTATTCTTATTCCGGAATAGGGTCAATTGAACGCACCCTTAGCTGTAAAGAAAGTGCTTCAAAATGTATTGATTTTGGACCTCAAATGCGCAGGTTGAACTCTGACACGATATCAATTTGTGGTGGTATTTGGGATAATTTCTGAGAATTGCTCAAACGTTTGAGTTTTGCAAAAGAAATAGCATTGAAAAATTTAGCATGGGAGTCACTGTTGAAGTTGACAATCAAAGGAATTGTTTGGTGATGTGCCTCGATCAAATGGCGGGGTTTGTGATAACAAGCTTTCGGTCGAGGGACTTCCCGCCAAGTTTCTTAAAATCTTTCTATGATATTTCAATAAGCTTATGTATGAATGAATTATTTGCTGCAGCTTGTTCTTAAGATATGAAGTGTAGAATATGCGGGAGATTTTGTATGCATTAAGCGACATGCATGTACAAAGTTAATTTTGCGTGCTGGTTCTTGGGGTATCTTAATCGAAATAGTCACGCACATGAACATTTTACGTGTACGGGTACACTACCCGTACCCGTACACCGATATCGGGGTATCTTAAGGTCTCTAGTAAAAACACGCAATACATCGACTTCCTTAGCGGCAGAGGAGAAAGAGAGATACACAAAGTACATGACAGTTGACTACATGTCTTCTGAACAGTCAATGTCTGAATCAGAGGGCACGAATTCAGAGAATGGCTACCAGAGCCCAGATGTAGAGAGACCAAAGAAAAACGTTTTCAGTGTCAGCACACTGGCGTGGCGAAGTCCTGAGCTCACTCAGGTCATGCACAGCCTAGACAGAAAGTTAATGCGGCGAAGGAGTGCAAAAGCCTCTAATATGTTAGTGGAAAGGTATCGCTCTGGCATTATCTCAAGCTGTCCAGGTCCTGATGATGCAGATGCCTATGCACTGGCAATAAGCATTGGTTGCTTACAGCGGAGCTCCTCGTGTGCGCAAAGCACGCGCGCAGCTGAGCACCATGGGTAAGAACATTTGGTAAACTATCCATCCAAGAAAATTTGGTTATGATGTAGCGTACGCCCGCCCGCCCGCAAACACGCTTCATGTAAGCCGATGTCAAATGTCACAATAGATCTTGCACAACTTGACTAGCCTCTTAGTTATCTAAGCCATCCGTATGAGTACGATTAGATTGACAGCTGTCAAACTTAGACATGCGCTGACAATTATCACATGACTATCTCGCGGGCTGAGATGAAAGACCAGTCGTTTTGCCCCTACATATTTAACAATTATTCCACGAGGGCACGTTGGATATGAGATGATAGATAGCCAACGAGGCGCATAGCGCCGAGTTGGCTATAATCATTTCATATCCAACAAGCCCGAGTGGAATAATTGTTTTATTAAAAACGCCCACAAAATTTCGTTGAATCGCCCCGACTAGAACAAACCGGAAAAGACAAGGGACTTCCGCTAGTCGCATGTCACAGGTCTATCAAAACTGTCAACACGCGAACGGACTCGCCTAGACTGCATGAATGAAAAATCAAAACATTGTAGCGATGAACATTAGTTTTTTAAAAACTCATCGTGATTCTAGGATTTTACACAGCAGAACAGCTCAAAAAACCTGGCAGATAATGTGAAGGAAAGGAATTTTTAAGTGACAGCCGTCGAAATTACTATGAATTTGGATTTTCGGTGCAGTTATAAAAGTAAGAACAACGGAGAAAAACTACCGGTATTACCTCGGTCGCTTGTTATGAAGTTGTTTGAAGCCACAAGCTGGTTTTGCTGAACGAGAAAAGAAGCTATACTGCCGCCTCGATTGCTCTAGTGAATGGCTGCATAGCCTGTATTTGTAGCTCGTTACTTGTGATTTATATTCTTGATTTCGGATAAACAAGCTGCAGTTATCTATCGGCGAGTGACTCGATCGGCGAATGGCTTCGCGATCATGAAGAAACAACACTTGTCTTCTTTCGTAGCTGGTCAAGGTACTTTAGTTCCATGTGTTTTCATGTGTTTTTCGACAAACTTTCAAACAAGCTCTTGTGGCTTTTTTGTTTGTTTTTGTCTATTTTCTTTCGTTGAAATTGCATTTCTAGTATTCTAAGAAATGAATTAAAACGATTTGCTTCGGGCACCGTTCTATCCTTCGCGAAAAAAAATCTCAGCTAGCTTCTAATTTTAAATTGACGCGTACACCGACCATATATGGAGAGCATGGTATATTAGCTCATATACCATAACGGCTAAGCCAATCAAAATGCTAGAATTGCATTATCCAATGATTCAGTTTTTAATAAAAGCTGATATAATATGTCACACTTACCAATTTAACATAAAAACGAAACTACGCCGGGCAAGGCTGTCAGTTGGCTGACAGTCGTTTAAAGTTATATTGGCAAGCCAAATTAAGGTCAATTGACAGCTGTCAAAATGGGACATGTGCAGACCACTCTCAGAAAACTAATAACGTGGGCTCAGGTTCGCTCTGGTACACGATCTGGCATTTTCCACTACATGCTGGATGGATATGTGTTACTCACACTCATAGTCTGTTAATTCGAATATTCGCCATTCTAATGAAGGTTAATTGGCAGCTGTCAAACTAGAGTATACGCTGACCATCATCACCTGAGAGTATCGTGGGCTCATTTGTCTATCCATTGAGGTCACGTAGTGTTCAAAGTTTTGCGCCGATATTTTATTTGATCACGGGCTCAATTCAAAGTCCCACAGCTTAGAAAATCTATCCATCTTAGAAAATTCGGCAATCACGTGACTGTACACCGACCACCCGACCTTCCGTCCGTTCGCACCACAGGCATACCAATGTTTAATCTCACACTTTCTAGCTAGTTTAGGAGCCTGCAACCCGATATTGTACATCCATGTTTTGATTAATTGACAGCTGTCAAAATAGTGTTTCTGCTGACCAGTATCGCCTGACCCTATCACGGGCTCAGGTATCGACCCACTGAGTTCGAGTGTTTTTTAATGCATCCGCTGACAGGTTGCTACTTTTCAATTATCGCAGGCTCAAGTTCAATTTTTTTAAAAAGCATATGGAATAAGTCCATTTCATGAGCCTCACTTTTAAAATGTTGATTTTTAACTGCCCTCGGACGCGAAAATTCAACCGGCTTTTACATTTACATGCAGGGAGGGCAATCACTTTTGACTTTTCTCACTGTCATGCGTTGATCACGCTCTACGTCCAATTTTATGTTCTGATTGGTCAAAATTTGACAGGTGAGTTCATGCGGAAAATTTATGCAGCGTCTGGAAACTTGCTTACTGATAGCTGGAGCTTACAGTGTTTTGTGTCATCTTGTGATGTTTTAAACTGGTTTTTTCTACTTGATGTACGAAATAAAATACAGCTGCTATCAAGATTGTTCTGTAATTCATGGCTGGTTTGTTTATTGCGCTTTTTGTTGACAAATGCACCACTTGTCAAAGTCATTGGAAATCCAATTTCGGATAGCATCGTTTTCAAAAATGAGCTTACTCACTTGCCCTTGCTTGAGGCGTAAGAGGGTTGAAAATTCTGGAACACTTGATGACCTTCAGAAACAGCATCTCGACTGGTAAGCCTGAGAAATTGTTGTCTTTGATGTGTTTTTTGTTTTCGGTTTCCTGACGTCGAGCGTATATGGTTTATGCAGCTTAAGTTTATACACGAGCAATGATCTAACCTACAATAGTATCAGGTTTAAAAAGCCTTTAGACATTTTTTAACCGCAAATTCAAAGAAAATGTTCCGAAGATTATTTAGTTATGATTTTGGCTGTAAACAGAAAGCTCTGAGCGATTTTCTTGCCTCGAGTTCATCTTGAAAAAGAGCAAACACCGGGAAGCCGGCTTAAAACATAAACAAGCTTATGCTTACCTGACTCACGATTTTCAGACACTTTACTCTCAATGCTTCTCTTCGTGAATGAAAATTATTGTCTCTGTACATGTTTCACCGAATTATATTTATTTTATTGATTGTTAGTAGTCCCTCTCGCAATTTTTATCGCTGCACCGGTTGTATCCAGTCGAACATAAACATGTCATGCAGGAATACTCAAAACCCTGCGCGTAAATATCACTCGCTTTTAAAGATTACACATAACAAAACCATACGCAGTTTAATAAATAAAGGGAAATAAAACCTAAACATAACAATTTATCTATCATGTTGAAGCGTAAATGGTAACTCTATTAATCGCGCTGCAAATTTGGTGCCTGTCAAAAGTGGGACCCGTCCCGCTGGCCGAAAAGTGATTTTGGGAATTTTTTTATCATTTTCATTAAAAGCCCATAATTATTACCCTGCATATCACATAGGACCAGATTTTTCTAACTGAAAAGTCCTGGCATTATAGAATTCTCTTCATAACAACGTTTTATAATTCAATGCTATAATTTGTTGTGTCAAGGAAGCGTGTGCTTTGATCGCCGTGGATATTAAATGAGTGCAAATTCTCTTGCAAAATTGTGAAAAACTGCAGAATTATAGGTTTAAATAGGGCAAAAAAGAACAAATTCTGTAGGATAAAAACAAGGGCCTCATAGTACTGTTTACCCGAGACATGATGAGAAAAAGTATTCTAAAAAGGCTGGTTTACACGCCACGAGCATTACAGAAATGCGCCCATTCAAAAACGTCGATCGTGAAAATGCAAATAAGTGAAATATGACGTTAATTTAGTGTCAATCAAGAAATCTCCTGGGTATATCCCTTTCCTGGTTATTGTTCCTGCTCAGACATCCGCAACATTTGCCTATTCTTCGATGAAGAATAGAACTTCACGCGACTAACAATAGCTCAGTCTGTTTAAAAACTGTCTAAATTTACTCCGAATTAGCATGTGACTTTTGCTGTTAAACGCTTCAAAATTGAAAAATCCTCGATGCTTGTTGTTGATTTTGCCGTAAATAATTCAATGCACTGACTTAAAATGAATTTCTACCTTTTACAAACTTCTTGGTGTTCGAATCGATCGATGAAATATGAGCGCAACCGACGCGTTAATAGTTTGTTTACATTTTGACACGGGTTTAGGATAATATTATAAACCATAAAATTTACGGGCAAATTCGACGAGAAAGCACTCTCACTTACATTCTTCATTTAAGATATTGATTTTAGCAAAGTATAAGGCAAAATTAAGAGCGATACTTTCTTTAAGAACGCTATAACTACATATTTAACGGCCAAACCGAAACAGCGATCTAATCCGTCTCTTAAAAACAACTACAATACCGCTTCTGATAATAATATTCATAAACGCTACAAACATTTTTATTCGATCTTATCGAGTGATTTTCGTGAAGATGAGTTTTTAAGTGAAGAATACTTTGGTTTCTGATTAGCTTTAACTGTTTTGCCATCAAAAGATTCGCACGAGACCATCGAATTCGCGAGGGTTTTATGTTAGTGCACGAGGAAGAAAAATGCTTCTCTTTGCATAAACATTTTCTTCTTTGTAGCAATGACAAAGACATTCCAACACATAAAACAATGGTAACCTACTTCTATTGTTTCTGCATTGTCTCTTGAAAGTGTGAGAATAGTTAACCGCTATGAAGTTCATAAGAGACCGAAAACGACGGTAGTCTTTGAAACTTCGTTTTTGCTCGCAAAGCCTAATGGGTACCCCACTTTTCACGGGCGACGTTTTTCAATGGGCGCGTTTCTGTAATGGATTCGTCGCCAAGATTTACTAGTAAACTAAACTTGTCGAACACAAAAAACCCGCCCTGATTTTTTATTTTGGCCTCTCTTTTGGACAGAGGAATGCAACGTGTAAATTGGCTGACAACAAGGACTATCGTGGCGCGTGTTTCTTAAAATTATATTTCGGGGTTGTCCAATTATCCATAGTCTCTCAAACGGAGCAATGTTGGAGAGAGTGGTGAATGCCACATTATGATGCAACAGCTAATGCAAATACAATACACGAATAGGTAGGTCTATTTGTTTTCCAGGCCTAATCTACTGTGATCGAACATGATTGCTATTTTTGGGTGTACAAATAAGACTATTTAATAACTCGACGTAAAAGCTGTTTCACTCTTGGACTGTCAAATTATTTTTCTCTGAAATCACTTAGCCTTTGCCTCAAACGTCAAATGAATGTGCCCTGATCTGTGGATTACAAGTTTATTGTTTGATTTAAATTATGAATTTATTAACGGGAGCTTCGCTTTTAGCCCTGGCTAAATCTATATATTGTACTCCTTAAGCCTACAACCTTGGTCAAAACGTCTTGGGACACTTAAGAAAATGAGGCACGAAAACACACCTTGCTTATTAAAATCGTATTTAACCTGTTATAAATGCTTGGAAATGTTGTTGAAAGAGCTTGTTTCTGCTGTCCCCCCCTCCCCTCAGCAATGTTGATTGTGTTGAAAAAGATTTGAAGCCATAACGTTGACACTTAACCGGGGGGATGGGGGGAGAGAAAATGCGTCATTTTCACCAGCTGTTGCGTTAATGTCCCAAGAGTTTTGACCAGGGTTGTCTGCAAACCCCTTCTATAGGAAAAAGTCTTTTAAAATTAAGAAACGTAGATAAAAGTTGTGGATTCGTAAGTATAGTAAGTTCAAAAAAAAGTTACCAGGTATTAATAAGTAATTGTTATTTATTTCGTGACCTGAAGCGCATAGAGGAACAGTCTCGAATGCGTATCACCAATCTCTGACATAGTCATTTTCATGCGTCGGGAGTTTCCTTACAGGGTCAAAACTGTATAAAATTCGTGACTGGGAATGCCTACATCTTAACCTTTTCTGTATAAGAAGTCATGTACTTTTAAACAGTCATCAGAAGTTGCTTGGTAGCTTCATTTGGGATGGTTTGCGACCAGAAAATAACAAGTGTGCAAACGGCTTTAGCGTTGTTTTTACGAAAGTACAGGAAGGCATCGTACCGTGAAATAGCAAGAGAGTGTGGGATTTCCAAGTCTTCTGCTGCTAGAATTTGCAGTGACAATCCTCCGCCACATAAGGACGCATCAAAGTCAAGTAACAAAGGTGGGAGACCACAGAAAGTAAGTCAACGTAGTGTGGGAAAGCTTGTCCGCGTACTAAAGGAGTTAAGGGCAAGAAACTGTACAAACATTACAGCTAAAAGCATAGTGGAGCAAAGTGCGCTTAATTTTGAAATGGCAAGTAGAAGAACATTTTCTCGTTATTTAAATGAAAGTGGTTACCCATATTTGCAAGCAAGGAAAAAGGGCCTTAGTAAAAACGACCACAAGTTGCATGTATGATTCGCTTACAAACTGAAATGTGTAGTCGCGGAAAATCCCCAGTTTTGGGCAAATGAAGTGGCCTTTTACTAAGATGTTGTGTCCTTTGTCCACAAATAAATCCACAGAGCGGTGCAAATGTAAATAAATCATGGATATGGCAACACAAGGGAGAAGGCCTAAATTTTACAACAAAAGGTTCCAAGGACCTGCCTGGCGGTAGACGTTTGCACGTGCTCGTAGCCATTGCTTATGGCAAAGGGATAATACTAACAGTAACGGAGCTAAGATAAACGATTTGCTGCAATTTGTGTCGCCATAAATAAAGATATTTCTGTACTTTCCTCTTCCCTTACTCAAAGTGGTGTAAATTATGGTACAAAAATCTTCTTTTGTAATATTGTGCCTTTGCAATAATTGCTGAGCTGCTTCTAACCACCTCCCCCCCAACCATGGACACACTCGCCTGTAGTTTGTTCTTGTAATAACTCGATCCTGGTCTTCTTAGCCCAGAGACACTTTGCCTCTGCTTTGGCAAATTCTTTTGCTAAGTCGATAGCTTCCTCTACCGCTTTATTTCCCGGGTTTGCGATAAACTGTGTCAGAGAACTTTTACCCTCTCGATTTTATTTAACAGCCAAGAAAATGAGTTCCAGTCGTGACATTATACCCTTATGATGAACTATCTGACAGACATCGTAAACACTGAGACGCTCCAATCTTTGACATCATTTTTTACCCTGGCCTTTGTCCTTGTCTTTCGCCTTTCGTTTCATAGAAGTTTTTGCAGCTTCAGTCCATGGAACCGCATCAGTAAGGTCAGGATGTCCAGAGGAGTGTAACGCTTCACAATCTTCCTTGGTGACATACTGGTAGGCTGTGTAGTGCAAATTATGGTTGTCACTAAAACTCACCTTAACGCCAAACTTCTTGTCCAAGTAGTTTCGTACTTGAAGCCATCTCCCCCGCTTTGCTAGTTTTAAGGCCATATGGTAGTGATATAGATTCATCTCGTCTCCACTCATTATTGTTATTATGTGCCTCGATGCAAGTAACCCATTGTATTACTCTAATGCCAAAATGCTGCCAGGCTTCTACAACAGGTGAGGAGAAACCCTCTTTACTTGGAAACTTGGTGGTATCTGCACGGCTATACGCAATTAGATATACTATTCTTTGCCTTGAATGATCCAAGGATGCCATATTCAGTTGATAAACAAGTCGTTACTGTGCTGAACTCAAGTGACAAAATAAAACGAAAGCTGACTCTCCATTTATCTCCCTATTAATAGACCCACAAACCATGTACATTTTTGTAAACGATGCGGAATTTTAGTGATCCATAGTGCAGACTTGGACTTGTAGGCAGGTGTATGAAAAAAGGAACTGTGTGAAAACACGGAAAATGATATAATTCTGCTTTTTTATAAGAAACCCATTTTCAGACAGCCCTGGTCAAAATGTCTTGGGACACGTAAGAAAATGAGGCGCATAATGAACCTGTAATAGATGCTTGGAAATGTTGTTGAACGAGCCTGTTTCTGCTGTCCCCCCTCCCCTCAGCAATGTTGATAGTCTTGAAAACGTTTTGAAGCCATAACGTCAACACTGAACCGGTGGTGGGCGGGGGGGGATGGGGGGAGAAGAGAGTTTTGACCAGGGTTGTAGTTCTCATATGCTGTTAATGCACAGGTCTCATGGCCGCCAGTACTGCCTGGGATACTGTTCCGATATGATAACAGAAGTGGCTAGCAACATTGGTCATCCCAGTCTTTACAGCCGCAGGACTGTCATTAAGAGCTGGGGGCGTGTGGTTTCCTCTGCCTACTATGAACACGGCCCTCAGCTACTTTCATTGGAAAATAGAACCAAGAAAAATCCCTAGCTGTTTGATTCCCCACCTATATTTGTACTTGATATATTCACACGGCAACTTGAAATCTTGACAACCTTGCTGCCGGCATGCCTGCAAAGTTGACTCGGGTTCAACATCAGCCACATATGAGAGCCAGGCTTTATTAGGCCAAGGGGAAAAAATGTTTCTTGTACCCTTACGTATCATTTTTGGGGGCCTCCTTTCTTTGCTAATAATTTGTTTTTGGAGATGTTGGAACAGACAAAAACTACCAGTGATATACCACAAAAAAGGATGCAAGAAAAGAAGAAAAACAAGAAAGTTTTCAGCAAGGCTAAATCATGTAAATAATATAAGTCAAAGTAACAAATGTGTTCGCCTGCTTGTTTTCATAGCATTTCAGATAAGAAACATTTTTTCTTTTACTCCGGCTTAAAGTAGCTTTTTTATATTTTCACTTTTAGCTAGTATGTCTTACAACCTTTTTTAACCTTAATAATAATAATAACTTTTAACCAGGAGACTCACTCACCACGGTGATTTTCAGAGAGGTCCTTAACGTATTATCATAGTTTTTGATGACAGGGATTTTTTTGAGTATGAAAAAAATTATTAGTGATTTACAATTTGCTCAACTTTGACAAACAGACTGATTATCAATGTGTAAGAGTCTTGTATTCTATACTCTTTTTGAGCAGAAGAATGAATGAATGAAGAGTTAATTGCCTAGCATACTCTTCTAAGTTCTGTTGTAGTTTTAATCGTCCGAAAGAATAATGCAATAGTTAACCAATATACAAATAATTGACTTGTTCTCTTGTTTTAAACTGCTCGAGAATAAATTATTTGATTGATTTTGTAGAGGAATTCCCATGAATTTATGCATGATAATCTGATTATATAGATGCTTGTAGAATTATAGGAAGGTTGCTAATCAATGTTTCCGATTTTTTTAAAATAATGTTTTATCATGCCATGTGGCAATATGGGACTTTTATTTATTTAAAAGGTCATTTCCTGCTTATCTTCTGACATTGTCAATTTGTCTTTTGAATAAAATAATATGTGCATAGTGCTGAACATACAGTCCCGGTTTGGTATCTTTGCTCCATTATCTAGTAAACGATTTGGGACATCATACAATAAAAGAGGGAGTAAATGGTAAACTTAACGACAGAGAAAATTGGTTTTAATGAACGTTTATTTCTGCTAGTTTCAAGGCAACCGCTAACTTTGCGACAACAAGGATTCGCAGCAAATGTTCTCGTGCACGACATATTTTGTACTGGATGTGTGAAGAAATAAATTTAGTATTTTGCTCCCCATGCAAATTAATGATGAGCCAGAATTTTGACTGGATCAAAAATAATCAAAGCGAAGCAAATATCGTATTTGCCATCCCTGTAAAGTCATCCTTTCAGGCAGTAAATTTACGCTCTTTCCTAGCATTTACTGCCCCTGTAAAGTGGTCAAATGTGGATTTTTGCTACAATTGTAAATTCACATTTCGGTGCAGCTGATTTACCTATTTACCACATTTTCCGTTCATGTTAAACTATTTGCATGAGATTTTTCTTCTCATTTGCTTTGGAATGTAAATATTGAGTAAATTTTCACCATCTTTGCTTCGCATGCAAATATCCAATGATGAAATTTGCCTCGGGGCAAATATAAACAAATTTGATCAAATGTGGTATTTACTTCATATTTGCATTGATTTTGCAGTTGTTGTAAATCCATTTTTTCGTACAGTGTTAGCTGGCTAGATTAGACTGATATTGATGGCTTCGAGAATGGCGACTGGTGCACATCTTGTAAAACCTCAAAAAACAAGGCCTTTTATACCTTGTGCTTGAAAGACTTCTCGATTGAACATTCAGGAAGTGGGCTATCAGCTGCCTTTGTCAGGCTTGATTAGTTTGCCATCTTATGGTCCAAATGTTAATAAAACCATATGCAATACAGTAAATAAGGTACTTGTAGATGAAGGACTCCCTGGGCTTATGCCATTCATCCCTTGTAACATTCACGTAGTGCACAGTGCCTTCTGTGCAGGCATAAATATTTATGGAGAAGCATCTGGGGAACTAGCCTGAGACCTGTTCTATCGGTTAAAGAGCTCACCCTCTCGTCGAGAAGATTATGTCCATGTGTTATCCGATCTTGGACTTGATGACGAGCTCTTTATCAGGCATGTTCAATGCAAGTGGCTTACACTCCTTCCTGCATTAGATAGAATTGTCAAGAGTTGGGAAGCAGTAAAGAAACACTTTCTGGAAGAATTGCCCAAACAAGCTACAGAAGAGAGAACAATCAAGAGTTAAGAGAAGAATGAGCAGTGCAAGCGTATTTGCAGAAAGTTACAGGACAAGTCCTTCCCAGATCAAGTTGCCTTTTTAGTGTCTGTGGAGCCAATTTTTAAGAACTTTCTTTGCCTTTTTCAAAATGAAGGGCCACTGATTCACCTTCTTCGTGATCAAATGTGGGAGCTACTAAAATTGGTAATGCATCGTTTTCTCAAGAGCCAAGGCAGTAAAGACAAAGAGGGAAAGTAGTTGCTGACAGTAGAGTATTCAAACCAGAAATTCAACTCTCGTTTTTCCAGATCGAAGTTGGAGAGAAAACTCGCACTGCCCTGTATAAGCTGACTACTGACCAGCAGAAGATGGTCCTTAAAGGAATGAAACACTTCTATCTGGACAACTAGACTATTGCAATTCCTTACTATACCGCTGTAGGAAAACGCAGTTGAAGAGGCTTCGATGCGTTCAGAACACTGCCACCAGAGTTGTTACTCAGACTCGTAAATTTCATCACTAGATGTTATGAAAGCATGCACAGCAATTTCACTAGACTCCTGGGTGAGATATTTTGTAATCTTTGATAAGTTCCTAAGCTGGTTAAACGATGACCTGCAAATGTCAGAGACATGCACATCAAATAACATGTTGTCATCAAGTACTACACCCAGACTCCTAGCATTGGTGGTGGTTGTCAGCCTCTCGCTACCGGTACTGAAGTAGCTGAAGAGTGGACGAGTATTGTACTTCGAGAAAATAAGCATAATTTCTGTTTTGTTATGATTGAGTTTCAGCTCATTTACTTCCATCCAATGACATATATCAGTGACACAGTTCTCTATGCACAGCCTTGCAACATCAACGTCACAATCCGACGTTATGTAGAGCTGAGTATCATCAGCATAGAAATGATAAACGAGACCATGACTTCGTATTATCTCAGTAAGTGGTGCTGTGTACAATAGATACAAAATGGGACCTAAAACAGAGCCCTGTGGAACGCCCATAGTTAGATCCATTACTGACGATTTTGTATCATTAATTTTGACAAACTGAGATCGGCCAGTCAGATAAAAATGAAACCACTGCAGAACAGTTCCCGTGATGCCAAACGAGCTCTCCAGACGCGAAAGTAGCAAAGAATGATTAACTGTGTCAAACGCTACTGACAAGTCCAATAACAATAGGAACACATTGTCCCGTCCCCATTGTCAATGGGTACTTTCCTTTACTTGCATTAATGTTAATTACCCTTTTTTGTCTTGATTGCACTCGTAAAATCGGAAAGCATTTTTAAGTTGAAAGGCATTAAAGGCCAAAAGATAATAAAAATCAAGTCATTGTGGATGAAGGTGTATATACCTGTGACAAACCTGTTTACCCGACACAATGCTACAGAGCTAGGTGAAGTGTCAAAATGTCCTTTTTGACACAATAAATTTATAAAACACATTTTCAAGGCAATTGATAGAATTCAACAGTAAATCAAAAGCCTCATCAATGCCACTGAATATTTCATTTGTGACTTCATCACTGAAAACAGGAAAGTTGTCCATGATAAAAGATAATGATAATACATATTCAAACTTACCTACAACTTACGTACTTCTCTCTCCTCTTTCTGTACATGTCGACCACAGCTGCTTTACATTTGACTTGTTACGTTTCTCCTTAAAATAGTTCACCAGAAGATCCCTCTTGCACTTTTTGTCTGTTTTTTGAATAGTTTCTCATGTGTTCATCACAATGAGCAAGGTGGACTGGCCAATACAACAGTATTGCCCTGCAAGACTGTCTATCTCCACCACCATGACCAACTTCCTTTACATAACGTTCTCAATCAGGTGGAGTACCATAATGAACGATCTGTTGGATGTTGGGCATATTCAACCCTATTTGAAGAGCACTTGTTGCAATAACAATACAGCAGTCGCCATCTTCCAAGAGAGATGAGAGCATTTTTGTTTCATTTGCTCTGGTGTCTTACTGGGATACATGGAGACAACTGTTGCTTCAGAATTGGCAGCTGTTGTGTTCTTAGTGTCGTAGATACGTGGCATTAGGCACTGGAGTTTGCCAGGTCAACCACAGTGAAGCACTTGGCGGTGAGCAAGATTCAATGGTGTTTATTTAAATCAGGCTAGTCCGACTACTTAAAGCACTTGCAGTGAAACTAGAAAGAAATGTGCAATTTTTACATCAGAGGGAACGAAAACTACGATTATGCTCTGTGCACGAGAAAAAGAGAAACAAACTACAAAATTTACAAGCATGACTTGCATCTGATCTTGACTCTGTGGTTAAAAGAGCCCCAAATTTCTTACAGTTATAATAGCTCCAAAAGTTCTCCAATAGCTCCTTACAGCTGAATAAACTTGCTTTAGGAGAAGACTGGTCTAATGCATGCCTTCTGACATAAAGGAAATAAAACATTCATATGAAATTATATAAAATAAACAATGCTACAATTAAAAAAGAAAAAACAGTCCTTGAATGTAACAAATTAAAATAAAATTTTTCGTAAATAACATGAAACTCCTCGCATAAGGATCTTTGACCCTTCCTCCTGTTTAATCTTCTTCCTCTCTAGCCACAGCGTCTCCCAGCTCCATTCTTCTACCAATGAAATCGGTACCCCAATCGTACCAGAGAATGGAAACAGGACCGCTAGGTGCAAAGAATCTTCTCAAGGTGGAGATGAAGGAACTAGCATCTATGGACTCCTTAGGCAAGTGATTACCAGTCCCCAGTGTTTGGAGTTGGCTGCACCTCCACGTCTCTTCTGAGAATGTTGAACCCAACATTTGTGAAGAGAGGGGCTACTTCCGTTCTGACTGCTGGTAGGTCGGCCATGCACTGTTTTATCACTGGTCCTTTCGATTTCTTGCATGTAACACACTTGTTGAACTCCTGTGCTACAGTATTGTGCCCTCCAATCAACCAGCACCCAGCTTGATGGATGGCAACGTGGATAATCTGATGACCTTGGTGGTGGACTTGTTGTGGTAGTGACGTATTATCAGATCGGCAACATGGTTTTTCTTTGGCATCAGAACAGGGTGCCTTACTCCAAACTCTAAAGACAGCCGCCGACTCCACAAGGAGGCCTAACAGTATAACTTCAAACTCTTCGGAACAGTCTCAGGTCTGTTGCTCTCTGTAATCCTCCGCTCCCACTTCAATTCTTCTAAAAGGCTTTCACTTTGTACAGCACGAATTATTACTTTCATGGCTCCTATAGTTCCTTTGCCGTTGGATGCCACGTCAATAGTGTGTTCTCGCTGCTTGATATCTTTGACTCAATCTTTTCCTGACTCTTGTTCTTTCTATGTTTGAACTCCTTGATAACTGCGATTAGATTTGCAATTGCACTGGAATGAAGGCTTGAAAATCGTGAGAACCTCCCTGCCCTGAGACCATGGCATTTGCTGGCTTACGTTTTCAGGTTTACAATGTTCTTGCGTACTTCCGTATTGTTCTCATTTAGTGGAATCTCGTCCTCTTCATCTTCTGCTGTCGCTCTGTTTAAATCTCTCAAGAAGCTTGGTTTGGTTAACTAGTTTGATGCGTGAGACTTTACGCATTCAGAAAATGTGTGCTCAGGTCTGGGATTCTTGCTTTTATCAGTATACTTCCACTGTTTGGGGCTGGAAATCTCCTGAAGTGTTTGTACACGGTTAGCGACGTAAACATACAACCTCCAGGTCTCGTTCTGGATGTAACTGAGGACAACCTTCGAGTCTGTAGAATGTGATCTCGTTAATCTCCATGTCTATCTCCTTTATGACCTTGTTTACTGATTGCGAGGCATGGACAGCGGCACACAATTCTAGGCGGGGGATGCTTGTGGTCTGAGCAGGTGCTACCTTTGATTGACCAAAGAGCAAGGCCGGGCTGATTTTCCCTTTATTGTTAGAACGTCGTAGGTATATTGACACTCCAATTGCATCCTTGCTGGCATCCAAACAGGCATGGTTTTCTCTTTTTGCAATTTTCCTGAAACCAGCTGGATGGTAACAGTGCAGTACTGAAACATTCTCCGAATGAGGAAGCGAATTTATCCAATGTTGCCACTGCAACAATAGCATATCTGGTAGAGGGTCGTCCCATCCAAATAATTTCTCATTGTTTCTCTACCCAAGGAGTACTAGCTGCTGAACAGTAATTTCCCTTCAAGTAAGACTGGCACTGCTAGGCCTAACAGATCATAAATTGACTTCACGACCAATAGTATTCCTCTTCACATGAGGGGCTTTTCAGGAAGGCAGAGCTTGAATTTGAAGGTGTCTTCCTCAAGGTTCCAATAAACTCCTAGAGAGTGCTGTGTGGGAAGGCTATAGTGCTGACCATCTAGATCTGGCACTCCCTTTCCCCTATCGTCAGCTGGGAATGCCTCTGTGACTTTGACTGAGCTGGATACGACCTTGTGGACCTTGTGGTCTTTGATCATATGTACCTGTGTTAACTAAGTCGAAAATAGGATCAACTGCTCCAATACCTGACTGAGGATTGGTGACGACATTGACGTCCTCATCCACAGCCTGTTCAACAAGTCCAGTTGGCGCTTGCGTAACTACTGGGGTTGGGGAGTTGTTGTCAAGCAGCGAAGCCAATTTCTCAGGCGAGAAGGCTGTCTTTACTGCTTTTGTAATTACGGCAGAAATGGTAGCAGTGGTTGCGTCAACATCCACGGACACTGTGCCTGGGGATGAACTTGAAGGGTTTGAAGCAATCACGTTGGCCTGCTCAGTTGTAGTGCTCTCATGAACAGTGGGCGCCTCCTCAGGACGCAGTCTTGGCGGCCTGGCTCTCTTGTTGGGGCAAACGGATGGAATGGCAGCGGGCGCTGTAGCTTGAGTTGCTGGTCGTTTTTAGAAAAAAGACTACTGAAACTGGCAAAAATAAACAAAACTGAGACAATTAACAGCACTGCAGGGGAGACAAATATACCCCACGAGCCATTGTTGTCTGGAAAATTACTTAGTACTTGGGAGAGGCAGTTCAAGATATATATAGCCTAACAGGCCCAACGTAGCCACAAAAGAAATTGAAAAAACTAAGGGACAAAATACAATAAATAAGACAGCAGTAACAGTATAGAAAAAAGCCAAGTTCCATGAAAAAACGTGCGTAATCACTGATACCGAGTGCATTGGACACACCTCCCAAAAAAGGGGGCGGTCAAAAGTGGTTGTACACTCAAAATGGTAAAGCGAAAGCACAAAATACCATAACCAAAGCTGCAAAAATAAACAGTATTTAAACCGTGAATGAAGAAGGTAGCAAGCCTGCTTATAGGTAGGCAAGTAATTTCCATCAACAAGTGAACAAAGGGCAAGGCTGCATAACATTCGGCTTTGTAAAGAGCAACAAATATCAAAATTAGGGAACTGGCAAATACATGGGTAAAAATTACTGCTGTTAACGACCTGGGAAAATTCGCATACATCTAAGAACTATGCCTCTCAAACTGCGAAAATATTTATAACGTCCCAGTTTGTTTAAATGACCACCATCCTGAGCAAGAAAACGTGATTTACAACGCCAAAACCCTCTGTGACGCCAGTAAAGTACATAAGGAATGGGTTCTAAAACCACCTTAAGATGCTTTGTTATTAAGTCAACCTGTTTGTTAAAAGAAGAGGCATCTTGCCTGTAAAGGGTTTGACAAACGCAAATCAATTCCACTCCATATGACTCATAAAGTAAACAAAACAGATCTTCAATTGCCGAGCCAGTTTCAACGGCCGAAATGGTGGTAAGGTCATTCGTACCTAATTGCATGATTACTACATTGGGAGTGAACTCCTCTACTACCCCTAAATCATACTCCCTAGTTTTAGAAACCGTTCTACCTCTAATCCTATGCCATCTTATGAGCAGATCGCCATCTAGACTTAAATTTTTCGCAATGTGTGCATTAAAATTGCGCAAAGTAAATCGTGCACACGGCGAATGGAAGAGTGGCCCAGAATTAAAACACGGATTGGTTGCATGAGGAAAAGAGAATATAATCAAAGGAAGTACTTGCCTGAAAAGATTTTGCTCGAGATCTGACGGAGTTGATAACGAGGGAGAGAAGGAAGAATTACTGGGAACATTCCTCGGTATACCTACTTAACCCTGACACCACCCTATAACCTAATTGGCTAGACTTGCAGTACCTGGTACAGCCTGACCTAGCGAGTTATCATGTGAGTATCATGCCTTGCCATAAATTACATTACGTCTGCCATAATGTCTAGTTTTTACTACCAGGGTTCGTACACCACTGGTCCATCAGAATTCCAGCACTTTTCCAGGACTGTCAAAGACCATATTTACAAAAATCCACGACCAGTAATAGCCAGGAAAACTGAAACAACCCAAACAAACCAATAAACTATGAAGCATTTTTGCTACGTTTCTGCAAGAGTCTGCAGCTTCTGGTCTATTTCGCTGTCGATTTTAGAAGCTTCTTCAAGTTTTTGTTTTGAGGAACTCTGATGACGTTTTGACTGTGCTACTTACTGACCGGTTTTTGACCGTTTCTTTAAGAGAAGCAGATGAGCTTGGTATTTTAGCACTTGCGTCACGTACTGAAGGGCTGGAATGTAAGCCACAAGACACCAAAGGACCAGGTTTGTCAGAGCTAGACGAAGATGCTGCCTTTGAGGACATAAACTGGGTAATTGGCACTGACCGCTTAGCTATTAATGCTGCTAGTTCTTTGTGCTTACTCCCTCTCCTGTGACTTCTGCAGGGCTGTCAACCCCCTCCCCCACGTCTTTAAATATTGAGAATTGATAGCAAAGGGATGATAGATGATGTCATAACAATTAGCACACGACGTAATTTGTGCCAAAGATACTGTTGACACCGGTCGCCCCGAATTT
>OZ037777.1:21572842-21575342 GCA_964035525.1 Porites cylindrica
TAAATAAAGCAACCATGTGGAAGTGAACTGCACATGTGGACATTGTTTTTTAACTCATAAAAGATTCTACAAAATTAGTGATCGACCCTACAAATGAAATTATCTTATAGGGGGTTGTGGTTAAAACATTTGCAAGGAGCTTTTTGTTTTTGATTACAATTTATTAGGTTTCGCCTCTGGATGGCAAAGGTCCTTTAGAAGCAGCCATGACAATGAGTCTTGAGGCAGCATGAAAAAAAAACTGATTGCTAACAATATTGAGCTGTTTTACGGCCTGATAGATAGATTTTGAGTGGTAAGACCTCTGGCATCCAGAATAATTAGGTTTCACCCCTTCAGAGCTGAATGGTTTGAAAGGAACCACCAGGTGATGCCAACAGCCCAATTGCCGTGGAAAATAACTTCTTGCCCAAAGGACCTCTGGCATCCAGAATAATTAGGTTTCACCCCTTCAGAGCTGAATGGTATGAAAAGAACCACCAGGTGATGCCAACAGCCCAGTTGCCGTGGAAAATAACTTCTTGCCCAAAGTACTAAATGATTGCCAATCCAAAGTCAAATGATCGGTCCATAAGGGAAGCCGCATGGCTCTCTGAGTGTGCTAGTGCCATGACAGACTGCTAAATGATAATATCCAAAGCAGCCTCAATGCCTCTATGCGCCCAAGAAACTCGTTTTAGTTTTTCTCCTAAAGTGGTGATTGGAGTTGATTCGTTATCTAAGAAATATCTGCAAAATACATTGGGCAAGCCGACATGGCTTTGAACAACATTTCAGTAGAAAGTGGCTCTGGCGGGCCATACATTTAATTGTTGCATCATCAGCAGCTTAAAATCCTTAAAATTTTGGTACTCCTTGGTTGTCCTTTTGAATGGTATGATTTAGGCACAACGTTGTAAAGGCTTCGGATGACCATTAACGGTCGTTGGTTGCCCCTGAATTATACTACATAGGTTGACTGCAAATAAATTAACACCAAAATCTAGAAGACTTTTTCCAACGACCTTCATTGGAACAGCATGACCGAAGCTGCAGAATATCCTATGAGTAGGATAGCCCAGTTAACTCGAGAAAACTCTCGTTTGAAGGAGAGCCTGGAATACATAATCAGAATGAGCGATGGAAGGCTCAATGAATTTAGAGCCTGTCAGGAAGAGTTGCATTTGAAAGACAAAAAAATTAGACACAGTGAGGAGGCTAAACACAATCAAAGAGGACAGACAGATTTATGATTTAGAAATAAAGCAGAAAGAATTAGAAAATAGAAGGTTAAAGGAAAACATAGAAGAACAAAAGAGAAGTGGCTTGGAGAAAGAAAAGCAATTGCTGAAAAGAATAGGAGAGTTAAGGGAGGAGCTAACAAGACTAAAGGAATCATACAGAAATGAGATGTAAACTTTCCTTCAAGGCTGGAGTCAATATGCCATGGATTCTCTAATGTTTGATGTGGAAATGCAAGAAGGAATGCTTGATCATACGCTGGATCAATCATTGAGAGATTTAGAACCACAGAGCCAGCAAGTGGAACCACTGGTAAGGGCTCCAAAAAGAAAAGCATAAACGAAAAAGTGCAAAGCACGGAATAAAAATGCACAAATTTGGTGTGAAGCCTGCAAAAAGAAGAAAAATGCATGAGGTATTCGGACTCAATTCCAGGTCATCTCTTGTAAATATCTATATATAGATCAGCACCCGGAGCCTTAAATCAAGTTCTTTAAGCTGATGTTGGTAAAGTTGCACAATGGACCACAGACAATAAAATGGTACTTAACGAGTCCAAAACTAAAACCATGTTCGTAGCTGGCAAACGTCTACATAGGAAGAAGAGCAGCACCTCACTCACTGTCTATGTCAACTCAGTTGAACTCGAACAAGTCCAGTCTCATAAACTGTTAGGTGTAATTATTGACACTTGGCTTAATTTTAATGAACATATTGATAATACTGATACTAGAGCAAATAGTGTGGATCTGTTTAGAACTTAACTGGCTACCTTTTTTCGTAAAGCTTAGATTTATCGGTGCTCATTAGTTTATAAACGTTTGAACGGGGTATGTCCCGATTATATGCTAGAATTACTCAAAGAAACATCGACATATGTTCTACTGAAAGACAAAGTAGATATGGGTTTTTGAATTTTTTTGTTCAAAGTATAAAAGAGAATCAGAAGGTGCTAGGACTTTTCGAGTATCAGCCACTAGGTTTTTGGAATTCACTTTCCAATGAAATTAAGCGTAGCTCTAGTTTAGAATTTTAAAGCAGTCTTTATATAAGTATTTTTTGGAGTCTTTTAAGGAAGTTCACCTTTTTGCACTCCTATAAAGAAGTTCACCAGTTTACTATAGCTTAGGCCATTCTACTTAATTCTCATATATTTAATTTTTGGATAATTCATATTTTAATTGTTAAATCACCTAGTTTTAACTACTTCTATATTTATAAGTATTTGTGTTTATTGTTAATTTATTTTGGGGGCCACGGGTTTATCAGTATTTTATAC
>OZ037777.1:21582842-21630342 GCA_964035525.1 Porites cylindrica
TTAGATAATAGTCCTATGAGTCATCATCTTGTGCCGCTGTGGCAATGATGCTGCCCTTATTGACAAGATCCACAACGTGTAGATGTAATGGCTCGGTTGGAGGGGGTTGATCATCTTGCGAGCGTGTCACTGCAGGGTATGCCTCTCGCTCTAACTTGACGTTTTCAAAGTTAACTACAAGATCCTTATTCTTGCAAGAAGAATAATTTTCATAGAGGCATTCACCGCAGTAACAACAGCGTTGCCTGATGAGGACCTTCAGTTGCTGAGGAGAAGTGAGCACTGAGTGCAATTTTCTAATGCCTTTGATGGTTTTGAATCGGCGGCCATCTCGATTCCTGGGAACACCTTCTTCTTCTTCTGCTGGAACATAATAAAACAGTGTCCACTTCAGGCTCACGGCAGTTGAATGGGATAGAAAAGAAGACTAGGCAGGCTTGGCGAAGTTTGCTGTTAAGTGGTCACATAGCTGCTTGGCATTTGTTTTATCAGCTCTTCCACGTATAACAGCAAGTGTAGCTTGTTGTTTTACGTGGGAGCCTGCAGCATCCTGTTCTCCTTACGCATGGGATATCTCAAAATAGTTACGCTGAATCGGAAAACCAAAATCGGCTACACAGCAGGACAGGTCCCCAATGCAGTGCCTTGACTTGTATTGTGCAGCACAGCCATCAGTGAACTCGTGCATTTTCTTAACAGCTAGCTTAAGATCTTGGCTAAGGTATTTTGCTATGAGCCTCTGTGCATGATGCACAGAGTCGAAATCCTGCACTGGGTTGTCGCTGATCACGAAAACATGGTCCTTAAGGACACATGGATCCTCAGTGGTACTTTCCTTTCCATCAGCATCCATAGTTGCATGGCGTTACATAACAGTGATATGGAGGCTTGCCTTGTTTACATCGAAATATTGGGACTGTATTTCCTTTTGGCCTCTACAGGAATAGCTCTCAGAGTAGTCATGAATACAAACTACATGCCCGAGAGGTAGATTTTCCATTAGATCATCAAGCTGCTTTTTCTGCCAAACTGCTATGAACTGGTGGAGGGGATAAGCTTCTAGCAGCTTAATGAAGTACTGGAACAGTTCCTTTGGTGCTGTTTCCTGCTGTACAAGGGCAATCTTCTTCTGTTGATCCCCAGAAGAGGTCAGCTTTCCAGTGGCCACGTAGTCATAGCATTTCCACTTGACTAATTCACTTCCAGAACTTTCCTCTGGTAAAAGCCGAAACAGGTGTGTCCCACAGTAGTCACATGTTCTGTTTATGCAACCAAACTTGTGGAACTCACTTCCTTCAGGCTTCGGACATAAGGTCATCTCTACAGCCTTACTGAGGGACATTAGAAGAGGTGGATTGTCAGCATTAACAGCCTCTTCTAACAAATTCTTTCTGAACTTAAAGCATTCGTTAAAGACCAGCCTTGCTTCCTCGTGTTTTCTATATAAGCAGGATCGTCTGTCCCTTTCTCTTGCTGCTTTCACAAAGTAGGACTTCAACTGTTCAGATTTATGCTGTGAAATTTTGACTTCTGGATATTGAGCGCAGAAGTTGAAAAATGCTTCACTCTGTGTCTGTTCTAGCACACGCTTTCATGCACACACAAACAACATTGTGACGGTTTCATGCAGTGCTTATCACATGTTAAATTTGAATATTATTTCAGAACCAAAGATACTTTCAAAGTAAGCCTATTTGCTGAATTATTTCTAAAATTAAAAGCCATTGAGGAATATCTGTCACAATTCAATTTTAACCCTTCGCAATATGTAAATAGTAAACAGAAATGTGATGCATCCCCTAAGAGAACTTTTGTGGAGTGCAAACATATTTATTTCTTAGCTTGATTGATTCTGTAATCTGCAGTGTACTACCGCATATATATTATTTTATATTTGCTGCAGTTCTTTAGACATGTTATTGTTTTTTAGCTCAAGCGAGATGCCTACAAAGAATACAGAGCAAAGAGCAAATGCAGAGAGCAAAAAAGGCTGAAGGCAGTACTACAACTCCAATACAACAGACAGTCACTGCACAAAGCACACCTTGTTCAACGCCTTCACCCTCAGCTCTAACTGTAATACAGACAGACACTGCACCAAGCACTCCGATCTGGACACCTTCACCCTCAGCTTCAACGGCACCTTTCTTTCAGCTACAGACAGACACTGCACCAAGTACACCCATAACAACGGCTTCACCCTCAGCTTCAACAGCAATACAGACAGTGCCAAGCAGTCCAATCTCAATGCCTCCACCCTCAGCTTCAACAGCACCGTCCTTTCAGCTACACAGCGCCAAGCAGTCCAATCTCAACACCTTCACCCTAAGCTTCAACAGCACCGTCCTTTCAGCTACAGACAGACACTGCACCAAGTACACCCATTACAACGGCTTCACCCTCAGCTTCAACAAACACTGCACTAAGCACTCCACTCTCGATACCTTCATCTTCAAATATGACCATATTTTCAGCCGTTGATAGATGCTACACCAAGCACACCAGTCTCTACATCATCACCCTCATCTTCAACAGCAACATCCTTACCTCATAAGGCAAGTTGTTTTCTAGACACATATTGGCCTGTTTACACTTTAACGAGAACTTAAGAAGAGAAACAAAGTCTATCCAAGGATGGGAAACCTTACATGCGTGTCACCTATCCAAAATTCAAGTCGGGAGAGGCGGTCATCCGTGAAGTTGCATGCCTTCCAAGTTATGGTAAACCAACATGATATGGGCACAATTTTGCACTTGACTAACAATTTATTAAATTATAACCAGCTATTGTAGAGTTTTTTATTGTTCCTCATGCCAAGACAAGTGATTTACAGTGCTGAGTCCTTTGTTATGGTCATTTGTCAGGCAAAGTTGGAACTCACTTTCTCTAAATAGACATTACATAATATAGTAGTTTATTTTTTCTGTTTCTGTAAATAAATTTGATTTCTTGATGAGTTGAAGCTAAATTGAAAAGGAATAAAGGCAAAAAGTATTTTGCTCAGCACTGCTGAGCCAAAAATTGCTAAATATATATTTTTTCAAGGCGCTTTTTCTATCCTGGTTACAAGCCCTTCACCCCCTCCCCTATCCCTGAATATAAGCCCTCCTAAAACCTCCTATGGAGATGTACAAGCCTAGGGCTTATAAGCAGCTGTTTATGGTATGGTGTGAGTTCCAAACAAAAAAAGACCAGGGAATTTCAATTGCATTTGGCAAGTGCCCTGATACTAATGATATTTTTATCATCAGTCTGTCAATTAGTGAAGTTTTGTTCTGTTTGTACAGATTATGGAGACACCATGAAGAAACTCCTCTTCAGCCTAACAGATGCTGATAGAAAGGAAGTTCTAGAAAAATATTCATCAAAGCAACCAGAACCTCTAAATAGGCAGTTTCTGCAGAGAAAGAGCAAAGAGGAAGCTGTTAAGGATTACAGAGCCAGACAACAAATGAGTAAAACATCAGTTGTTCCTTCAGGTTAATTACTCTTTTATTCTATTTTAAGACATAAAATAATATTCAGTTATACCGGTGACACTCTGTTAGATTTTTCTTTTCTATTGCTGGCTTCATAAACAACCATCCACAGAGAATCCATGTAAGCCTATTAAAGCACCTAATCTTCAGACAACATTAGTCAGTAGTTGTGAAATTTGATGTACGGTTCACTTTCTACCCTGTGAAATGAATGAATGAAATTAATTCAGATAATACAACTCCTGTACAATATTCTTGTGTTTGACAGGGGCAGAACAGTCCTCCCTTCAATCAAGCAGTCAACACAGCCAAACATGCAGTAAAAGCAGTACAAGAAAACCTCCTACTTGTTCAGTTTGCAAGAAACCAATGCATGGACATAAAGGCCGATGCAAGACATAATGAAGCTCTATGTACAAGTGCAAACAAATAAACATTGCTTTCAAGAAACATTTTAAATAAGGCAGGTCAGCATGGCTTACACGGCTGGCTCACCTCAAATATTTAAGCCCAGAATCCCATTAGGATTACAATATTTCAGAACAGGCCTAGGTGACACTATACATGGGCTTGTGCACCAGGCCCCAGTTGTTCAAATGATGAAGAGTGCCGTGGTCAAATCTCTATCCACACAATAATGCAATTGGTTTCACTAGTACTAATCTGCTGTATAGTGATTTATCTGCTACTGAGCAACTGGGGCCAGGGGCCCATTTCTCGAAGGTCCTGAAAAGTTTTCAGAGCCGAGCTGTCCTTTTCGCATAATTTTCAGATGAAAAAAGTTTTCCTTCATGCCAATTTTCACGAGTACATACAATACCTTGTGTTTTAGATATGGGTAATTAAAGATAGCTTTTCAGCCCCCCCCCCCATTTTTTTTGGGCCCAGTTTTCAATAGACCAAAGGCCTTATCATTTCCTTTGTTTTAGACTGACTTTTCACAGTTAAAGAGTAGTAATGTCTGCCCTAGCTGATGCTTAGTGCGGTGTTTTTTCTTTTCTTACAAGTACCACCACTTGCTGTATATCATTGCACTAACAAAAATTTTCTAATGCTAGAAACTGTTGTAAGAAACAAACCACACACTTAACTGTTTGTTACATGTTTAAATGCTGCAAAATTAAACAAAAACATTTACAATTACAATTAACAATTTTTGGAAAATGGATGACATGGTCTACATGTATCATCAAGTTTCTCTGTCCTGGGAAGTGGAATATCCAGTGGACTGTCGCAAAGGATATTTTTTCTTATGCTGTGGTAAACACAGGCTGGCAATGGCCTGCTGTTGTCCCAACCCAAGAAGCCACGCAGCCATCGTATAGTCCATCTGTAGGCAACGGAACGAATAAACCTAAAACAGATCAAGAGAATCACATTCTTAGAGACCCCTCTTATAATATTGCTCGTTTGACATGAGATGTGATGGACCTAAGAAAGAAATTTGTGAGATGTTCCATAGACAAAATAGCGGGTATTGACTCACTCGTTTTCAGACACTCCTCCACGACAGTGATACGTCCTCCCATCCTTGGTCCTCACTAAAGGCGCCACTTGAACAAGAACTGCTTGGTTAGTTATGGCGTCATAATCCTCGTGTTGTGTTATACAGCTTATTTTCTCAATCGAGCCATCAAAAACCATTTTCCCTGACGTGCTGGTTACTTCTAAATTCTATTGATCCAACTAATAACTCTGTTCTGCAATGTTGACAGCAACACCTGCCAAACAAAGTCAAGTTGAATGGCCACGTTAAGCTTGTTTTTCTTTTTCTTTGACCCAGACTTTTATATTTGGTTGGAGATCTCTCAGGATGAAATGGAAGTTGGAGCTGAATGAATTCACTTACCAAGATTCCAAACAAACTGTTCGTTCATATCTTTCTGCTAAAGTCGAGGGAGTAAGACCGTCAACGTCTCTTTCTTCCTCGGAGTCGTCGACATCAAGTGCTTCGTCTTCAGCTGCTAGCGGTTCATCTTGGTAGGGCAAAAATTCGGAGTCCACAACTTCCCAGTCATCTTCAGAATCTTCGCTGACTTCGTTACATTCGTTCATATTTGATGCATTGCTTGCCTTCGAACACATGCCGTAGCCATCTTCTGAGGCATCAGAAAATAAATGAAGGGATATGTCAACTACTGTGCTGTCGATCAGGTGACATCGCAGTACTTGAACTTGTGACGAGACAGCCAACTTGTACTTCCTCTTCAGGTATAAGATCGTCCCATCCCAGATTTAGCTTCCACAGTCTTTGGAAAATCTTCTTAGCTTCTGGGACAACCAGGCAAACAAATCCCATGGGATCATACAGTGAGCTTACTGCTGAGAGAATTCCACGTTTAGTAGGTGGTTGGTGGGGTTCACGAACCTTGAATAAGAAAGCATCTTTCTCCACATCGCACTGCACACATAGTGTCCTTTCTACAGGGAGGTTCTCAAGATCTAAATCTAGAGTTGGCTTCACACGATCCGCTTCAGGTATCTTAGACAGCACCTCTCAACTGTTACTCATCCATTTCATTTCTTCGGGGTTATATGCTTCTGTTTTCTTAAATTGCTATTAAACAATAGTTAACAGCTTTTATTAAACTTGGTTTTTACTACTAAAAACGAAAACAGTTGCCATTGATTATGCAACCCACAAGGGAGATTTAGAGTCTCATTTTAATACGGCAAAAGTGACGTTCTTTTTTTTTAATAAAGATATGATTGTCGCAGTGGTAATTGCACTATAAGCCTTTGTAAATTCGGGACTCTGACGGGATTTGTACCCATGGCCTCTGCGTTTGCACCACAGGGCTAGTTAATTTCTATCACGTGACCCAATTAGTGAACTTTACTGTTCATTACATCTACTCAAAGATTAGTTGTTTCAAGTTGTTTTTATCCAAAGGATTTACTGCGCTTTTCAAAAACACGCGTATATGGAGTTAAAAAGCCAACCGATGTTTGAGTTTTTCGCTGCCATCAATCATCTTAGCGGACCTGTTAGGAAACAACTTTACTTAAACGGGTTCAAAAGGTCATGGTTTGTGATCTGTGATTGGTGGATTTCGATCCCTTTTGTGTGTTTCTGTGTTGTGTTGTGTTTTCTGTGTTGCAAGATTTGTTGCTTGCGATCGTAACTATAACGAAAAACAATTCTGAAGGCAGCTTTTTAACTTAAGAGTTGTTGTGTTTTTGAAAAGCGCGGTAATTTGAGCTCTTTTTATCCGCTATTAAATATTTAAATTTCGCTGTAAACATGACTCTAAATCTCTGTATATATCTATCGTTCACATTCATCTCTATATGTGGCTAACTTTGAAGTCTGTAAGCTAAGCTACTCAATGAGTCCCGTATGAATTTTTTTTACTTTTCCAGGAGTCTTAAAAAAATATGTATATAATTCTAAGTGATTTTAGCACTTGCCTCGTAATAAGACCTCTTCTTCATTAAATATTTGGTTTGTCTGTGAATGCTGTCACCTTCAGTCCACAACACAACAGCTGTAGTATACTCTGTGAAGATATCTTCCATCACTACAAAGCTTCCCTAATCCTTATCTATGGTGAGACTAATAAACCTGTTAAGAACGGGACATTTCACCCCTCGTCTTCTCTTCATCATGACCTGCCTAATGTTAGCAAATCGGCATTTATCGCTTTCTGTCAACATCTGGAAATTTCTAGAAATTTCTGGAAATTTACAGATTTTTTCTAAAATTAAATTCCCTGTTTTATTCCAGAAACATTTTTTCTGGGTTTTGCAAGCTTTAAATTCTTTCAAAAGCTGGAAATAGCTGGAGAAACGTGTATCTGTTGTTAAGATACTAGAAATTGACAGCTTTTTCTCGTTTTTTTCTTTTTGCAGAAAACTGGGAAAACTGTAATCTAACTACCTATGGTCAGGAATACACTTAAATTTCCAGCTTTTTGCAGTTTTCTAGACCTTTTACCATTTTCCAATAAAACATTAGGAATTGCTGATAAGAGTCCCTTCATCTGTTAAGCTACAATTGAAAGTACAGTGTAGGAGAATCCTGATTTCTCAAATCCTTAATCCTCTTGACTCCTTATTTATTTATTTTTCAAGCAAAACTGGCTTCCCTTTACCAATCAAACAATGCAATTTTGCCTGCCAATTTTGAACGGTTCAAAAATTAGAATCCACGAACATCTAAAAATCTAAATTCCACTGGCACATGTTGCACTGTAATCAATATATTATCAAGTCGCAACAATGGCCGCGAGTGTCACGAGTTTACTGCGCTCCCGCTATTTATGTTTTTTACTTCTTCTATATGTTTTCCTCTTCGAATATTCACCTCAAAAACGCTCACATCCGACTCGACACATGGATAGCAGCGTCCTGTACGTGGCTAGAGATTTAAGCCAACCTAGAATAAGTGATTTGCAATTTTCAAGGAGGTCGAGCTCTTGCAAAGCATCGAAACCATCGCTAACAGATAGAGAACTCGCCGTTACTGGTTGTCGCTTAACACGTTCAGCATCCTTCGCACTACTACTAATCTCTCTTGCTGGTGACATCTCGACAAATCCTGGCCCCGTTGCTTCACCAAGTCTGCTGTGAGAGATTTTACGCGGTTCAGAGGACTCAAGGTCGCCCATCTGAATATAAGAAGTGTCTATCCTAAATTGGACTCGTTAAAACTTTGGTTGCTCAACCATCCCTTCGATGTTTTTACTGTGTCGGAGACATGGCTCAAACCATCGTTTCCGGATAACGAAATTCAGATTCCTGGTTATTCTTGCATGAGATCTGATCGTTTTCACTAAAAAGGCGGTGGTACTATGGCTTATGTTCGACGTGGTATTCCTTATCGACTTAGACCTGATCTTGGAGCTTCTTTTCCTGAATCTTGTGTCATCGAAATCTCCCGACCTAAATGCAAGAAACTAATTATCTGGACGATGTACAGAACACCTGATTCGAATCTGGAAACGTTTATTCAAGATTTAAATACATCTTTGTCATCTGTGCCCGTTAAGACTGAGCATATTTTGCTCGGGGATTTCAACATAAATTTTGCAAGCTCTGAGATGAATAATGATAAAGCCAAGAAGTGCAGACTTCTACAGGTGGCAAATGTTCATCACCTTGACCAAGTAATTAACACATCAACGAGGATAATGGAAACGTCATCTACACTGATTGACTTATTGTTTACTAACACCTCTCATCGTGTTATTGACCGAAGCGTTATTCCATCACCTTTAAGCGACCATTGTTTGATCTTCTGTGTTATCAAATCAGGTGTTCCCAAGGCTCCAGGGAGAACCACCGAATATCGGTCATACAAACATTATTCAAAGCAGGAATTTGTGAACGACTTTAAAGAAATTGACTGGAACCAAGCTCTAAACAAGCAGGACATTGACTACGCGGTAAATGTTTGGAACAATCTTCTTACTCATGTTGCCGATAGTTATGCTCCGATGAGGAAATCAAGAATTAAAGGGGTCCGTTCTCCCTGGATAAACGCACAGCTATCTGAAGCTATGCACCAACGAGATTATTACCATCGTAAAGCCCTGAAAACAAAGTCTGCCAATCATTGGTCATGCTATAAGAAACTTAAGAACTACGTAAATAAGGAGACAAAGAGATGTAAATCGGAATACTATTCTAAGCTTATTACTGAAAACAAATCTAATCCAAGTGCATTATGGAAAACTCTAAACGACATAACACCTCCCAAAGAAAGAAATCCCATCTCCTGCATTGAGGCCGACGGTGTTCAATACTACTTTTCAACAATTGGAACTAAACGGGCGCAAAAGCTCAAGTCTTGTAGATCCCACATCTACTCGGCGCCTGCGGTAAACTTGAGTCTACCCCATGAATTTGCTTTCAAGCCAATTACGGAAGACTTCGTTCTTCGTCAGCTTAAGCAGCTCAAAACCAATAAAGCCATTGGCCTAAACAATATCAGTGCCCGTCTACTCAAAGATTCAGCCTCAGTAATCAGTGCCAGTCTTATTAGATTATTTAATCTTTCCTTGGAAACTCGCTCCTTTCCTTCTCTTTGGAAATTTGGAAAAGTGGCAGCGTTATTCAAGAAAGGTGATCGCTGTGATGCTAACAATTACAGACCCATTACTGTGCTGCCAACGATGAGTAAAATTCTAGAAAAAGCCGTGCACCCCCAACTGTACGCTTATCTTAAGAACAATGGTATCCTTACATCTAAGTAATTTGGGTTCAGACCGAAGTTATCAACTGGACCAGCCTTAGCTCATTTCACAGACAATATCCTCCAAAATATGGACGCTGGTTCCTTTACAGGTGCTGTTTTTCTGGACCTGTCTAAGGCCTTCGATACAGTGGATCATCCCCTGCTGCTGCAAAAATTGACGAACATCGGTCTTGCCACCTCTACCACCCAGTGGTTAGATGGTACCTCACAAACAGATCACAAATTACATCAGTTGGAGATGCTCACTCTGCATCTACCGAAATGCCTATTGGAGTACCCCAAGGCAGTATATTGGGACCTTTATTGTTTTTAATTTACGTGAATGATCTTCCGGACTGTCATCTGGCAAGCGGTATTATTCTTTATGCGGACGATACTGTACTCTATTACTCATCCAAAAGCGTCAGTGATCTTGAACATCACATCAATGGTGACTTGGGGACAGTGTCTGAGTGGTTCTCTAGAAATCTCCTGACACTAAATATATCCAAATGTAATTTTGTTATCTTTGGAAGTCCTCAGAAACTGAATCGTATTCAAGACATTTCGGTTAAAGTAGAGGGCACTAGTATTGAAAGAACACAATCATTCAAATGCCTAGGCGTAACGCTTCAACAGTCTATGTCCTGGGCAGATCATGTCGGTGCCATCAGCATGAAGATTAATCAGAGAATAGGCCTAATTAGGAGAATCAGGAATCTGTTGCCACTACAAGCTAGAGTTGCCTTGTATAATCCCCTAATCCTCCCTCTTTTTGATTACGGAGACGTTATATGGGGGGACAAGAACAATGACACCATCATGTCAGAATTACAGATTCTACAGAATAAAGCTGCTAAAGTTATGCTGGGGGAACCACCCCGAAGCTCGTCAACTCAAGCACTGAAGAGTCTAGATCTGAAGTCACTGTCCACAAGAAAGTTTTTTCATCGCTGCATTGCAATCCACAAGTGTCTTATTGGAGAAACCGATTTCAACTTTAATTTTACTAAAACTCAAGCTGTTCATTCATATAATACAAGACGCTCTAATGATATTCGCTTACCCCTACCCAGAACAAACTGGGGTAAACAAACTTTTATTTTTCACGCCGCGAAAGACTGGAACAGCCTTCCAAATGATTTAAAAGAGTGTAATATTTTATCTATTTTTAAATCCAAGTTAAAAACTTTTTTAAAAGATCTCAGCTAATTTTTAAACCTTGATATTTTTTGTATGATCGATTTTAAGATTTTAAATTTTTAAATTTGTTTTACTTGTAAACATATTTTACTTTTTTCGTAATTATTAATTAATTAGTTAGATTAATGCATGAGCGCCCCACTGAAAACCGCCTTGGCGAGTTGGGCTGCCTCTATAAATATTATTATTATTATTATTATTATAACATGCTGCGATGTGAAAACTATTAACACACATTGTCAAATAAAATATGTAATTATATGTATACTTCTTGAACTTGAATAGAATAAATTATGGACAGTGCTCAACTCTGAGAGGAACAGTGACTATAATGATCTATAGTGGTACGATTTCAATTCATCGTTTTCAAACGATAATTGAAATCTTACTACTATAGATCATTATAATTATATGTATACGTATGAATATATTCCCTATAAAATTATTAACTGACATTCACCTGGTTGTCTAGGAGTAGACACTTTTAACATTTACTATCACAACCTTTGAGTTGCCTACTGAATTAAATATTCAAAAATTACTAATCAACAGTGACGACTCAGCGACAATGGCCACAAAAATTTGGATCTGTTGATACAGATGTGTGGCTTCGATTTCCTGAAAAATATAAGATTTTTTCCAGTACACAATCCACTGGAACAACTTTGTGTTCGTCCTCTTCACTTGCAATTCTTAGAAGGTGACGTGATTTCTCGGAGACAAAAAAGGGTTTTTCAAGATCTAAAAGAATCCCCTTGATAACAATGAAAATCAAGCCTCTTAGAAAATTGTACACCCCCCGGGACGTAAGAAACGATCGATATGCATTCATGCATGCATTGAAGCTTAAGCTTAAAACAAAAAGAGCAAGAAAGATTGTGACGTTTAATTAGAATGACTAAAGACACAGCCGTACGTGCTCACAGTACTTTTTTTTCCATTCGGCATTGAGCTTCTGCTTCTGTATAACGACAGGTAAAACAGTGGGTAAAAATATCGATGAATGGAGACTGACTTCGATCTTCACTTGCGAACTCAAGGCGATGTACGAAGCTCAAGCAGTTTTTTTTACTCTGACCTCAGTTCAGATCTCATGCTTGTCCCTCACATATTTTTTATTAACTTAACCGGTGAAAAAAAATCAGCATATGCACAAATATCTCAAAGATCTAGATCAATGCGAACGTTCAGAAATCAAGATGGCTGCACTCGGATGCGACGATGAAAGACTGGATCCTAGCACCCGTGTTTTGACGGTTTTGGCGCGAATTTATGAACGCGGCTGCCTTAACCAAACCAATCAAACCTTGCCTTAATGGTTGGCATTAGGGACTTGTCAGAAATTAGCAGGGGGGAGGGGGGGTGGAAACAGAGGGAGGGTCACAACTTTTTGAGACTGCAGAAAAGGGAGGGGTCATGAAAAATGGGCCGTTAAAAGAGGGAGGGTCATGCAAATATGTGTCCGTGATCATGTAGAGGTTCACCCACAGAAGAAAAAAGAAGTTCTTTATTTAAAAAAAACCTGGGAGAAATAAGAGAGTCGAGTGATCAGCTGTCAGAATCAGAGTTCGACTCTTAATGTTGTCATCTAAAATGTATGTATATGGCATTACAAAGAAAAAATTAGAAATATATTTTGAGCTTTCATAATACTGACTCACCCTAGTGTATTGCAAGAACTAGATTTTATCATTTATACCAGAGGGGGAGGGTCATGATATTTTAGGCCAAGGTCATGGGGAGGGTTAGCAAATTTTACTCACATTGCAGGGATAGGTCACCTCATTTCCGAACCCAAATTTAAAATTCCCACCCCCTCCCTCCCTGCTAATTTCTAACAAGTGCCTTATATTCTACCCACCACATCGATCGAGAGGGACTGAGATTGAATTTTGGACATCTTGTGACATGTTATACCAACGAAAGATGCCTACGATGTTTTGATGTATTTGCCGGCAGGGGATTCGCCTTTCTTTTGCTTTGAGCTTAATTATTTTTGAGAGATCACATTCTCACCAACAAAGGGTGAGTATAACGAGTATAACTGTATTTTGTAGGTATTGTACGTGACGTTTCAAAGCATGTTTTAGATATTTCATGGGGCTACGTGGTACACATGTAACCCCAAACACTGTTGGTGGTTTTGGTGGATGTTGAAGTGTACATCCACTAAAACCACTCGACCTGTCCAGACCGCACATATGAGCCCTTACCTATAACCATTGTTAAATCTCCAAGGAGGCAAGGGTTTTAATATTTTTAGGCGCATAGTTACCCTTCTGCAAAGAACTGACGGACTTTTTAAGACCATACTCATAAAGCATAATAATTATTGACACAAACAAAATTTTAATCATCGTTTTTATATAAGTTGTTTTTATTGACACATACAAAATATTAATCGTGGTTTTTATATTAGTTGTAATGAAAATGACTCTTTGCTCTGATATACAGGCAGTCAGTGTAACTTTAAATCTTAACACTTTTGGTAACGACCATTACAGATCTGCTTATGTCTCATCCCCCATAAGGGTTTGAAGGAGCAAAGTTTCCCAACCGAGATCCCCCTCATAAAATTAATTGATTGGCGCCTAATTGATATATGTACTTCGAAAAGTTACATTTCCCAGTAAACTTTTTTTTGTTGGGATATATGATATCCGCCTTTAGCACCTTGGTTAACTGGACCATACCCTTGCATATAACGTGATAAATTTAACAAAGTGATTTTTTTGTACACAATATGCAAAACAATGGACGGACGTACTTGAATAGCCGATGTTATTTACATTTAAATTTGATTCCAAATTTTGGAATCCACAATATTGGAAGATGTATAAATGTCTAATGGAGCATACTAATAAACTTTAACATCCCAAAGCAAGTTTTTCGCTGAGCAGTATGTTTTTAAAGTGATATATTGATGACCGAATCAACCTTGTTTTAGACACAAGTCATGAATTCACGCTTTTTAAATGCCAAAGCAGTTCTTGTCATTTCCTTTTCAGTGAGATAAAAATTGGCACATTAAAGCAAAAAAAGGAAAATTTAAAAATTCACCAGCTTCTTATAAAACACCATAATATGTAACTGGGGTGACCAGCTTATCAAAATAACATTCTGATTATATCCCCTTAAGCTGTGGACCCTATTACACTTCACTATCAACTAAACTGGGGCAGATCCATGATTTATTTAAGGGCGGGGGGGAGGTGATACCAATCAGGCCACCAAACTATACCTTCATTTATTTTAAACTTCCCTACTTTTGCCCAAAAATGTTGGGAGTAAGGAAGTGAGGATGAACTGGAACCTGCAACACCACAAGCTCTTGCAACGCCACAAAACAGAAGAAATGGGAATATAGTACTGACCTAAACGTACACACAGTCAGGAAAACCTGCTAGTTAGCCAAAAGTAAGGACAGCTTGATTTAGCTATTGATGGAATTTAATTGCTTGTACTCTTTTTGTACATTGTAAGGCCAGTCAGATTCAAAATGCTTTTGGTTTTTCTAAAGAGGGTTTGCTAGCCACCCATTCAACCCCCTCTCCCCCCACTGGATCTGCTCCTTCTAGGGTCAGTACTTAGTTGTTACATAGGCTTAGTGGTTTGCAATTTTTACACTTTTGACATTGCCACTTTCTCTTTGAATTAATTGCCCAGTCACGTACTCGTTCACAGTCCAGGTTATACCAGCGAGAACACTTAAAACACTGCACATACTCTTTCTTGTCATTTGGCAGTCGGCACTCACAAAAAATTTGAACCAATGTTCTCTTCTGATCGTTGTGACAAATGACCCTTCTAGTGCTTGATGGCAAGGGGGCCATTCTGCCTTTTTCAAGGCATTCGATATAATGCTGTCGCATCATTGCTTGATCAAAACTTCTTGGAGATGCTGTGTCTATACCATGGCGTAGATCAGTGGCGAATGCCAATGCATAAAGGCCACAGTCGCTTGAACTCATCTGCCTCTGGACCTTCTCATTCATAAACATTAGTGATCACCAGTGTGCAGGAGGATGCGACAGGCATGCTCAGCTGCAGTGGCATTTGGTTTTCTGTACAGACTGTCAAAGACCCTCACGATGCCGAGACATGGCACACCAATTGAAGTGAGACATAGCCAGTGTTCCCCAACATTAACTATCTGTACGAACTCGGTTGAAGCTGGTTCAACCAAATGACCTTTTACAGATGGATCTTGTAGACTGTCAATCAAAGGGAACTGTTTCTTACGGAGTATTTGGCCAGCTTGAATCTCTGTGTCAAAGAGCCACCCCTTCTTGTCTAAGATGTTACTTTTATGCTCTTGTAATAGCGTTAGCTTTGACTTAGGATCGTCAGTGTCAACGTGACGTAAAGTCAGCCAAATTGTTGGCCCTAGGGTGTCATCGCTAATCACTGTTATTTGGGGTGTAGGTAGCTCACCTTGTGGGCCAGTATTCTTCCTCTCATTTCCTTCTTGGATTCTTTTCAGTGTCAGCGAAGGTGGATCTTTTCTGGCAGATGTCAATGTCTCCTTACAGTGGACAGCTTGATTATTTTGTTTTGCAGCCGTTGGTTGGTTGGCCGATGCACATGCAGCCCCCAATACGTCCTCCCTGTTTTTTTCTTGTTTTATGCCATTGATTACCGTAAGCTTGGGCGCGACTTCACTCGCAGGATTTGTTCTTTTGTGTGATGCTGTTCGGCGTTTTGTCGCGAAAGGACAGGTACATGGACAAAGCACGTCTTACGATACATTGCGGCCTTTCTCCCACTCGCCCACTGTATTTGCTTTTAGTCTTTCTTTTTGGAAAAGAAGCTTTGCATCTCTTTTCAATGGGGCTTGCCTTACTTGACACTTCTTCACATTTTTTGCTTCCACCCCCTTCCACAACGAGTCCATCTTCCAATGGTTTGTGTTGTTGCATTTCGTTAAGAAGTCTAGATAACTCCTTATTAAGACCTACTAGTACTTCTTTATCTTGGACCACAAAAGTAGGTTGCCGTATTTTGTCTAAAAGGAGGCGGCATTTTTTCCCCTCACTCTTTCTGAAAAGGGATGGGTGGATCTCATTGGGATAGGGGTTTCTGGAAGAGGAAGAACATTTTCTTTTGAATACAGTCTTTGTTTTTTTTGACAGTGGCTCATTGGACTGTAGTGGCTCGTAGGATTGTGTGTTGTCATCATTAGGTGCACGTGGGGAACTGGATAGAGACGGTGGAGGACAGCTTGAATCAAGAAGACGATGATCTAGGGTGAGGAATGGCAACTCCCGATAGGTTCACGGCAGTTTCTCCCATTTCCACTCTGGAAAGTGCTTAAAAATGGCAAAGAAGTGCTTGCAAAGCAGAGGACTCCGCTGCCATGTCTTACACTGGCATGAGGGGGGTGTTCCATCGTTGTCGCCAAACTGCACCTGGTACCACGTTTTACTTAAGGATCCGCTTTTTTCTTCAAATACACCTTCCGTGTCAGATGGCTTTATGTGGCACTTCTCAATTTCCTCTGCAAGGCTGAGTTTTTCTTTGTAGTGTTCCACAAAGTACCTTGGCCTGTTGACGAGGAATTCTGGTAACTCTGTGTTGTATTTCTGTACATCTTGTGACATCTTACGTCTTTTTCAATGTACCTGTCATAGAATCACCATAGAAAAGTTTCATATTTTGAAAAATAGTAATAGAAAGTAACGTGTACGGAATCTCTGACAACTGTGATACTTGCGAGAATGTTTGTCATTAAAAGTATACTCAGAATATTGGTATTATTAGTAAATGTTATTATGCAACTACTCCATTTGCAGAGTTGGTTTCTTAACCTCTGCGTAAGATGATTCCAGTGTAACCTTGATAATGAAGAGCCAAGGGACGGGAAAATGTGTTCATTATATCAAGTTTCTTTTCCATATATTTTATTATTACTGGGGCGAAGAATAATTTTTGTTATATGTGACCTTCTCCAGGAGAACGTACACTAACGGTTTTCCGTTTAACGGGTAAAAACTAACGGCTAACGAACGACTTGTTAACGGCTTTTCTAACGCCTTTAACGGGTTGGCTAACGGTTTGAACAGGTAGGCAAAAAAATATAACGACCTACAAAAGCGTTCGAATGGATTTGCTTTGATGTTCCTAATGGGGGGACTAACGGCTTCAAGAGACAATCATCTAATGGTCTAAGAGAACGTTTGATAAAAATCAAACGTTTCGAGTGATAACAGCTCAAAGAAAAGAGTTTCAACGACTATAAAACACTATGCGCGATGAAATCAGTTGTACCTGTCTGACATTTCAAATCATCTGAGTCATCAATAAAACTCGGGAGACAGACAACACATAAAATTCAGTTAAAAACCCAATCTTTAAAATTCGTTTATTACTCACCAACGTTCGTCCAAGTCATGGACCAAAAGTCGCAATGTTACTTCCGTTTCTCGGGTTATTAATTTACTACATGTAGCACGCAAACATTCACGTGCACGAGTTCGAAGTTTTCGCTCCAGTCTCGCGCTGTGGCCGTTTTGAAAAAAAGCAAGAGCTTTTCTAGAAAGTAAATTATAAAAATTGATACATTTTCCCCGTTCTTGATCATATCTTGACTAAAAAAGCGAATTTTTACCGCTACTTGGTTGATTGCTGCATTTTAGTTCGATCGATCCTGACGATGTCGCCGTCCAAGTATCGTCATAGCAACCACTTGCTCAGTCCCAGTCCTTTGATGTCATACAGGTATTCTCACGAAAATGTATTTCCCACGTTTGTCCCACAGAACTTAAAAAACACAGACAAAAATTATCCACTTATTTTATTTATTGCTACAATACCTCACATTACAAGTCTGAGAGAAAATCTAATGGAAAACGAAAGTTCTAAACATCGAGGTATGCATCAAACGACAGAGCAAATATTTTATAAATACATATCGGACACGGAAAGCGAATCTTTTTACATTTACATCAATCGAGAAAGCTGCATTTAACAATAGATCTAAACAAGAAAGCAAAATCTAATTGGGACGCAAATTTTCAATACCGATATGTCCGGAAATAGTAAATCTCTGTGCTCGACATTTGCCATTTATCTTGGTTTTCACGGTTCACCAGCACTTGCCCTCATCCTCATTGGGTCCAACCGGAAACTTTGTGAAGACCAGAACTGCAACAAAAGCAAACAAGATATTTAATAAACCTCTACCGAAAAATGCACTTAGAAGTGGGTAAAGCGCTTTGAACAAACTAAATAATATCAATAATAAATAATGATTTGGAGGTGGCACATCCACAAAGTGGTTCATCGTAGGAGAAAACCGGAGTACCCGGAGAAAAACCTCTCGGAGCAAGAGAGAGAACCAACAACAAACTCAAACCACATATGGCGGAAGTTTTAAAGAGGTAACTGCATCAAGATCTTAAAAGGTGACGTACCTTTCAGTGAGTGAAGTGAAGTCTTGTCCGGTCAAGCGGGCTTTTATTGAAGTTGCCTTCTGTGTTGCCCATGGCAAGCTCCTCCTTTGTGAAGAACTGCTTCAGCAACCTGATAGCACATCTGTCGTGTTCTCTGTGGACTCTGTGGACCTTTCTCAGTGTGACGCAGCTGCTAATAAGTTCGTCTGTTACCACACCAGTTACATGAACGGGACTGTCGGAAACAGGATACTCAGACACATGTCTAATAGCTGGACTGCTGGATGCATGATCTCTGCAAATGTGGAACGACTGGACTGCAGGTCGTACTGAAAGACTCGCTTAATGTGCAGAGTGCATTGGCATCGATCGTAGATATATCTGTAAGGGTCTCCTCCATCATCTCAACAGCGGGTAACGTACTGTCATTGAACTATAGGGAGCGAAAAAGAAAAGAGAAGTAAGTAAAAGAGGCTGAAACATATTTCCTTCCAACAGGATTTTCTACTTACTCTATTCTAATTATAAACACTATCAAGAAAACAGTTTTAATGCATAACACAGCATTATATAACAAAACTGAACAATTATGTTCAATTGATGCAAAAACACGTTTTGGCTTTAAAAGATAACAATTAGCGAGTAATAGCCCTGTATTTAAATATGTTAAAATTTCTTGTTAAAACTCGAACTCGAGAAAATGAAAACCTGCAGAAGTACATCCACTTTATGAGGCAATGATCTTGCTCAAGTAAGCTAGTATTACTATTATTATTGTAACAAACTAATAACTTGAAACTATTTCTAATAAGCAATGCTTACATTTACAAGAGGAGTTAGATCTGAGTTGACCGGTACTGCTTCAAGGCGATCCAGATGCTCCCCGATTCTTTCTGGTGCCACAGTCATTTTATTCTGCCTCAACGCAATTGTCTCTTCTCCCTTTTCCACAGCCTGCAAGAACAAAGGGCAGAATTCAATTTAAACCAGTATCAACTCGATTGATAGCCTGCGTCACAGACCATCAAAACAGCCTGGAACTACTAATGGTCTAGACGATACGTGGGCCGGCTGCAATGCAGCCTCAATTGATAAATTGTGAACATGGAATCTTGACTTACAAACTCGAAATTTGAAAAACCTCGAATGTTTAAGTGCGAAATAGAATATTAAAAATTGTAAACTTGATTTGGGGAGAACTACACACTCACCTTGAATAACCTTTTGTCCCTTTCTTGCAGTTCCCTCTTCAGTAGGCTAAGTTCGGCAGATTGTTGCAGTGTTGGCGAAGTCTGGGTAGCCACGTTGATCGCGAGCGTTTTGGCACCTGGAGTTTGTGTGGCGACGCTGTCATTCCTTTTTGTCAGAGTGTTCGTGGTCAGGCTCTCGACGTTGGCAGTCTTGGGTTTCTTTGCGGCACGATTAACACTCCAAATCGCCTCTCGTTTCTGCTGTTCCGTCAAGAATAAAGCGTATGGGTCTGTGACAGGCGCATTCACCTCTGTCTGGGTTGGCATTTGACCTAACAGGATTCTGCTGGTTGTTCTGCTGGGAATGTTTGTTCACGATTGTTTGTCGTGCGTAAATAAAAGAACATGGCATTAGAACTGCCTCAAAGAAAGGGAATGTGCCTCTCAGTTAATTGATCGAAGTAAGCAGTGACTTTTAAGAGTATTTACCTTTCTTTGATTTCCTGGATTCCCATTTTTCGCATACTTCGGCGTCATAACATCGCGAACCGAACGTCATTTTGACAGCGTCTCCAGGTTCGAGAGCAGACAGTTCTTTTTCGTTACTGTCATTTTCAGTGATTTGGAAAACTTATTGCCAGTGGAGAGACAGACCGCACTGGCCTAAAAGAAGAGACTTGAAACTGAATTGAATTGGTTATGAGTTCGTAATATATGAAGCCATTGGACCTCTGAGGGAACAGATGCAAAAAATTTTTTCCTACTCTATCTAGGATTGAAATGCACCAATCAACAAAAACTAGCGCACGTCTAGAATATTAATGAGTTACCAATCATTACGTTTGAGCAATGTAAGTTGCATTTACGAATACGTGCATTGGTTATGAATTATAACCCACTTATAGTTTGTTGTCCTTATTTACATGTCACAGGCAACTATCCCATCTGATTTCTTTTTTGTTCATTATAGTTTGAACTCGTCTCTATTTTCCAACGATGAGAATATGTGGTCTGATTCAGAAGAGTCTACCTCTGAATACTTGACAGTATATATGTTGTAATTATATTTTTATCCCACATAATTTTTGTTTTCTCTTATTAGTTTTTGAGTATGGTAATGTGTGCGAATGAAGTTTAAACAAAAGAAAAATAAAAATTACCTGAGATAATAAATTAACAACAACATAAATACATCTATAAGAATTCGATCGGATATTGCATAAACATAACAGTCTATATATTATTGCATTTGAGTTTATTACCGCATGTCAGGTTTTTACAAGTAATCTCTTCCTGCTAACAAACACTTTGTTCCCAGGGTGATCTCTAAACCGGGCATAAAAAGGTCCATTGGTGGAGTACATTGCCCATGAATAGTAACATGTTATACTACAGTTGACCATGATGTTTTGGTGCCTTTTTTCAGTAATCAAGCACTTTATAATTCTGCCATCCTTGAATAAAGACGGATGTATTGACACTGACAGTGACACTGATTTTTATGTAAAAAAAATTCAATTGCCCCACAGACTGGGTAAGAAAAATTAGCTTCTGCTACTATCAGGGTGGTTCCTAAAGCATTGCACAATAATATTTGGCGCAGACATGCACTGGTGAAATGCCAATGCATAAAAGTGTTAACCCCCCCCCCCCAGCCGACCCTGCCTTTCTTCATATGCCTGGGTCAAGAGATCCACTTCTCATGGAAAAACTAGGTTCTGCTAACAAAATACGACATAGTGAGCTTACATGTGATTTGCTGGGAGAAATGAACAATTTTCTTTTTCCCTCAATTTTTTTTTATACTTTCTAACTGCTGTTTATCTCAACAGGCACACAGGAAGTATTGATTGTGCTAATAGCCTATCCTGGCTGTATGCATCAAAGAGGATATCTTTCAGGTAATTGCTCGCTGACTGTACTGGTGATGAAGATGTTAATGATCATCATTATCATTGGCTGATTCTCCATTGAACTGAAGTGTTCTATTGTGGCCTTTATTATCGGTTTAGTAGCATTTTCTCAAGTTGTGAAAATATTTTCTCACTCTCAAACTTGAATATTTTACAGTTACAGGGCCTACAGAGTAAGAAAATGCCTTGAAGTGATTTACGGGAACTACCACCTTCACCTCCCTCCTGCCACAAACCAAAAAAACAAAGGAGAACAGTTGTTCAGCTGAAAGTACTATCAGCGGACAAAGCAATGGGACATAAAGATCATAAAAGCAGACAAGGGATATGAATATATTCCCCTCCTCATTGCTAACATATTACATGCCAGGTTACGTGATGTGGATATTGTGACAAGGAATATCTCTCTAAATGCAAGTGATCCCCAACTGTTGGCCCCAACCATTGCAGCCATACCACCACCTCCCACTGCAGAATTGCATAAGTGGCAGAGTCGGTTCAGTTTACCTGCACTGTCAAAAAGCTGTGAACCAGAAAAAGGTGATATTTAGAAAAATCCATCACCTATGGAAGACTAAGTTGTCATATTTTGAGATGCATAGAACTGAGTCCAGTCAGTGTTATCAGACTAAGATATATCACTTTCTTTAATTGTGTTATTTTTGGGCACTCAAAATAGTTAATTTTGCGAGTTACACAGGGGTGGGTCACATGGTGTACATGCTATTCTCAAGTTTCAGGGATTGAGTTGCAACTTCATTCTTGTTTGTGTTCGGGTTGTACGTACGCCTTCTAGTTTATGCTGTAATTGTAATTTGTTTCTGCTGTACTTTTCAACATGTCTCAGTACAATATACATACGCTTCCGTCACGGGATTATGCTGGCGTGCATGCAGGGGAAGACGAAGAATTTCACGACAGCTTCGAGTATCCGCCCGTCTACCTCGCTAACGATCATGGAACGTCTTCGCCCGGTGTTCGCAATGGCCAGTCATCCACTCCTCGCGCTATAACCAGCGACGTCAATGACGATGCAGATGACATCGCTGCGTTAATCGCGGCCATTGCTCAAGCCAAGGCAGATAATGAAGAGCTAGAACATCAAGCAGAAACAGTCAAACTGAAAGCCGAACTTCACACCATGTGTCAGCGAAACACCCATTTACAAAGTCAAGCGGCTGCCCGTCCTGATTTGGCTCCTGGTGAACGTGGCAAACCTCGAGAGTCTTCTGTCACGATAAAAGAGCTCCAGGCTGATCTTGCTTTGACCGTGAAGGTTTCTTCCGAAATCGAGCGTCTTGGGTTTTCCTCGAGTGACTGAAGACAACGGCGACGCCTCCATCAAGAAGAAAGCTTGAGGTAAGAAATTACAGGCGGGCAAGACTGCTAAGCTCAAGAGTCGTGTGTTAGCGCAACAGCATTGGCCTCATAGTTTTTTTTAGTCTCGCTTACGTTTCCAAGGAGCGACCTTATGACGAGCTAACTCTTGCCGAATTTGCTGCCGGATACGCCTCCATCTTGCAGCTCAATAGTCTGCCTCCTGATGAGCGTTCTGGCTGTCTTGATCATTTCGTTGTTTTGATGTACCTCGTCACTCAATTTCCTTGCCCTGTCGTTCAAGGATTACATGCCGCTGTCTTCTTTGAGATCGAATGCGGTCATGCTCATTGGGGCGATTCGTTCGCTCATTTGGAATGGTGTCTGCTTTGCTAGACGACTAAATCAAGTATCAGTTCTCCTCGCCCCTCTGGTGCTGTGTTATTTTGCCGTGATTTCCAAACCGGGAAATGCTCTCATACAAAGGATCATTATCGCACAATCTGTAATGAAAGAAAGTGGTTACAGCACATTTGCGCCCAATGTTGGACGTCGTCGCGCACCATTGCGCGACACTCCGAGTTGTCTGTAGAGTGTCGCGGATCTTCGCCTTCTTCGAGTTCATCTTTTGACCCTCCCGCTACAACCTCCACCTGACTTTCAAGTGACAAGGACGGTGTGTTTTCGATCGACGTTGTTTCTCCCGCCTCTCACGACTCAAGACTTTGCAAGATTTTTTCCCCTGTCGCAGGGGCAGGGTCATGTTCTTATGTTGATTCTTCTACAATGGACTCCCGTGGTTTCCCAGACATGCCTGACATTTCAATTTCGCCAGACTCTAGTCTCTCGGAAGATATTTCACGACCTTTCCCGACATTTTCACCTATGGTTGCTGATTTCTCCTCATGCATCGACTCCTGCCCTTTTCAACCTTTTCTTGACTTACATGCTCGTGTTTCCGAGTCTCGTGTTTATAATTTTCAAGGACTTTGTTTGCCTGTACCTTCTTCACTTCGCTTGGTGGTCTTATTTACGAGATTACGAGGATTATGCCATCTGTGATTTTTTAGAATTTGGTTGGCCCGTTGGATTCGATTATTCCTCTTCTTTTCCAAAGACACCTGATTTTCGTCATCACAAGGGTGCCATTGATTTTCCGGACGCAGTTGACAGTTACTTGTTATCAGAGACTGTGAGAAACGCGGTTACTGGTCCATTTTCTCATAATCCCTTTTCATGTCCAGTTGCGGTCTCTCCTTTGAACTCTGTACCAAAGTCAGATACCACCGAGCGTCGAATTATTTTGGACCTTAGTTGGCCAGTTGGTTCTTCAGTAAATGACGGTATTCAATCGGGTTCTTAATCGGGTTCAATCGGGTTCTTCTTCTTCTCAGCAGCAGCTCCGAAACTCTGGAATGAGCTACCTGTGGAGCTTCGTCAGGCAACATCACTTAACAGTTTTAAATCTCGACTTAAAACCTATCTTTTTAAGAAGTAATTTTATAGTTTGTAACTTAGTTTATTTTATTCTCACGGTAATGTATTTTCGTTTTCTTTTAAACATATGATTGTAAAGCGCTATTGATCTGCACATGTAAATACGCGCTATATAAATTGGTAAATTATTATTAAATTATTATTATTCTTACTTAGCTCGAGAGATTGCCCTTGTTTATCCCACAGTGGACCTGATTGCTGATCGTGTTGCAGCTCTTGGTTCTGGTTGGTTACTATTTAAACAGGATTTAAAACGAGCATATCGACAATTTCCTGTGGACCCTCGTGATTATCCCCTGTTGGGATATTTCTGGAATGGTAATTTTATTTCGACATTGTCTTGCCCATGGGACTCAGAACTGCTGCCATGGCTTGCCAGCGTGCAACAAATGCTGTTCGTTACATTCTTTCTACTGCCGGTTGTCATGTTTTTAATTACTTAGATGATTTCATTGGTGTTGCCCTCTCGTCCAGAGCACTTCGTGACTATGAGTTTTGTGGCTCACTTCTCAATGCATTGGCCCTTCAAGAATCTCCATCCAAGGCCCGCTCTCCCTCTACAACATTGAACTGTCTGGGTGTTGAGATCAACACAGCGGATATGACTTTGTCGATAACTTCAGCAAGGCTTAATGAACTGGAAGGGTTGCTGTTGACGTGGTTAACTCAGAAATCAGCTACTAAATCGGAGTTACAATCATTGGTGGGAAAACTGTCATTCGTCTCACGCATACTTGCCTTGCTTCGTACTGTGAAACGTAACCACCACCATGTTAAAGTTTCTAGGGAATTTTATCGTGATATTCTTTGGTGGCTGCGTTTTATTCATGTTTACAACAGCATTTCCATTGTCCCGACATCTACTTGGTCTTCACCGGATGCTATTTTTGCTACTGATGCTTGTTTATCAGGGTTGAGGTGGACTGACACGTCAAAACTTCTTTCATACTGAGTTTCCTCACGACGTCATGGATAAGTTTCCCTCGATTCATCACCGGGAAGTCCTTGCTATTCTCGTGGCTGCTCGTCTGTGGGGACATCTCTGGCAGAATTTGCGTATCCTGGTACATTGCGATAATGCAGCTGTAGTTAGCTCGCTTAATTCCGGTCGGGTCCAAGATCCTACTTTAGCTAGCTGTCTGCGTGAGCTTTGGTTTCTTGCGGCGTCACTCGAGTTTCAGTTACTAGCAGTTCACTTATCTAGCGCAGATAATCGTCTTGCCAATTTATTGTCCAGGTGGCATTTGAATCCCCAGTTTCAAGAAGAATTTTACGTCAAGATTGCTAGTTGTTTTATACAAGAAGAAACCATGCCTTCCTACTATTTCCATGTGGCTGATTGCATGTAGTTTTCTCTGCAGATCCCGTTCTGTCACAGTTATCAAGGGATCTCAAGAAGTCTCGTAGAGCTGCTTATGCCACAGGAACTAGCAAGAACCATCGAACTCAATGGAGAACTTACCTGTATTTTACTTTACACTTTAATTTAATTTTCTTACCAGCTTCATTGCACACTATATGTTTGTATTGTCAGTTTTTAAGTGGGTCCATGACACCACCCTCAGTTAGAAATTAGAGTGGGATTAAGCTTTGCATCTTATGCTAGGATTCGAGTTTCCACACCTATCCTCCCATGAGCTCAAACTCACGCTTCGTGGTATTGACCGGCTGGCACAACATCGTCCACATCGCGCTCCCCTTATTACCCCCACCCTACTTTGCATCCTTGTCGCTCACGGGGTTGATTTCGACCTGGCCGACCTCACCTTTTTTGTGGGCCTTTTCGTTTGCCTTTTTTCTTTTTGCTCGCATTTCCAATCTTGTTCGTGACTCCTTCGTTACCTCGGGAGTTCACGAGCACAGGTCCATTTGTTGTGGCGATGTTGTCCCAACTCATTACGGTTTATGTGTTCAGTTTACTTGGTCTAAAACTATTCAATTCAGTGAGTGCATCTTAGAATTACCTTTAGTGCGTATCCCCGACTCGCCTAGTTGTCCAGTACGTTTGTTTTAACTCATGTGTGACATTATCCCAGCTCCCCAATCGGCCCCTCTCTTTGTTATTCCCTCTCATTCAGATAGATTGCGACCGGTTCTTAAGAGTCAGTTTGTTTCGGTTTTGCGTGATCGCTTGCAGTCTGCTGGGATGCCCCAGGCTAATTCTTATTCTTATTCTTTGGGGATTGGCATTCTGACGCATACAAGTGTTATCTTGAAATTTCCTTACCCCTTAGGCTTCGTGTGTCTCAGGGTATGGCTTTTGGCCTTTCGACTTCGAAGTCATCAATTGTTTGGCTGGTTTTTGGTGGGCAGAGAGGATGTCTTTGTTTTCTTTTTCCTCTGTCTCCTTCGGGCAGGTGGTCGTTCATTTTAATAAACCTCTCTCTGTGCCAAACAGTTTGTCTCCGTGTCTTTATATTTAGTATGGTGTTCGAGGAGTATCCCAAATAAAATTTACTATGTCTGATTCTTTTCTTGTCTTCTATGATTTTGATATCTTGTCTATGATTAAAAGAAAAAATCCTTTTCGTTTTTATTGTGTCATTTTGATTTTAAATTTGTCACGTTTGATTTCTCCAACAACAATTTTGGTTTCCAAAGTTTGTCACGTTTGATTTCTCAAATGCATTTTTGATTTCCAAAATTTGACGCTTTTGATTTCTAAAGTTTGATGCGTTTGATTTCCAAAATTTATCGCGTTTGATTTCTCAAATAACACTTTTGATTTCCAAAATTTGTCGCGTTTGATTTTGCAAATGACTCTTTTGATTTCCAGAATTTGTCGTGTTTGATTTCTCAAATGACACTTTTGATTTCCAAAATTTGACGCGTTTTGATTTTTCAGTTGACACTTTTGATTTCCAAAATTTGTTGCGTTTGATTTCTCAAATGACACTTTTGACTTCCAAAATTTGATGCGTTTTGATTTTTCAATTGACAATTTTGATTTCCAAAATTTGTTGCGTTTGATTTGTCAAATGACACTTTTGATTTCCAAAATAAGACTCGTTTTGATTTCTCAAATGACACTTTTCATTTCCAAAATTAGATGTGTTTTGATTTCTCAATTGACACTTTCGATTTCCAAAATTAGTCGCCTTTGATTTTTCAAATGACACTTTTGATTTCCAAAATTTATCGCGTTTGATTTCTCAAATAACACGTTTGATTTCGCAAATGACACTTTTGATTTCCAAACTTTGTCACGTTTGATTTCCAAAATTTGTCGCATTTGATTTCTCAAATGACACTTTTGATTTCCAAAATTTGACACGTTTTGATTTCTCAAATGACACTTGATTTCCAAAATTAGACGCGTTTTGATTTCTCAATTGACACTTTCGATTTCCAAAATTAGTCGCCTTTGATTTTTCAAATGACACTTTTGATTCCCAAAATTTATCGCGTTTGATTTCTCAAATAACACTTTTGATTTCCACAATTTGTCGCATTTGATTTCGCAAATGACACTTTTGATTTCCAAACTTTGTCACGTTTGATTTCCAAAATTTGTCGCATTTGATTTCTCAAATGACACTTTTGATTTCCAAAATTTCGTTAGTCTCCCAGCTGGGGATAGCCCACTTGTTTGATGAGTGACACGTGACCTTTGGCTCTTCTCTTCTCTGCTCGTGTTTGGCTGCCATGTCAGGCCAAGGAATTCGTGAAAATGGTACGTTCTGTTATGGAATTTAGTCACTATTATGTACGTTTATTGCTCGATGTTTTAAAAAAAAATGTGGCTTTAAAAGTGGGATTCAGAAGGGAAAAATATTGGGTTTAATGAGGGGTCACCAAAAATGACTTGCAATAATTCAAGTAGCCTACCAGAATGCCATTTGCGACACAAGCGGGGGCCACACAAAAAAATTCTTATGAAGAGGGGGGTTCATCATGTTCTACAGGAGCTATAAGTCGAATCCCACTAGCCCACCTCCCTTCATTTAAGAAATGAACGGTCCCTAATAAATGGTCAAGTTTTTTTCTCCGTCATTCCATTTCAATGGTTCATATCTGGTCACGCAACATCATCTGCCATCTGTAAATCCGGGAGGAAGGGCGTGGGGGAGTGGTCCATTACCTCATACCATTATGTATCACTCAAAAACTTTTGTTGCAGTGTGAAGGTATAATTTAGTATACCCTTTTTCGATAAATGGTACTTGGACGGGTATATGCATTCCTTTTTGCCTGCTCTAAATGTACTGTCTTTTCTTGATCTCCATCAAAGCTGCGATGTTTTTTTGTTTTCAAAGCCATACGATAAAAATATCGTACTGTAAGTTCAAACAATGAAGCGGCTCATTTACATTTTGATAATTCGACACATAGTGTTCTTAATCTGCATCACAAACCCAATCCTAATACGCGAAGGTGTTAATTTGTTACTTTAAAATTAAAAGCAAGAGACTTGAACCTTATGGGATGAGCAGAGACGAGATGAAATTTTAAAATCTATTGCCTCTCTTTGCTTAACTTAGTGTGCCCACACTGAAAAGAAAGATGGCTCAATTTGGTATCACATAGTATTGCGATGAGAGTCCAATACATGTTCTGAATGCAATACAGGTAAAATAATTAAAAGTGCCAAAAGAAAATGGTTTTATATTAATCGTGTCGGGTTTGACGTATTTTATCAGTAGAGTAGACGAGTCTCCAATCAACCATTGAGGAGACTAACTGAAGTTTTTTCATTTGCAGTTTGAACTTGATAGTGCAAGGAAATTAGTTGGAATTCGAAAAATGCAGTTAAGGCTGCGAATGCAGCATGATCTGTTGGTCACAAGGTTAGTGTTAGTTGGACAAAGACCAAAATGCCAAGGCTACGAAAACAAATCGGATGTATATACCAATTAATATGGAGAGTAGTTTCCTATATACAGGGGGTAACTTTGTATTGCTTTTGTTTCAGTTTTTTTGTTTCTGTCGTTTGTTTGTATATTTTTAGTTTTCTGTTTCTTTTTGCATGCGCTAGATGCACCAATGCTGTTACTTGTTTCCAGAGACCAAGTTCATAGCATCATGACTTTGACTGAGGCAGCATCGTGTTTTACAGCGACGTATATTTTTCACTAAGGTGTGTATGTCACTAGTGAACTCGAATCAAGGAAAAATTACTCTATTGACCAGTATTAGTCTGATTGTTATTTGGCCTATGGCTATGCATTGTGGCAGGATAACCTTAAAAACTGAGAAATGGAGGCACTCCCTTTGTTACGACCTTGGCGTTGTTTTAATGACCACGTAAAATAGAGGTCAAAAATAATGCCCTTAATTAGCAGTTTGTTGCTAGATATATTGACACAAAAATAAATGCAATTTTTGGCCTTCAGGGAAGTAACTGCGTTTGGTCTATCGATGGATATGACAAGTTCCAGGCATTTGGCATTTACGTCCACGGTGCTATGGATACTTTCTCCAGACGCTTACTTTGGCTAAGGGTTTACAATAGCAACAAGGACCCACACGATTTCATAACCAAGGAAAAAGGTACTGTGTGGATATTTATTTTTTGGGTTTTAAAATCTTCCCGCCCTAATTTAACGGCTTTTTTTAGTTTTTCCGGTCAGGACTAGAATGGACTATGGTGTAGAAGCGTCCATTCTTGCCCAATGCCAGATCTTTCTCAGAAGGCAACATAGAGACGCCTTTGCATTTGATAATGCTCACTACAATGGTCATTCAGAACTCAATCAGGTTAGGCCACGTACTCCTTTGAGTGCTTGAATAAGCCCGGGCTCATTAATTTCACTTGATTGACACAATGCGATGATCTGTTATCTCCTGTTAGACAATCGAGGCGTGGTGGTCTCGTCAGCGCCATTACAATTCACAGTACTGGCTTGATGAACTTCAAGTAAGAAATGTTTGAAGTGACTGTGCACTGACAACTAGTAATTGTATTTGTGCCGCAGTATTACCGTATCAAAGTTAAAACTGAATCATATTTTTTTTCTCAGACACTTCAAGAGAGTGACCTTTGGGAGTGCGATGATATTATTGACCGGTAAGTTAAGGAATGACAGCAAGAATGAGTCTAGTTATCCATGCTGCAGTTAATAATGTTGACTTGCGTGGTGTTTCTGGAAGAACGAACTAGCCATGATTAGTATTACATGCACCTTCCACAACTGCTGTTTTTCTCAGTACACCTCCTGTCTATTCATAGATGGATATTGCTGTACGTATACATTCCACTACTGGAAACGGAATTGGCGGATTTAAAAATGGCTTACAATGCCCACAAAAGCAGAAAACAGAAGGGAAAACTCAGACCGGATGGTGTACCAGACGACATGTACTACTTCCCAGAGCGATGTGGTAAGTAATAGGCCTTTAGATAGATAAGTCACGTATCCACGGTCAAAGTATTCACAAACTATGTGAAAGGCTCTGTAAAGTATCATTGTAATTGATATATATTAATATCAATAATAATTTGTTTTGAAGTTGGTCAGGAAGAAGGTTTTGTGCCATCAGATAATGACCTGCAACGGATTGTCACACAGCATGGCCTGGGAAGGCCTCTTCCTGACTATATTCCAGATGAAGTACGAACCGTGACCAGCAATTGGTGCAGAAGTCATGGGGTCACTGTTACAGTTGCAAATGCAGCTACTGTGTATCAACACTTAAGACAATATGTTAAAGATAACAGTGATAATCAATGACAGGCCTGCACAACTCACTACATTATGTTGTGGTCATTTTTGTGAACGCTGCCTTATATTTTTACAGTGATAATAATCAATGACAGGCCTGCACGACTCACTGCGTTATGTTGCGGTCATTTTTGTGAACGCTGCCTTATATTTTTCTCTTAATGAGCATGTGATAATAATCAATGACAGGCCTGCACGACCCACTGCGTTAAGGTGTGGTCATTGTTATGAACGCTGCCTTATATTTTTGCCCTAACGAGCATGTCTTTAAGAGATTGTCCTCTCTTGTAGGATATAATTGGGGGATCTTTAAATATGTTTTTCAGCAAAGGCTGATTTTGTATTCAGTTCCAGTTTTGCATCAATATATTTTTAAGGTTATGCACCGATAGGTGGTATGTTGTGACAAAAGGCAATGTCCAATAATGTATAACCCCTGTAGATAAGGTTAAATCATCCAAAGCTAACACTAAATCTAAGTACTGACAAGTCACATAGTTTTTAACAATGTTTACCACCAGGTTACTAGGGTAAAAAAGCATTATTTTTTGCAACTCGGACAGTATACTTTTACTGTCCCTTACAGAAAACAAAATAATACCATCATCAGCATACCTTTTCAAAAAGATTACTTTTTTAGCATCACGCACTAAAAAATACTTATACTCAGAGTATAACAAAACTAAATCGCTAATTTCCTTACTAAAATAACAACCCATGCTAACCCCCTTGACCTGTTTAAATAAACTATTACCCACATTAAAATAATTCCAATTATTGCAAAATGAATACAAGTCTAAAAGAAAATCCACTTCTGCCTTCCCCATTCCAAGTATTATTGCCAATTCCCTTAGAGTATTGCTAGCGTCCTTAAAGAGAATATTTGTGTACAAATCCTTAAAATCATAAGTTACAAAGGTACATCCACCCACTGAACTCAGATTAGTTTTCCCTATTAAACCAACCAATTCATAACTATTCCCTAAAATGGAATAGGGTAATGAGCTACTTTCTAAGTAATCCTTAAACCTAACCAAAATTGACCTAAATCTCTTCTGTAAATATTTAGATGCCTCTACAGTACACCACCCATACCCAGTTACTATGGGCCTACCTGTTAATAGACTTTCATTCTCCATACTAGCTTTTTCTTTTAGTTTGTGTACTTTTGGAAATAAATTCAGGCTAGGGAGAGTGTAATCCTCTATACTATTTCCTAAATTAAAGCCTTTATAATCCTTAACTGGTAACACCTCCATATGTTTCTTTAAAATCGTTTGTAAAGATAACCGACATCTAAGTTTTATACTGTCTACATCCTCCATATTCCCTACCATTTGATAAAAACCAGATTTCAAATGCCTATCATATTCCTGTTTATACCAAGAAGAATTGTTAAGAGACCAGCCCAGGTTTTTGTCACTCTCCCTCAGAATATAAGCATTATCCTGACTTAAATCTCTTAATAATTTTAACCCCCTTTGGTTACTAGTCATCCCCCTAACCGTATTATCATGTAAAGATCTACTTCTAACACTTCTAACATGATTTACAGAGTAAAAATCAACTAATTTTAAAACCTTGGTTATAAACCTCCTCTCCAAACAACCTATTCTAGGATGGAAAAAATAACGAAAAATTTCCTTCCTAGCATTTCTGCTACGCCCTCCCCCTTTCTTCCTAACCCTCACCCTAACACCGGCTAAATATTTAACATAACTCAATACAGCTAGTTCAGTCTGTTTTTTAACTGCACGGTGCTTCTTTATACCATCGGATGTAGGTTTTCCTTGCAAAACGAAACCACCCCCATAGTTCAATATCTGCCGCTCTTCTTTGGTTACATTGCATCCAGTGAAGTTATGTAAATTCACTCTATCGCGTTGCCTTTCTCTTTCAAATGTAATGTCCTCACCATTTAGTCTATCCTTATGAATAAAGGATTTTAAATCACTTTGTGATAGGGCATCCCTCTCTTTTACAAAGGACAGAAAACAACGCAAAGTGTCTTTCAGTTCACCCGCAATTACTAGGCCTCCTCTTGCATGTCATTTCTCCTTTATTTTGGTATAATAATCTCGTCCTTTCTTGATTCTCCACTGTGTTATTTCAGAGGTAATTAACTTCGTCCTACTCTCTACTATATCATCAACTTTTCTCTTTATGGCCGCTAACTCAAAACCCATGAATTTCTCCTTTTCTTCCAGAACCAACCTTGATTTTTCATCCTTACATGTCACTACACCACAAACAGCTGTATACTCCACATCTGCTTCCTTTCTTAAATTATATAATTCAAACTTTAACCGTGCCAACGTACTGTACAGTCTATCAATCTTTTGCAAATCACTTCTTATAGCAGAAGTAATATGGCGAGATTTCAAAACCTCTGCATACCAAGTCTCTATTTCTTTAGGCATTGTTCCTTTTAAGCACCTTCACAAAAACTTTCTCACAAGTTTCAATAGAGCTTTTACACGTAAGTATTTCTGCTCACGCCTCAAATTTTTCAAAGAAAACGAACAATTCTTTGTTCAACAGTATTCTGCTCGCAGCGCGCACTGGAAATAGTTAACTTCCCTTTAAAAATTTTTAAAAAAACTTGACGTAATCTATGCAATCACGTAGCCCAGACGGATTGCACAAGTTCACTAGTCGTCTCCATACACAGCGAACTTCGCCACTAAGGTAAGCATTCCTAACCCTTCAATCTCTGCATTTATCCTAAGTAAAAACACCTAGTATGTAGATACCTTACGAGGGAAAAAACAAACCAAAATTAACTCACCCTTACTACTATAGACCACCGCAATGGACACTCCAACATGCCAAAAAGGAAAACGACGTAGGGTAGAGGTATGTAGCAGTATTTTTCAAACAAAAGACATCCTTAAATGACAAAAAGGCACGTAGGGCTCAGCCAAATGGTACCATAATGGCGTCGAAACGTGTGGAAACAGGCTCTTTCTCCGAAACCCGCCCCATTCCCCATCGGTTTCATTATATTCTGCTAACCCTTCCCCTCCCTGACCTGTTTCCTTGATTGCCTTCTGAGCTCCTGATGAGACAAGGCTTTCAACCTTATGTTTAGATAGGATGTTTTTCGTTTTTAAAGATGAGCTCATCATATCTTATTTTTCATATACACCTGGGTAGCATAAAATAACAATAGTAGACATATTATCATAGGTAGGTCACTCATTTTTACAGCTATCACCAGAGGAAGAAAAAGAAATCAGATCGTGCCTGGCGGCCATCGAAATGGAAGAGAAAAGAAAAGAAATAGAGGGAAAAGAGGAAAAATTGCGGATGAGGGAAGAAGAATTAAAACTAAAAGAAAGAGAAAGCGAATTAGAGAAAAAAGAAAAAGATTTAAAGGAGAAAGAAGAGAAACTTAAAGAGAAAGCAAATGAGTTAAAGAAAACCACAATGGAAGCCAAACGGTTGGCTGCCCAGCTCCAATTTATGGCCGGGCAGCTTGACCGTTTGGCAAACCACGTACTTTCAGAAATGACAAAATGAAGAATTATTTTCGCTGGACATTAAAGAAGTTTTTTAGACCGTCAGGTGTAAGTTGATTTATTGCATAATTATTTGTCTTTATTTCACTACAACCATAAAAAACAAAAATTTTTTTTTCTGTGTAATGATTCATATATTTTATGTCTAAGAGAAATTTTGCACATCTTGTAAGACCAACATATATTTTTCAAAAAAATACAAAGCCCAAGTGCTGTATATTTTTTGCTGTAGTAAATAAGAAATCCGTGTGATCTCTTGTGAAGGAAAAGTTATCTTCTTATTGCAAGGTATGTGCCCCATCGCTGTCGTGCTCCACTTCCTCTGTTACCCCTGTCTTTAATCAATCGCTCCTCTCTTTATCTATCACTCGAATCTTGGTCGATAAATCCCCTTTCCTATAACAGCAATCCTATATCTTGAAGCATTGGTTTTCCTCGACATCCCTCTTGCCCCCTTTTTTTGCACAGGCAACCTAATTAAAATCAGTAAATAATGTCATTACAGGTCCATAATACATAAATTATTTCCCCTTATTCTCTTAAGTTACAAACTAACAAATAATGCATCCCTCTAATTCCGCCCCCTTTTTGCTGAGGCAACTGAATTAGAATTAAAATCAAAAAATGTTATTAAAAGTTCTTATTACCCAGTTCCCTTAAATCCCCTTAATTTAAAAGTTAACAAATAATGCCACCCTGTCCACCACCCCCCAGAAAATAAACTCCTTGTAACCGAGCAGTCTAAGATCAGAAAATATAATAAACGCCCCAAAAAACCAAACCAAGCCGTGTAAGCAATCTAAAATTGGTTTCTATTCATGCAAAAACAATAACAAGGGTGCGAAATGTATACTGCAATGAACCACCGTACAGTCTTGCGGCAACAGAGGTTTTTGCTAAGCTGCACCTGTTATTGGCTACCTCGTGCCTACTGGACAGATACCACAAAACTACGCAAGCAGGATGACGGAGCACTGTAAACAAGCCCCCCGTAAAATGATGCACTGAACTGTACATTAAAATCACAAAAGCAGGATGTTGAAGTGTTATAAACAAGCCCCTCGCAACTTGGTGAACTGAACTGAACTGTACTTTGTCGCTTAGCTGTTGTTCTTGTTATTATTTATGTTATAAGTTTACACATGAGCTCCTGAGAGACCCCCTCAAAAAAAAAAAATTAACAATAATAATAAAAATTAATAAATAATTTAAGTTAAATATTATCATTATCATTAGTAAGCGCATATCCATTCAAATCCCCTTCTCCTGCCTTTATGCATCTGCGACACAAATAAAGATATATTTATAGTTGTGACATTTTCTGAACTCGTGCAGTCGTTGGTGAGTTTAAGTGTAATTTATGAACTGAGTTGTCCTTACTGAACTATATTGTCTTTATTGAACTATAAAAACAAACAAAACTAAGCAAACTTTGTAGTGAATACAAATAACGGGCGACAAGTTTTGATTATGGAACGTGTTGTTTCTGCAATAAATACCATTCCCTTGTGGGTCATTTCAAAGAGAAACTCTGGATCCAAAAATACAGTTTGGAGAGTGGATCTGGTTGTATTGCCTTTAATCACTGCTGAACATCGCTTTACTAATTTCAAATAGCAGTGAAATGAGGTGTCAAGACCTGAAGGTGAATCCCTAGTGTATAAGCACTCAAAAAGTAGATAACTTTCTTGTATTGGGATCAGTTTTGGTTTAGACTGGGAGACTTCTAACAAAGGATTGAGCATGTTGTGCTCTTATGATTTTCTTTCTTCTTTTAAGATGTAGGCCACGGCAACAGTAGCACTACATTTATAGTTCTTATTTTGTAATAAGTGAGTTAAAAAACTCTTCCAATTAGCAGTGTTTTTGCATAAAGGCTCTATGCCAGGTACCACACATAAAACACACAAAAGGTAATGGGCAAAATTCTGGTGGCAGGAGAGCGCTTAAATCTAGGGGTAAGGGGACCAGGAGAGATGCCCTCCTGGGAGAGACAAGATCAAGTGGTACCGGGGGTAGCCACCCTGGACAGGAGTCCCGGTAGTCCCTGGGGTGAGGCCCATATCCCACAGTCACTAAGAACTGAGGGGAACCAGGAGGGGTGGCCCTCGTGGGTGGAGTACAGATCAGGTGGAACCAGCACTCCACACCCTGGAGTGGATATTTTTTCAGACCTGTCTCCAAAGGCTAAGCCTTACTGTGGGGTAAAGTGCAGCTAGGGGTTGCACTTCCCTGCCACTCCTTTTATTGGGAAGCAAGACAGTTTCACATCCCAGGAACTTAATGAAGGAATGAGACTTAGTCCAGTATAATACCATAATATAAACGACTAATCTTTAAGATACACATAGATGTAGAAGAATAAAATAATGATCTGCTTGAAATATGTTCTGGTCGTGCTAAATATATAGTGCACATAATTAATAATCGAAAGGCTAAAGATAGGTTCCAGTCAGAACAAAGGGTGGGTGGGATGGAAAAAATGCTGTTGTGAATGAACCGAAGCCCTAAGAAAACTGATTCAGAAAGGACAGTGTATATGATCACATGCTCATCATGCACATCCGAGAAAATGTGGTAATCACGTGACCGTCTGTCTGCACCACAGGGAAACCAATGTTTACTCTCACACTTTCTAGCTAGGTTGGAAGCCCAAGAGAAGACTAATTGCACACCAATGTTGTGATCAATTGACAGCTGGCAAAACAGGATATCTACTGACCAGTATCACCTGACTGTACTGCGGGCTCAAGCTGAAGCTGACAGACTTTTGTGTCAACTTGTGATGTTTCTACTGGATGTACAAAATGAAATACAGCTACTATTAAGGGTCTTCTGTTATCCATGGTTTGTTTATTGTGTTTTTGGTTGAGAAATGCGTCGCTTGTCAAAATTGGGTAATCCGATTTCGGATGGCATCGTTTTCGTTTTTCACCTTGCTTAATGCCTAAGAGGGTTTAAAAGTCTCAAGCAACTGTGGCCTTCCTTGATATCTTTCAGGAACTGAATCTCGAATGGTAAGCCTGAGCAATTATTGTATTTGATGTTAATTTTTGTTATATCTAATTTCATGAAATCGAGCACAGTTTATGCGGCAAGTTTTTGCACGTTTGTAAGATTTGAGTCAATGATCTGGCCTAGTATCAGGTTTGAGATATATTTTCTCAGGGCAAATAGAAAGAAAACGTTCCGAAGAATATTTAGTCGTAAATTTGGCTGTAGAAAGAAAACTTTGAGCGATTTTCTTGCTTCAAGGAGTTCATCTTTGAAAAAGGCAAACACCGGCTGGCCGGCTGAAAGTACAACAAAATAAACTTAAGCTTAAGCTTCAGGACTCAGGATTTTTATAGACACTTTAATACTTGTCTTTGTGAATGAAAATTGTTGTCTCTGTAAATGTTTCACCGAATTATATTTCTTTATTGATTGTTACTAGTCTCTTTTGCAATTTTAATCGCTTGTCCATAGTGTTTGTTTTCAACATTGATGAACATTGCTTGCAGGAGTACTTAAAAATGTCGCGCATATCAAACGCTTTAAAAGATTACACATCATTATAACTAAAACCATTAAATAACAAAAAATAATGATAATAAATTCGTGATTATGTTGAAACGTATCTCTGTTAAAGATCATTCAAACACTCGACCACACTGACAGCTCGCAGTAGAAATGAGAACCGGCTGGCCGTATGGGTGATTTTGGAAATTTTTTGAACGGTTTCGCTAAAAGCCCCCTTTTGATCGTCCTGAACATTGACTAAGTGCAGTTTGTCTTGAAAAATTGTGAAATACCGTATTCTGTCCGAGGTCTGTATGATAAATAGTACTGTTTCACCTCAGATGTGATGTATAAAAAGTATAAAAGGTTGGTTTACACACCCTCAGATTTGTTGGCAAGAATTTGTAAAGTAAACCTGTCGAACGCAAAAAAAGTCGGCCTGATTTGTTTCCCAAGAATTTGTTTTCGAGGCCTAATCTACTGTGATCAAGAGCCATTATGGCTCTTGAATGTGATCAAAGATGTTTGCTATTTTTTGGGGGTACATATATTTAGGCTATCAACTCGATGTAAGATGTTTCACTCTAAAATAACTTGTCCTTTCCCTCAAAAGTCACATGAATGTGGCCTTACGTTAACTGATTTCTGATTTCAAGTTTATTGTTTGATTTAACATATAAATTTATCAATGGGAGCTTCGCTTTTAGCCCTGGCTAAATCTATATATTATGAATGGAACCTTAGTGCAGTCTAGTAAATATATCATGCTACGTTACAGTGAACTTTGCCAAAGAAGAGGGATACATTGTAATCAAGCAACCAGTTACTGTTCATTGTTCTTTCTTGTACTTTGAACTAGTATCCACCATTACTTAGTACAAAAGCTTATTCAAATGTTGAATGTTGTGTGACAAAAGAACAGAGACAAGACTGTTGCTAGTACGTCAATAAGTGTGCTTTCATAGGGCATAATTCTCAGTTTTATTAACATCAGTTTATGCTACCATAAATTTGAACTTATCTTTATTTTTTAGAAATTCGTTGAAATTTAGTAAAACTTCGCTATCTTGCTGACGTGCTTTCCACGTTTTGGAAAGAAAAATTGTTTGAATGGCTTACCCAATGTGACTCTTTTTCATTGTAATGCAGCGTTTTTAAAGAAAATACAAGACAAGACTGATAAACGCTAATGGAAAAATTTGGAGGAGGTATCAAATATGAAGCAAATGTGAAGTAGATTTCAGATTTACACCGTATTTGCACGCAATTTGAACGGGAATAAACATCAGTGTTTGCATCATAATTACTTCTGGTGATAATTTTGGTCAAATTCAGAGGGCTAAATTTGCATCATGTTTACTTCTGTTACAAACCTGTTTAAATCCGTTTTTTCGTGCAGTGTAACTTGAAATGTAGTAGAACCATGCAGCATTATGCCCTTGAGCTATACTACACCTAGAAATCGGAAAAGAACAAAAGAAGCTTTAACAATAACCTTTTCATTTTCAGGGTGCTTTTATCAGTTTCCATCTTGAGAGTAATGGTAACTGTCACTCAAGGATTTCAATTTTAAAATAGTTAATAACATGGACCGAATGGTATTGATTTTGTAGGGCTGCTGTTTTGAACCTGAAAATTCAAAACAGCACCTTATATATCTGGTCCCTCAGTCACTCATCATTGGGACATTATAAACATAACCAATGTACATAAAAAGTGGAAAACATACATACTATGTGATTTGGATGAAGAGAACCGCTCAGTACATCAGCAACTGTTATTTACATCCACTAATTATCAGTTTGGTCTTGGTTAGTCCAGGTCTGGTTGGTCTTTGACACATACCAACAAGAGCAAGTTCATAATTTTTAGAACTTTTTATTTTAAATGAAATTATAGGGATTATGGGGCATTTACAAGCTATATAAGGGAATATAGGAAAAGTTTAAAAACACAGGAAATATATGGACTCCTGAAGCCCTGGAAACATCCCACTCGATGGATTCTGGACGATACAAAATTGTCAAAAGCTTTTTGGCTAAATTCAAGCGTGAGATGGTCTAGTTTTGTTTCTAAATTTGTGGGGGATAAATCTTGACCTCAAAGTTCATATCACGATGGCTCATATAAAACTAAAAATACGTGTACCGCAGAACCTCACGAAGCTAAAGGAAAACTGCCAACAGAAACCAATAAACCAAAGAAAAAACAAGAACGCTAGCAAGATGTAGGAGCTTTGGCAGAGTTGCAATCTGCATCCCTGAAAACCTCACGCACACTAGGAAGGGAGCTTAACCACTACACCACTGTGAAATGATATGCTTTTTGCAGTGAACGTGAAAAGTATTTTATAAAGCGCATTTGGCCCTGGAAAGTAATTAATTACTTTGCGTTTGTCGTTCCTTTTTTCCTACAAAATGTAATGACAATAAAGGTCACTTAAACAAATGTCTGGATCTAAATTCTATTGAATGCTGTGCTTTTTTCTATAATGGATTCTATAAAATAAACTGTATTTTTTTCATGCGTGAAAATTAGCTGGCAACACGTCAATACCAATAAAAATATCTACTCATTTTTTCCCGCGATTGCGACAAATTTAAATTAATAACTAATTAACGCTTGTGTAACAAGTCTCACATACTTTGTAGTAACTATGACCCTGTCTGTAAAAGTGGTATTTCCCAACGTCTATCATCCATCATTTATTGTTAGAATCCATCGTCTGGGTTTTAGCACATGCAACTCCGAGTCAACTGAAGAGGAATGCTGTGGTTCAGTTGAAAACGTGAGTGAAACCCTTCTATTCACTCCCTAAATACATTGGGTGTTAGGGCCAAAAAGATCAAGTAGGCAAAAACAGAAATTGATTCAAAAAAACTAAATTTGTTGGAAAGAAAGAAAAGCGTGTTCATAGCGGCCACAATGAGAAGGAAGCTTTATCATGTCCCATCACTCGTTCTGTGACTGCTAGCCAGCCAAAAAGCGTCACTATAATAGCGTAAACGTCAATTTTAAAACTACAGAACTGTGAGAAATGTGATTGGGGGCTGCTGGATTTTTTACATGCTGCAGACGAAATTCAGCAAGATCCCGTTTACCTGCATGGCCTGTGCAAGAAGTGTGGCCCCACAATGTAATCAACCTGCAAGGGGAAAATAACAACAACAACGTGGGAGCGCGGCCAAGAAGTCAAAAGAATATGCTGGCGCAGAGAGCTGCCTTAGGACGTCTTCATCAAGGGTTAGAGCATGGTCAGTATGAGGGCCTGATGTAATGAATATAAAACCAGTCTCGGAAAACACTATGAAACAAGCTGAAGGAGAAGTGGGAATTTTAATTGAAGAACCAGCAAAAGAAAGCTGTGAAAATGGAGGAGAGAAGAAAACCATAGAGGAGAAGATGCAGGGTGGCAGAAGCAAGGGCGCACTCATAACTCAAGGACAGGTCATGGCACCATGGTGGAATTGCAAACGGGGAAATGCCTCGATTACTGGACCAAAAATACATACTGCAAGAAATGGCTTAGAGCGGAAGAAAGAGAAGTTCAGCGTGAACTGCATGACTGTTAGCTGGACCATATCAGTTCTGCTAAAGCAATGGAAGCATCAATTGCAGTTGATCTATGTCCTAAAGAAAAGTATCAAGTTTTAACAGGGGATGACGACTAAACAGTTATTGCAAGAGTGCGTGAGGAGGTTGGCAGTAATTTAGAGAAGTGGTCGGATGTAAATCATCTAACTTGTACTTTGACAAAAGGATTGTATGAGGGAAAGGGAATGGACTTCAATCCAGACAATGACAGAATAAATGACAGCATCATTGATCACATAAAAACGTGTTTTTCTTGTGCTCTTCACCACTACAAAAACAATGTTGCTGGCATTATTGAGGGAATTGGGGCTATTGTGCCATACAGCTTTAGGGATCACACTAAGTATAGACACTGGTGTAAACATAGCAAAGACCAAAAAGGTGAAAAAGTTGTGCAGTGGAAAATTAAGGAAATTTCTCAACAGCTTGTTGTAGCCTTTTATGCTGGATGACGTCGAAACGAAACTGGTCCCCCTTGGATTGACATCAATAGCATTGTGGGAACAAAGAACTCAAAGAAACGATTTTACAGAGGATCAGAGAGTAGTGACTACCGTGTGTCAGCAGCAGTTGCCCAGTTCAATGAAGGACATGAATATATGAAGGCTGTGGAACATAAAATTTACTTTGTCGAAAGAGAAACACTGAATGTTACACTACCGAAAGGCAACAGAAAATGAAGCAATCTGCAGACAGAAAACAAGAAGTGAGCACTAAAAAGGGGAGGAGAGAACTGAACAGAAAAAGAAAACACAATCAAATGAACCGAGCAAGAAGGGAGGGATCAACCTACTGTTCAGGTAAAAGTTCTTCTTGTATTATTTATTAAGTTAATTAACTATAAAGGAAATAAAGGGAGATGTAAAGAATCAACCATAAGAGGACACAGAAAAAATCTGAGCCCAAGATTTTATATCTCCCTTCATTTCCTTTATAATATTAATATCAGTGGCATAGGTTAATTAATCAATTAATTAATTAATTGATTTTTTAATTTACATACTATGTTCTGCTTCTCTGCTCTTTCACAATTAAAAATGTAAAGTAAAACCAGTCTTAAAATTTATCATAGGTATTGGCTTTGGAGCAGTAACTCAAGAGGAATTGAAGTCTAGAAGCATCTTACAGACAAGTTACTCTACTTTCAAAACTGCACTAAAAAAATACCTTATCGAGTGAGCTGTAAATTAAACTCACCTGATCATGATATGGCAGCTTACATGAAATCATAATTAAGTATGAGGAGCCCAATTTCTACGAGCTATTTAGCTTCTATTCAGCTTCCTCACCACTCTACCAATTACAAATTTTATGTCACTTAATATCACATTTTATTTTGAACTATTTTTGTAGCTTTTCCTGCCCTGTGAATTTGCAATCTTGATAATAATATATATATATTTCCTTTACTTTCTGTAATATTTATTCTATAAGGCAAACGTAAATAAAGAAAAAATAATAAAAATACCCAGCCCATTAAGAAACCTAGTAAACTGATGAACAGTCAGAGAAACCCTGATGACTATGTTGTGCAGATCTACGACCTGGAATCAACTGGATCTACAGGGAGAAAGGGAGTATTCCACTTATATTAGGGAGCTTACGAATTGACGACTTTCGCACGACGACGCCGTTGGGCCACGTCATAGTCCTGCGTCGCCGTCATCTAGAAATTTGAATTTACGATTTTAAGTAAAGACGACGACGTTGGTGCGCTTGCTGCAAATTTTCCCGCCGTTTCTGAAGTTTGTTTTTTATCACTTCATGATCATAAGCCGGGTTGTTCAAACCAAAATGCCTAACTTCAGAGAAACAAGAGCTTGTATTGCTTACTCTTATTGAAACAACTTTTTGAAAGAACAAGAATTTGTACTTTTATACGATGCTCATAGGTCAAAAAACCCAGAGTTTCCGTATTGGAACTACGAAAGGTTCGATTTGGACGAGAAAACAAACGACGAATGCAAGGTTGAGTTTCGTTTCTACAGATATGACATTTATAAACTTGCGGAACAGCTGCAGTTACCTGACGAGATAACCCCTTACAATGGTTTAGTAGTACCTTCGGTACCTGCATTATGCACGTATCTTAAGCGCTATGCCTACCCTTGCCGATACGGAGATTTGGTTTACCATTTTGCCAGACCGGTTCCTGAGATTTCTATCATAAATAACCACATAATGGACTTGATTTATGAGCGCTGGCATCATCTGCTTACAAGGTATAATCATGATTTGTTATCCCCTCCCAAGCTCCGCCAGTATGCTGATGCTATCCAACAAGCAGGAGCTGCCCTAGATAACTGCTGGGGATTCATAGATGGAACTGTACGTCCAGTTTGTAGGTCTAACGAAAACCAGCGATCCATCTACAATGGCCATAAACGTGTCCACTCCATTAAGTTTCAGGCTGTCGCTTTGCCTAATGGATATAGTGGGGAGTCTATTTGGCCCAGTTGAGGGAAGACGCCATGACAGTTTCATGCTAGCTGCCTCCGGATTCTTGCAGGAACTGCAAAGGTTTTCTAACTGCCCCGTAACTGGCCTTCCCCTCTGCGTGTACGGTGACCCCGCCTATCTGATACGTGCACACCTACAAAGGCCCTATAAAGGCGCAGTCCTGACCCCAGCTCAACAAGATTTTAACACCTCAATGAGCACAGTTCGCCCTTCCGTCGAGTGGATATTGTCAATTATTTTAAGTTCTTAGATTTTAAAAAGAATCTGAAAATCGGATCGAGTGCTGTAGGAAAGATGTATGTAACATGTGCGTTAATGCAGAATGCACGAAACATTTTATACGGTTCTGTTACGTCAGAGTATTTTGGTGTTAATCCGCCAACTCTAGAGGAATACTTCATTTCATATAATGTGCTTAAGATACACTTGTGATACTCCAGTTATACAACATAAACACTCTAGTCGCTTGAAGGTTTAATTTGACATGCAATAGAACTCAAGTTCAAAAAAGAACACATGTAAAGCCAATAGTAGTGTTAACAGGCGTGCCAGAACATCTACGTGCAATAAAGTGATGAAAATCAGCATCGAATGCTAAGGTTGCTTGTTCATGCTATAATATTACAAAACCAAAAACAACTTGCGTGTTTACAAGAAAACTGAACAATAACTACTCCGATCATAACTACGGTCCCTTTTTTAAGAGTTCAATGACTGCTTGTGTTTGCGCTTGCTGGCTGTTCAGCATCATTTGCATCATATGCATAAACTGCTGTTGCTGTTGCTGCACTTGTAACTGTTGCTGGTCCCGCAGCTGAGTGAACAATGCTCGCTGGGTAGCCGCTGTAGCTTCGTCTTGCCTCCTCTTCATGTCCAGCTCATCTCGCCTTAACTGAGAGTCCCTCTCCGCTGCCTCCCTTAGATAGTCAAGGGTGTCACCACTTTTTTGGCGCTTTTTTCGTGGTTCATCTTTGCCATTTCTCTTCTTAGTCTGAGCTAGCCTCTCCATGGCTCTCTCCCTCATCTCCTCGCCTGCTACTTTGTCTTGATCTGCCTTGTTTCGATCCACATCAGTGCGGGATTCCTTGGTCTTCTCTTCCTCCTCTCTTCTCTCCATATAGTCTTCCATTATTTGATCTATTTCTCGGTATTCAGGGGAAATTCCCGAGCCCCTCTCGGCCTCTCTCTTCCTGGCCTTGGAATCCCTTTCCAGGATTCTCAAACGGTCCCTCAAACCCTTTTGCGAAACGCAAAATTGGGGCTCTTTGATGTTATTCAGAATTTTGCATATTTCGTCTAAACAGTTTCCCCGCTCTCTGGTGCCTGAACGGTACTTCCATAGTTCCCAACTAAGGAGTTCGCGACCAAATATGGTGTCATGTTTAACTGACCACTTCATCTTCGGCATTCTGTGAAAAAAATTATAAAAATATATAAATATAATTTACTGAACAGTTAAGTCGCTAACTTACTAAGCTAACTGTTAAGGTAACGTTTCTCCGCTAGCTATTTATCTATGAGATCACACTCGCTGGTTGATTGTCTTACAAGCTTAAGAAAATAACACAATAGAAAATGAAAAACAACAAAATCAGTTCGCACAGCGAGCAGAAAAGCAAACACAGCTGTAAGCCAAGGAAAGTTTGCGTGTTTCTACAACACCAAGCTAGCTATAAGATCCCTCTTAACAAGAGAAAAGGAGTAAAAATAAACTTTTCATTGACTTTAAAATTGTTTTCAAAGCTGGCAGGGTAAGAATTTTTTTTTTTGTTCAGCGAAGTACGTAAACTTACCAGCTATTAGCCAACTCGGCTCTGTTTCTTACTGTTGATGTGACAACTCAAAAAAAAAAAGATACGTGACTTTTCGGTCCTTTCAAATTTAATGAGCACCAGAAAATGTCTTATACTTTAGTGCAGTGTGATTAAAAAGAAAGATGTCCATACAGCATTCAACTTTTCATTCATACCTTTTCGTGCCTTCGCCAGCGCTTTCATGAGTTGCCATGGCTGTAGAAGGTAGAATTGAATGAAAACAGACAAAAAAAGTCAAAGACATTCGTGAAGAACATGTTACTAATATAATACTTTGATTTTTCTGGCAAAAACACGAGAATTATCGCTAGAAAACTTTGAAAACTAACCTCACGTCCTGCTTTCTTTAAGACGCCGGCAAATGGCTCTTACCAACGTCGTTGACTTTTACTCGACGCCGGCAAGTGCCAAGACAGGCATGCGCAGTAGGTATGTCACGCAATCCAACGGCGTCGTCGTGCGAAAGTCGTCGATTCGTAAGCTCCCTATTTTGCCAAAGAGGACTATCGATCCTGGTGCCTCAAAGACAACTGGCGTCTCTTTTGGGTACTTCACAAGGAGTTAACTGTCTGTGCAAGGATGGAAAAGCTGTAGAGGCAGCTGACAGAGGGACGGCATTAAACGGCTTCAGTCAGTTCCTGAAGAGCCTGGGACCTCAGGCCACTCAAGGCATGACCATCTAAATAAATATGCATATTTTGATAAAATGCTATTTAGAACGGTTTGCTTCTATCAATGATCCTGAAAATTGAACTACAAATGTTGCTTAATGGCCTTAGCAATATGAGTGCATTTTAGAAGCTCAAATGTTCGTCACGTGACTAATAATTGAGAATTAACGGTCAAAATATTTACTTGAAATGGAGAAACGATAACGAAAGAGCAACAAGTTCTTTTAGGTACATTTCAAAGGCTATTAAAAAGGTTCTTATAAATTCGCCTTGTATGTGTGTTTACATTATATAGGAATTGGTAAACAAAGGGAAAAGGGTCACGTGACTTATTAATTAGTTAACCAGCTAATAGGATAAATAACATTTCCAATCATACAAGGCGAATTTATGATTTACCCTGTTTATGTAACATTTTGGTCGTGAAAATTCCCAAGATTAAGGTTTGCAACCCTTCCCCATTTCGGAAAACGTGTTTTGCGACGTTATTGACGTTGCGATGTCACATATTATTTGAAATCACGTTTCACGTGTTTTTTTCGTTGAGACACAATTGTAGTTCACTTTTCAGGAGCACTGATTGAAGCAAACCGTTCTAAATAGCATTTACTAAAATATGCATATTTAATTAGATAGTCATGCCTGAAGTGGCCTGAGGGGGTCATATGGTTAGTTCCTGGGGGAATCTCCATCTCTTAACCCTTACTCAGATCCCATCAGTTGTTCTCAGGCAAGGTCTCTATTAGGGCTGAAAAGGTTAAGTACATCATGCATAGGTTTCCAAAGGACATTTTGCTAAATTTAATTTTGTTAGACAAAAAGATCATGGCTGCTGTGTTTTAAGCCAGGATTAATTTTGGATTAGACATCTGGGACAAGTTTTCCAAAGGGTGTTCAGCAATAACTTGGGGTTGAATTGTTTATCTCCGTTTATTGTTTGGTATTTGTTATAGCATAAAATCTTTAAATAGTGGACAGAAAGCATTACACTTAATGCTGCTTAATCTTTTACATTCAAATTGTGCACTAACCCTGGGTTATCTTGATCATGCATGGAACAACCCAGTCTTGGATTAAGATCTGATTGCGTACTTTTATTTCTAGGTAC
>OZ037777.1:21635342-21640342 GCA_964035525.1 Porites cylindrica
TGCCTTTAATTCCACTTTAATGTAGTATTAAAGACTCATGCCATCTTTAATTTGTCTTTAATACTATTTTAATGTTTTATAAAAGCCCCAAGTCATCTTTAATTTGTCTTTAATTCTATTTTAATGCTTTATAAAAGCCCCAAGTCATCTTTAATTTGTCTTTAATTCTATTGTAATGTTTTATAAAAGCCCCAAGTCATCTATAATTTGTCTTTAATACTATTTTAATGTTTTATAAAAGCCCCAAGTCATCTTTAATTTGTCTTTAATTCTATTTTAATGTTTGATAAAAGCCCCAAGTCATCTTTAATTTGCCTTTAATTCCATTTTAATCTTTCATATTACCCCACATTTGTCATCTTTAATGTGCCTTCAATTCGATCTATTTTAATGTTCATTAAAAGCCCCAAGGAAAAGAATAAGATAAAGGGATTAGAACTGGGGTATCTCAGCTTGTAGGAGAAACAATATCATAAGTTGAACACTGGAATCCATGACTGCATGGTTCCTCTTAAACAAAAAAAATAAATACAGTGAAACAAACAAAATCTACTTTGAAATCAGTTTATTGTCAATAAATGTTATTTCTGACGAATGAGCCCGCGAAGAAGGCAGAAATAAATATTTTGACAGCACGAGATACAACAGGGCCTGGGTACAAGGCCGGGTGCACCATGGGTAGCCATATCGGGGGTATATAAGGCTGCGTATATCACGTGTTCGTCATCTAGGCTTACGAACCAACCTCTCCTTGGTTTTTCTTAACGTCCTTATCGGCTCTTTCTTGCGTTATATCCGTCAGCAAAGACGAAGTGTCCGATCTCATTGAGGAGAATAACAAACGGTTAATGGACTCGTTTAAAGTTTCGTTAACAGAAACCGTTGGTCAAATCAAGCGCGCTAATGAATATTTGGCCGAGCAGCAGATGAAGGAAATTAAGAAACTAAAGTATAACGAACCACGTAAGTTCAAGAAGAAGGCCAACGAAAACCAGTTTTAAAGGATCCACAGTGCAGAATTTTGCGGCCGTGTAGCGTATTAGGCACGTAAGAAGAAGAAGACCACTCAAAAACAGATCCTCGCCAGTCGGAACGCCGGCGTCCACCTCAACTTCACAGATGCAACCCCAGCCTCATGTCAAACGTTCCTGTTTTTCGCCTTCTCGACGACCCAGTGTCGGGACCTGTTTTGCCCGTGGAAAGCGTTCCTGTTACCCGACGATGGACAAGCCAAACATCCCAAACTCCCAAATGGCTAGATGAAGGACAACAATCAGGTGCAGTCTATTCTAATTTAGTACTGAATTTTTTAGGCGGCAAGCCGTAATATGGATCAGGATTGTCTCGATATTATACTAGTTTCGTTCACCCCGCTAGTTTTAGGCGCGGTTTAGAGCTCTGAGTGTACATGTACCGTTGATATTTCTATTCTGCCTTCAGTTTGGGGAAGATTTTTCACAGTTATCTATTTCTGGCATACTTTGCTAGTTTCTCTGTTCATTTTGAATGTTTTTAGTCTTAGTTACAAATTCCCTTCTTCCAGCTTTTTTTGTTTTTTTACAAATCCTACAATGCCTCTGCACGTGTTTACAGTTCTTTTTGTCCGTAGCTGTTAATGAGCTTCCCAGCCTCAACCTCCTTTTTTAAAAATTTTTGCATTCCTATATCATTTACCCGCTTTCTGTTTGATGCGCCGCTCCGGCTAACAAAGGTTAATCCTGGATTTTAGGCACGTTTGCACTTTTTTCTTCAAACAGAAATTTAGTGCGAAGACTTGTCCATGGCCACTTATATTTTTGATATGGGTTTTTATTTATTCATATTTTACCTCTAGTGCGGTTATCGTAATTTTCCCTGATCACCAGTATTTCCTTGCGTTCACCTGGGATCTCGGCACCTGGATTTTTAGGTATTTTCTACTTTGCACGCTTCCCTTTGGGTTCTTGTCAGCCTCCCTCAAACCGCTTCAGAAATCTAGAAGAAGCCAAGGTATCCCTATTGCCATTTTTCTTGACTATGGTCTAGCTATACGAGGAGGAGCCTATCGAGTTCAGGCCTTAATTTACAGTTTGCGGGCTGTCCATGCCGATTTGCTTTAGTCTCGCTTTGTTCCAATTCCTATGAGGAAAAGTCCCTGTGAGAGCCCGTTCGAATTTTCTAGTGGCTTCGCGTTCATCTGAACATAACACTCTGGATGGAAGTATTAGAGCCACGGATGAACGCATTGCTAAATTGTCTCGCGACCTGGCGGCTTTGTCTTCATATTAGTCGTCCACCACAGTCCACGTTCTACGCGTCCCGTGTGTAGCCGCCCATAGTATTTCCCTCTCGAGTAGCGTGGGATCCGTCGCGTGCATTATGGCCCGATTTCTTTTCTCAGTTGTTTACTCAGCTGTTTCCTGGGATAGCTAGGTTTTCCTGTCCGTTGATTCTTTGTATGAAATTGAATTTTGGTCGAACAATGTTAGCCTCTCTACGGCTAAATTTATCGAGGGGTTCCAGTTCGCTTCCAGTGAGAGTAAGCTCCGGCTTCTCCGATGCTTCCGATTCAGCCTGCGGCGTTTTAGTGAACCTGAGTTGATTTTTTATCAGAATTGGTCGGAAAGTGTTCGTAGATCGACTTAAAGAGAGCTCAAAGCGGTTTGTCTTGCCTTAGTAGCCTTCGCGAGCCCTTTATCTAATTCCAAGGTTTTTTGGTATTCTGACAACCAGAACGTCGAATCCATTCTTCGCGACGGCAGCAGGAAATGCGATCTCAAGGATTTAGCCCTAGTTGTTTTTCAAATTTGCTCCCATCATTGTATTTCGTTCGAGGTCAAGTGGATCCCTAGGGACCTGAACGCTAGTGCGGTTTGTATCTGCAAGCTCGTTGACTTCGATGGTTACGGCCTCAACGATTTTGTTTTGCTAGGGCTAAATCACCTCTTAGGTCCTTACATTATTGACAGGTTCGCTTGTAGTTACAACGGCGAGTTGCCTTGGCTTAACTCTCTATTTTTTCAGCCAGGCTGTTAGGCTGTTTATGCCTTCGCTCAAAATTGGGGATAGGACTACAACTGGCTTGGCCCACCTGTTTGCCTCATTGTCAGAGTCATGTATATCAGACACATTGGGCTCTGCCGCGCTCACGGGAGCCCTTATTCCTCACGTATGGAAGTCAGCTATTTTCTGAAATGTTTCTACTAGAGATGGAGTGCATTGGAATAGTTTTGTTGTGGACTGGGTTTTATTGCTTAAGTTCCAGGGATTATTTGTTCCAGGGAAGGTCCGTAATTCCTTTTCAGAACCACGCCTTTATTTTTTGGCGTCATAACGCTTCGAGTTTATTTTCGGCGCCCCACACCTCCCTCGTCCCTGGCGGGCTTCTGCTCTACGCCGCCTGACGGAAAGTGTTGCCTGTGCCTCTACACGCGTGTTATGCGTACCTTTAGGTTTGGACCCATTAGGTTCTTCCCTTTTCCGGTGTTTTTTCTTTTTTATTTCGTGATCCTCACATTTTCTTTTGTATTTTCGATTACTTTTCAGATATATTCCGCTCTGGTTTCTAGCGCGAGCCCCAGAATTTCCCACCAGAGGGTTGAACCCTGAGGCTGACAGACAGTCTACAATGCAATCGACGGTTCTCTCCTTAAAGGCAGTTAGTACGACAGTGGTGTACCTTCGTGCTTCTCGCAAGTAAAAATGTTTTGCTGCCAGTAAGCTTCATTCCTGGGCCTGTCCTGCCGGTCCCTGCCATGTTGCCTTGTATTTGCAACACCTCATTGAAGAGTCGCACTCCCCGTGCGTCGTAGACTCGGATGTTCATGGTATTAAATGGGTTCTTACCATGGCGGGTATCCCCTCTCCCAGGGATAACTCGATTATTGAAGGGGCTAGGTGTGTTTTCAAAACGATTTTAGGTTTGATGAGGTCTCTATAATTAGGGGGTATTATGTTTTCTTTCATGAGGGTTTCATGATCATTAAGGTTCTCAAAAGCAAGAACGACCAACTTTGTAAGGACGATGACTCGAAGTGATTTTTTCGGAAATGTTTGGCCCTGCTTGTCCTGTCAAGCTTCTAAAGAGGTACCTTGCTCTTTTTTCCATCCCCTTTAGCTCCGGGGATCTCATTTTTGCCCCATGTTTCGCGGGAACAACTCTTTTTAGTTAGTTTCCCAGGACGAGCCTATCAGCTATACCACAATTAGAGAGGCTTTTCGCAAGGACCTGAGAATTGTCGGGGTTGACTCTTCCACTTTTGGTTTATATTCCTTGCGTTCGTGAGGGGCCACCTTCGCTGCTTATAATGGGGTTTGTGATAGTGTCTTTCAGTGGCTCGGCCGCTGAAAGTCCGTTCTAGCCAAGGACGCCTACCGATGATGACCTAGAAAAAAGGCTTTCAGTTTCCAAGTTTCTTGGGCTCTAGGAGCTTTCATTTGTCATTTCGCCCAATACTCTGTCACTCTACGTACTTTGTAGGGTTGGTTTTGCCGTCCCAAAATAAACTTATTTGCCATTACCGTTTGTCTGTTGATGTTGTGTAGTGGAGTCAAAATATGTTATTTCTGACGAATGAGCCCGCGAAGAAGGCAGAAATAAATATTTTGACGGCATGAGATACAACAGGGCCTGGGTACAAGGCCGGGTGCACCATGGGTAGCCATATCGGGGGTATATAAGGCTGCGTATATCACGTGTTCGTCATCTAGGCTTACGAACCAACCTCTCCTTGGTTTTTCTAAAATTTTTGTTTTATTTATTTTTAGGAGCAACATAATCTCGATTACATTGTAAAGTCCCGTAGGAAGGGCTTTGAGCTTGAGCCTTGGTTCCTACCCAGATTTCCTGCCCGCATTTTTTCCCTTCGGGGTTTTTTTGGGCAGGTTTTTTCTGGCCTCCGTCTGACCGCATTTACTTCAGTTTGTAAGCGGTAGCTCAGCTCTGCTAGTTTTCAGCCTTTTTCCCGTTTCTTATTTTATGTTCTTGTACACTAGTTATCTCAGTTTTGCACCTACTCCTT
>OZ037777.1:21650342-21660342 GCA_964035525.1 Porites cylindrica
ATCGCCAAAGCCAGCTTCTATCAAGACAAGGAGCAAATTTTTTCGTACGCTAGAAGCTTACCAAAAGGCTCAAAGATCAGTGTTGCCAGTGACTTCCCAAAAGAAATCGCCGATATGCACAAGAAACTTTATCCAATCTTGAAAGCTGTTAAAGCCCAGAAGAAAAAAGCTTTCTTTAATGTCGACAAACTTATTATTGATGAGCAAGTTTATCGTGGAAAAGAAACTAAAGATCTTCCTCTGTACGGTAAAGTTACGGTACATGATTAGTCAGTTGCTGTAAATAATTGATTCCTTTCGCACTCCCTAGAGTTGCTTCGCTCATAGCGCCTACTTATTTAGCATTAAACTGTTCATACGGAACCCGTTTAGGTGTAAGAAGAGGTTTCCCTACTTTGAGCAATTTGTGCTCTAGTAACTGTGCGTTTTGTGTCTAAGCGTTTCCGTATAGCCGTTTCTATTTACATGTTTAGAATCTATTTTGATATACTTAGATTTATCTCCCTACAGCTTAGTCTTGTACTCCTTCAGCTTGCGATAAGGCTGATTACTAATGTATATTATTTAATTTACATTAAGTACACCTTCAAAACAAAATTGCTCACATTCGAAAAGTTTTTCAATATCTTCCTCAACAAAACCGATAGAATATTCTATGCTGCTAATTCATGGCTGCCCCATTTAGACTCTCCTTTTGTTCTTTAAACGTAAGAGGTTTAAATCAAGCTAGAAAGAGACGGCGGGTGTTTAGATGGCTCCACAATCAAAAATTCGACGTTTATTTACAAGAAACTTACTCTTCCAAAAGTGTCGAAGAAATATGGAAAGCAGAATGGGGAGGGAAAATTTATTACAGTCATGGAACAACACATTCAAAAGGTGTGATGATATTATTTAAACCGAGTCTGGATTTCGAAACAGAAAGCATCTTCGCTCATAAGAATGGATGATACTTGCTATTAAAAGCCAACGTGCTAGAATCTTCCTTCTTGTTTAGCAACATTTATGCGCCAAATGACTCTACCGCCCAGATAGCTTTCTTTCGCAATCTTGATAACATTCTCCTACCATTTGCAGACCCACAAATCATATTGGGAGGTGACATGAATTGCCCATTAACACCTACAGATAAAATGGGTGGTGCTACTGTTCAGAAAAAACAAAAAGTCATTGACGAGATTGAAGGCTTCACTCGGCGTTTTAAACTTCATGACATTTGGAGAAATCAACATACCAACAAAACACAATTTATATGGCGTAACAATTCCTTGAAAGTGCAATGCCGCTTACATTATTGGCTTGTGTCGAAAGAATTGTTGATGTCTGTCATTGATACTAACATCACCAACCCCACAATATCTGATCATAGCGCTATCACTTTCAGTCTTCAATCGAAAGAATACGCTAAACGTGGACCTGGGTTTTGGAAAATTAATAATGCTTTGCTGAAAGATGCAAATTTCATCGACGAGCTCGTAAGCAAAATACCCGAATACAAAAGCAAACACTGTTACCTTACTAATGAAGGCCTGTAGTGGGACATGCTCAGATGGAGATTAGAGGTTTCTGTGTACAATACTCAAAAAGGAAAAACAGAATAAAAAGAAATAAGGAACAAGACCTTCAGAAAGAAATTGATCACCTAATGGCCTTGCTGCAATCCAACAGATCGAAAGAAAATATCACTAAACTCTACCAATTAAGAGCTCAACTCAGTCAGATTGCTGAATATAAAACTGAGGGTGCAATGATTAGAAGTAGGATACGCTGGCACGAAAAAGGAGAAAAGAATACTAAATACTTCTTAAATCTTGAGAAAAGGAGGTTTGCAAAAACTCATATAACTAGGCTTAAAACAAGTACTGGCTCGGAAACTTCTTGTGAAAAAGAGATTTTGGAAATGCAGAGAGCATTTTATGAAAATTTATATACGAGTGCTCTCTGTGATATTATTGCACGCGATGCTTTCCTGGGAGACCCTAACCTCGTCAAACTCGACGAAAACGAGCTAAATGAACTTGAACAGCCTTTGTCGAAAACCGAGTGTTTCAACGTTCTTAAACAGTGTGCTAAAAACAAATGTCCGGGCAGCGACGGTCTCTCAGTTGAGTTCTATTTGCACTTCTGGCATCTACTTGGTGATGAGATGGTCCAAAGCTTTTACTATGCTCATAAAGTAGGACAACTCAACATTACACAAAGACAAGGTATAATAAAGGTCATACCGAAAAAACGCAAGAACAGGTCGTATTTGGAACATTGGAGATTGCTAAAGTTACTTAACGTCGATTATAAAATAGCAACCAAATCTATAGCCCATAGAATCGCTAAAGTCCTCCCCAAATTAATAAACGACGACCAAACTGGCTATGTCAAGGGCCACTATATAGGACAGAACATTAGACTCATTAACAATATCATGAAGATAACTGAGTTAGAAAACATTCCCGGCATGGCGATTTTTGTGGACTTTAAAAAAGCTTTTGACACTGTCGACTGGAACTTCCTTTTTAAGACCTTGGAGGCATTAAATTTCGGCCCTCAGTTGCTACAGTGGATCCAAACCTTTCACACTGACTGTTCTAGCTGTGTAGTAAATAATGGTTACGCCTCTGTCTTCTTTAAACTACAAAGGAGTGTTCGCCAAGGGTGCCCACCTTCCGTATGGAAAGGAATTCAAAATTTCACAATACGCAGATGATACCACTGCTTTTGTTTCTGATATAAGATCTGCCCAAAACCTCTTCCATCTGCTCCACACTTTACAAAAATGCTCTGGTCTTGAAGTAAACAGAAGCAAGACAGAGGGCTTGTGGCTAGGCGCGAACAAAAACAACCCGGAAGAACCTCTTGATATTGCATGGCCAACAGATCCTGTATTTCCTCTTGGTATTCACTTCTCGTATGATGATGAAGCTGCTTTCAAAAGAAACTTTGAACAGAAACTGTCCTCGATGGCTTACTTGCTAAACTTGTGGTACCCTAGGAACTTAACTTTACATGGTTGAATTGACTATTTTCCAATTGCCCATAATACACTCTGTTTGCCCCCCAAATTTTGCATAACTTATTGTCTTAAAATGCTCTTGGGAAAATGCAATACTCTCAGGAGCATTTAAAAACAATGGTTTATGCAGAATTTGGGGGGCAAACAGAGTGCATTATGGGCAATTGGAAAATAGAGAATTGTCATTTTAAAAGCGTTAGCCCTCTCCAAACGTATTTATAACACTGCTGTCCTCACTGTCACCCCCACATTTATTCATACTCAATTCGTCTGGCAAAAGAAAAAACCAAAAATAAAACAGACTACCCTGATTGGCCCTAAAGAAAAAGGTGGTCTCACATTGCCTGATTTTGACATAATTAACAATGCTCTCAAAGCAACTTGGATCAGAAGACTAGACAGCTGTCATCCCACCGCGAGTTGGACTCACATTCCACACACTTGCCCCAATCACGCCGGGGCCAAACCACCCCTCAAATCGGTCATCAGAGGCGCGCGGTGTGTCATGGGTAAAAACCAACATGGCGCAACTATTCGAAAGAAACCCACCTTCTCGGGAAATTAGCAGCTTTCTTCGCAGAAAAAAACACGATTATCTATCTCAAACGGAAAGTACGGCTACGATGCACTCCATATCCAGATTTTATCATGAAGTAGAGACGGCAGTAGGAATGTTGGAGAAAAATACGTGGGTCAATCGAGGAACAAAGAAATTCAACAACTTGTTGGGACCCAAAGAATAGTTATTAATGCTCTAAAGAAAATCCATACGAAGATTGTCAGTAGACTTCGACCAACACCCAATCTAACAAACCCTTGGAACGGTGAATTTTCCCTCGACATTCCACGAGAGGTTTTTGATGTTCTTTTAAAACATATTGTACAAAGAAACAGTTACGGGCATCAGTACACGGAGACTACAGCTGTGGTTAATGTGGAAGTAACACGAACAAATAAAGCTGTTTTTATATTTGACAAGATGAACATTGAGGGTGAACTTATAGCCAAGGATGATCTGCTGAAAAAGAAACCAACCAAGAATAATGGGAGATGTGAGGTTATTGTTGACACCAGCAAACCACTAAAATTCAGATACAATTACAATTCAGAAGTGCTCTCAGTTAATTTCTATTATGGCCTTTGGAATGAGCATGGAGTGCCACAACATTAATTTTTGGCTCGTAAGAGGTTAAGCTAAAAAAGTACTGTTTTGTTTACATAAATGACAATGGCATGGAATTTTGGAATGCTAGAACTGGTAGGGGTCTTCCACATGTATTAAAACTGTATTAAAAATAACAAAACATAATGCACCTATCAATGGCAAGCCAGCAAGGGGGTGGGGGGGGGGTACATGGGGCATAGGGTGGGGATTTGACATTTTCCAAAAAATTGCTGTCAAATTCCCTACCCCCGGGCAAAAATGTGAGGTCAAATATAACTGAAATCCCCCCCCTCCCCCCGCCCCCACCAGCTTGACATTGATAGGTACATAATTATAGCTCTGGATGGTCTTCTGACTTACCTCATGGCAGAGCCAGCTATTCTTTGACTCATTTCCATCTCTTTCCCCTTCCCAGTGGGTTTCATTGTAGAGTTTGCACTTTCACTGTTAGATTTTCTGAGTAGGTCATGTTTAGTTTACAAGGTACGATAATCTTGGAATTTTCGGCAAGCACTTGATATTGATGTTGATTATCTGTTTGTCAGGCAGTGGCAAAAAGTCCTAATTACAGTCATGATGCCACCATGTTGTTGTTTAAATTTATTACACTTTACTAGGATGTTTTACTAAGAGGTACAGTCACAACAATATAATTTGTCAGTTATAAAAATGAACAGATTTTATGTTCTAATATCCGTATGTTCCCTTGTTAAGAAAAGTCTTATTTATGGTTGACAACTTTGCACTTAGACAACAGAAGATCCATAACCAGGATTCATGATAAAAAATTAATGTTCTCTGGTTAAAACATTTGAACAAAAAACTAAGCATTGAACAACTTGTAACTTTTTTGCCCCAGTGTCCAATAGGCCCATATTGTTAAATTCTTGTGAAGAAAAAATAAAAAAAAAATGTATGTCGAGAAAGAGTCTTGTTGCCAATCTTTCCTTTTACAATCTACTGTATGTTGCTGTTCCAGTCTGTTTTGATCAGACTTTTGTTGAATTTACTGCGTGGTTTCAATGACAGATGCTAAGACCAGGCTGATTATTTAAGTTTATGCCCACTGTTTATTCTACATGGGGCAGCCCTTACAATATCACAGCAAGCTGGTAAAATGCACCGGCCCTTTCTTAATTCCTTGCTTTTCAAACCAAACAAATAAAAAATGCCATCTATAAGGAGCAACAGTTTAGAATTTAAGCTGTTATTATAAGCAATTTTTCCTTTTACAATCTACAGTATGTTGCCGTTCCAGTCTGTTTTGATCAGACTTTTGTTGAATTTACTGCTTGGTTTCAATGACAGATGCTAAGACCAGGCTGATTATTTAAGTTTATGCCCACTGTTTATTCTACATGGGGCAGCCCTTACAATATCACAGCAAGCTGGTAAAATGCACCAGCCCTTTCCTTGTTTTTCAAACCAAACAAATAAAAAATGCTATCTATTAGGAGCAACAGTTTTGAATTTAAGCTGTTAAGCAATTTTTCCTTTTACAATCTATTTTACTGTTCCAGCCTGTTTTTGATCATAAGCACTGGCCCTTCCTTTGGTTTTCAAACTAAACTTGTACAAGCTTAATGTGTTTGGCTTCTCTGACCTGCATAGAACTTAGTCCAAAACCCATTTTTTAAACAGTGTCAAACAGGGTCTTTAAAGCAGGGGAAATTTTTCCCTTCCTAGCAGCCTCTTTCACCAGCTTCATTGTGCTGCTCATAAGTGGACATTTGTCATCACCAGAATTTGACTTTAGCAGTCCACAGTGGCAGTGCAATACATTTTTTTCTGCTACCTTCTTAGGGATGTACGAGTCACAAGCTTTCTTTTTTTCTGGGCGGTAGGTAATGCTGTGGGGATCTAATTCTCGAAGCCACACCATAGAGACATTCATGCCTAAAAACCATCCATCACGTCTGGTTTTTGTTTATGTTACAAGTGTTTTGTACATACGCCGCTAGTTTAATATGTTTGGCTTCTCTCCCCTGCATGGAATTTAATCCAAGACCAAACCCACTCTCATTAAACAGTTGTTGGGTGCTGTACGGGATGGCATATCCAATTGTCCAAGTTGCTTTCAAGCTCTACCAACTGTTCTCTACTAATTTCCACCCTTGAAAACAGTGACCCACTGTCTCGTAGTTGTAAAGCTGAAAAAGCTAAGGCATGCAGTTTTACTTTGATTGAACTTGAAATATTGGCGATGCCAATGGGTGTAAGCTTTCATTAAAGGGTGGTCCTCTTCACAGTTGGGCCCCAGCAGCAGGTGATTTTTGTTGCAACTCTGGACTCGATTTAGCAGGTTTAGGAAACTGACTAAGTAGGCTGCAAGGATGATTATAAGAACATAACAGATCAAGATCAGTACAGTAGAAGTGGTCAGCACCAGAACTATGTTATGCTGTCCCCAAGTGATATAAAAAAGTAATGAATTAAGAATATTAATATCATTAATATGGGCTCTTCTTTGTTTACAATGAAATGCATGTGAAAGATAGTTACGGTATCCTGAGGTACAACTAAGCTCTAAAAGATATACTGGAAATTCAAAAGTTTCTTGCAGTGATTTTACATAAACATTCATGCTCATCTAAAGTAACTAAACAAGCTTACCAGTGGCGCAATCATCTTTACCAAATGGTGTACCATCTGCCCCTATAGCAACCCAGAATAGTCCCTCTTCACCATGAAACCAATGAAGCATGGGGATTTGTTTACGAAGATCCATATACAGATCAGCTAGCTTGAGGAGATATGGTTTAAGTGGTCTGTAAACACCAGGAACACTTTCCGTAGATAGCTCTGTGGCAAGTGTTTGTAAATCTCTCAGTTCTCTGACATCAATAGTTTTCAAAAACGACATCAGATTTTTATAGGGTAAAATGTTTGGCACTTCAACCCCTGGAATAATTTCTGCTTTCTGATTTTTTTTCTTTTCCCCCCCTGACTCATTCAAGACATCAGAACTATTTCTTATGCTGGTGTATTTTCTCTTTCCAAGCAGCCCACTTTCATAAAGTACTCGCATGCTTCCAATTTTGTTTGCTTGGCTCTTTTCATATTCTTTGACCTTGCTGTTCAAAATGCCTGGAACAACTTAATCCATGCATTTCTTGGAATTGGATATATATACTCTCTCATCTCTCCAGTTTCTGCTGAGGTATCAAAGTTGTCCAAAGGCCATCTTTTATTGCAAGCATACCAGGAAAAATGGAAAGGAGGCCATCTGTGATCAGTAAAATCAATGCAGCTAATAGTGAAACACTGAGTTTGTCAGCAAGCCAGTTCAGGCGACGAAGACAGAAAACAGTTGAGGCTGTGAAAGCAATCCACTGTGACAGTCAGGTTTACACTTCTGAGAAAGAACAAACAAAATCGGGTGTTCATGCTGATGTGTACTGTTCTCAATTTCTGCGAGCTTTTAAAAGAATATTTCCTAACTAACTCACTAACATAACTCTCTAAACATAATATTACCACTACCTGTATCTAAAAATACAGTCTGTGTAATCTCACTAATATCACTCATTAAGTATACACCTAATCTGAACGGTGCAAATTGCTGGAGGTGTGACTCTGTAAACCGTTATTATTTACTGGGTTAGAGCTAAACCTACGGCTGTACATGAACATACACCTGCAAATTACTCCATCTGCATAGTAACCCCACAAAGCACATTAAATGCATCATACAAAACAAAATTCTGAAATTATTCAATTCAAAACTGAAATGTCGCTTTATTTTATGAATACCTATACTTCTGAAATATTTGAGTAATTAAAAATAATTTTAGTTGAAAAGCTCAGTAAAGTTTCCTAAGATATCCTGCCACTACAAACTTGATGATATAATATACAAATTATGCAATTGAAAACCTCTTACCTTTCTCTTCTTTCTCTCTATTTTCTTTGTGCTAGCATCCAGTAATTTCGTGAGCTTTTCCAACTCACCGTCCTTCTCAACAAGACAATTCTAAGGGACTCAACAGCTCTGGATTGTTCGGCCTGTGCATTTTGTATGGCAATCTTTTTGGCATGTTGGTACGCACCAATATTAAATCGACGTTTTCTTTTCACTCCACGCGGTATGCTGAAACACCAATGATTTAGTTTTTTCATTCAATACTATTTGGGATGTAAAATCAAACTTTCTAACAGAGGAAGAATCGAACTAAAATCCTATCATTTTAGTTTTTTCTGGTAAACTACATACAGCCCAAAAAATCAAGTTTCACCTTTTCACTTTTCACTCACCTTTCGCTGCCCACTTCGACAGGTAAATTGTCTTCGTTCACCACTCCAAGCATGCTTCAAACAAGGACGCTTCAAGACTAACCCTGGCAGTTTACATATCAAAACAAAGCTTGTCTTCTCTAAAACATAAATTTGCCCGCCATTTCTCTCTTCGAGGTACCCAGTCTTCACACGGCAAGATTTTTCGCGGCTGGTCTGGAGGGGAGATCGAAGAAATTCAGACCAGAAGCCTTTTCGCGCATTTTGGCCGCCATATTGGAATTTTTTTGGGGACACTCTGATGACCGATTTGAGGGGTGTTTTGACCCCAGCGTGAATCCTCAGCTGTTTTGGACACATTTTTCAGTTTGGTGGCACGAAAAAAACAACATTGAGATCTCGCTTTCTGAAGCACAAACACTTTATGGCATTACAGACACCGTGCCTCAGTGTCTTGGTTTAAAACGGTCGTGACTAGAATGGATACTCCAAAATCAGGTATCCGCTCGGAGACTGGAACTGAATAAAATTATTTTTCGGCAAACCGCTCCGACTCTTTACGACCTTGTTGTGTTGAAAGACTAAGTATACAAAGACTGAAAAAGGCCAAGATGCGAATGGTTACTCCAAAATATGGATCAAAGCCTACACAGAGGTTAGTTGTTTTTCACGTTCTTTGTAAGAATTTAGTGCAAGGAGCAAACAATGTCTGTTTAATTACAGTACCGCGACAGCCGTGTAAAGCTTATTCATAGCAAAGTATCTGTTTGGATAGCTCAGAATAAGGTGGATACTTCAGAATAAGAATGGCCAAAATATGGAAGTTTTGGCCATCTGGATTATTATTACTGAACTTCCCAATACAAACATGATTGTTACGTTTACAAAGAGGGTACAAATACAGTTAAGGTCAGTTAACCATCTTGTAAGTTTATGGGTTAGTTGATTCCAAGTGTTAACAATAGTGAAAAACACATAAGGGACCTGTCATTTCTTTGAGGCGGGGGAGGGCTGGTGCATTTGGGGGGAAGGTCATTAAATTTTATGTAGCCAAAAAGGGGAGGGTCACCAAAAATTTAAGCTGGGCTTTGGGGAGGGCCATACCATTTTTAGCAAACATTGCTGTTCACTTAAAATAAAAATAAATCAACAAATAAAATATATTATTTAACAATCAAGTCCCTTGCACAGTAAGCATTTTAAACTTTCATAATGATCAACCTGAACTACCCAACAACCCTACATGTACGTCTTTTTCTTGATTTGTTTTTCAACAGCAACACACTGCAAAACATGTCTTTGCATTGATCAAGTTTCTCATTAAGATATTTCAATTCACTGTTTACTCTTTTTTTAGCTTCATCAAGCCTTGTAATAACAGCTTCATCAAATGATTTAGAATACTCTTCTCCTCGTATAAAATTACCAGTCTTTGAGTGAAACAGGGTGTTAAGGTGAGCTTTAATGCATTTATCCATATGTAATATGTTCTCTAGTAACTCACTGAGCTTCATAATGTTCGCCCTCAGTATTAACTAATCAGCTGGGACAAGAACATAATCGGTCGTGTAAAATTTTCCAGCAGCACCAGGATT
>OZ037777.1:21665342-21667842 GCA_964035525.1 Porites cylindrica
GCAGCTGTTGTAATGGTAAAGTAAGGTGACTAGCATTAGCACAGGCTTACATGTCAGTACAGGGGACTGTATTCTAGGAAATAATGTATTATTGGGGAACCAATTACTCTAACTTATAAAATTCAGAGTGCCCATGAGCAAATAAAACAATTACGATTTTCTTGCTTGCTTAAGGACAAAGGTAATTCATCACTTATAAACACTGCAGCCAACCTGTCAATGTGTTACAAATGATATAAAGCTACCACTGGATGGTTAAAATCTTAATTGATGTTATTATTCATTCAAAATATTTTCCTGATTCTGATGGGCTAAAAGCACCCGTTTAATTCACCATAACCAGTTACTGATGACTAAATTTGGAAGAATTTTGAGTTTAACGAGGAAATGACATCAAAAATGCAGCGTTTTTGCAGGTTAAGGCACCGTTAACCGAGAAGACCTGGGGACGAGGTTGGGTTGTTTTGCTCGTGAACTTGAAAAATGGCTGACATTTTACTCGTTTCCAGAGTAAGAACTAGGCGAAAAAATAGCTAAAAACATGGCAAGAACAGCAAGTACACAACTCGAAGGGCGACATCTGTTTTTTGGAGAATATTTGCGGAGCTACACAAACCTAAACGTGCACTATCGAAGATGAACTTTACATCGATGGATTGATGGAGGTAAGCATGTTTTAGCCATGTTTTTAAACTAGGAATTATTTTGAATGAATAATAAAACAATTATTGAATTCGGCTTTCCTATCATATGAAGAATTATGAAGATCTCGGAGGGTGTTATCCGCCTTGGCCTACGGCCTCGATGGATAACACCCTCCTCGATCTCCACAATTCTTCAAAAGATACTCAGCCTCATTCATTAATTGTTAATTATATTTATATCATATCACGTGATCTTTTCCCAAATTAAAATAAACAGGAGCTGGCCTAAATTTGTCCGACTTTAATGATGTGCGACTATTATACATATGAATACAGGTAAATTCACATTAAGCAGTCCCACTTTCAGGCGGTTTAAATGGTCACTTCTTAAAGCAATTAGCATACTGCTGCACTACATGAAATTGTGCATTCCTTGTAATGAACTGTTTTGTTGTTGTCTTTTTTTCTCTTCACATTTGGAGGAATGGAAAACTCCTTGAGGTAGTTAAGGATTAATCCCTTACTACTCTCACTCACTACTGTATCTTTCCAGTGTTTTGTTAATGTTCCTTAAAGCTTCTTGAACCTGTATTAAATAGGTCAAACTAAGCCGTCATTTTGCTCCTTCCCAAAGGGTGACTACAGCAATTATAAAGGTTGGACTGTGGATTGCCTTATGTGAATGACAGTGTACCTTCCATCACGGCCCTTGTCCATGGACACCTTTTCTCTCCTCCATGTTGGTGTAACACTTGGGCCATTACTCTTTGGAAGATAGCGTTGTTGTCAGAGCTTACTCTAAAAAGATATATTTCACCAAAGCAAAGTCACTTTCTTGATCTTTGATACATATTGCCTCTTTCGCAGGTATCAGGTACATATTTTTGGCATCAATGTTCAATGGCACTGGCATTTTGAACTTCTGAAGGAAATTCTTTTTAACCCTTTTACCCCTAGCACAGGGCTCAAAGTTTAAATTTGAGTTTGGGAGCACTTGTGCTACCAGATATAACTCTGGGGTTAAAGGGTTAATCTACAAATTTAGGCAGGTGAAAAACTGGAGCTAAATTGGGTTGGAAGGCACAATACAATGGGTACTATTGTCATTCATGAGGTGGAGGTGTTCACTGTTGACCCTTCCAAGTTCTGTAGTGGCTTCCAAACAACATCCCGAGGTACTAATAAATCCTCCTGTCATTGTTATTTCAGTTGGTTTTTATTTTATACTACATCAAGAGAGAATGAGGTACGTCATTCTCTCTTGACTACGTGTAATTGACCCGTTCCAAATCTGCCTAGATTCCCTCCAGGTGTGGCCTACCATTGCTGTAGGTGCAATAATTGACTTTCTTTTCAAATTATTACTTACATTGTTTTTTATGTGAAGCTAAGACCCGTCTGGTAGTTAAATTAAAATTTGATAGATGTTTATTATACTTACTCTTCATCAAGGTAGAAGCCATGAAAGTCGTCCTTTTTAGAAAGAACCTTGCATGTGTGCCTTACTGTTCTCTCTGTTCTCAAATGACATCCCAGGTCATGACTCTCTGGGACAGGAGCCAGAATTTAGCATTAAAAATTCACGTGTGCTTTGGTTTCGTTTTGATGTCATTTATGTCTCACTCAAAAAACAGGTGCAATGCAAAAAAAAAAAAAATGACGTTCCACGCTTATTGTCAGTTATTGTCACCACCTCATATGCCCATGAGATGGTACAGTAATTTATCACATGCATACATTTTTTGTGGTGGCCGAGGTAGCAAATACAAATAAAATCTTCCTTATGTTGTTACATAAATTTCTTCCTGTCTTTTAAAACCGTGCACATTTTTTTTTTCTCAAACAAAGAAACAAGT
>OZ037777.1:21672842-21720342 GCA_964035525.1 Porites cylindrica
GCAGATTTTGTGTTGCTTGAATAACATGGTGCTTTCAATGACAGTGGCCATAGCTTTCTAGAGATTTAACAATTATGATGTGGGATTTTATGCTTATGGTGCAGAATGCGAGTGACGGCTTTTAGTCAGATCTTTGAGTTTCTGCACCCTTTCCAGTGAACAATTATATGATGTGAGATTTTATTGCTTATGCTGCAGAATGCGAGTGACGGCTTTTAGTCAGATCTTTGAGTTTCTGCACCCTTTCCAGTGAACAATTATATGATGTGAGATTTTATTGCTTATGGTGCAGAATGCGAGTGACGGCTTTTAGTCAGATCTTTGAGTTTCTGCACCCTTTCCAGTGAACAATTATATGATGTGAGATTTTATTGCTTATGCTGCAGAATGCGAGTGACGGCTTTTTGTCAGATCTTTGAGTTTCTGCACCTTTTCCAGTGAACACATATTAAGCGGCAGATTTTGTGTTATTTGAATAACATGGTTCTTTCAATGACAGTGGCCATAGCTTTCTAGAGATTTAACAGTTATGATGTGAGATTTTATTGCTTATGGTGCAGAATGCGAGTGACAGCTTCTAGTCAGATCTTTGAGTTTCTGCACCCTTTCCAGTGAACACATATTAAGCAGCAGATTTTGTATCACTTGAATGACTAATTGCACACAAATGGTTCTTTCAATGATAGTAGCCATAGCTTTCTAGAGTTTTGACAATTATGATGTGAGGTTTTATTTTTTCTTTGACACAGGGTTATGGAGCAGGCGATGGAGTGTCCACTGATATCAGGCGACAAGACTTGCTTTAGTTTTCTTTCAGGAATTCACAGTTGCTGCTTTGGTACTGAGATGAACTTTCAGTGACATTGTCTGACAAAAAGATAATAAAAAAAAGCAATTCATGATAACACCAGTTAATTTAGTAGTATTATTCATTAGTCTCGAACGATGCTAATAATTGTATGTATGTAAAAGTAGAAATTATCTTGCCGCTTGTTACTTAGCTATACTGTAAAGCGTCAAATGAAAGCCCTGGGTGTGTTCTGGATTTTTCTTATGAGCTTCGCAACAATTGTTATTACAGTTGGACATTCCTGTTGATGGGAGCCATCACAACTGGTTTTTGTCCCTCTACATCCACTTCAGCTGAGGTGAATCTTGAAAATATCCTTTGGACTGGCATAAACGCTGACGGTCCTCCTGGATAGAAATTGTTTTTATAGACCATGATTGGGTTGCCATATAGAGTAGTGGATTCCTCATGCGGTATATACCATCTGATACAGGAGAAGAAATGTGATAAATGCTCACCTCCCAACTGAACTGAATGCCTAAAATAATAACGTAACGGTCCCAGCAGACAAACAAAACCGGTCCTGCAGGACTTGCCCATTGTCTGGCCAGGACGCTAAAATCTTCTGGACCGAATTCCTCTGGATTGCATCTTTGATCCATAAGTAATGGAGGAAAGTTTGATTGCTCCAAATTTCTGTATACCCTCGGCTAGGTGGGCCAATTCAATGTCTCTCTCTGGATACATTACTTTGTAAACTTGCTTTAACAATTGTGCGTCATCCCCATCCAAATGTGCAAGTTTGTAACTGTAACTGGGGGGGTCAGTGGCGCCAGAAAAATTTCTCCAGTTTACGCCTTGGAGAGGTACCTTTGTGGCAATGTTTGCAAATTCGTATTTTACGCGCCGACTTCCTCTGTAAATTCACTGTCGGAAATACGGCAAGGTGAGCATTAAGTCACGAATTCATCTTGGTACTGATTTGGTAACTTCATGTCTCTCAATTGTCTTGATATCGAGAGTTTTCTCATGAGCTGCAACTCAACAGATCTCTTATTAGTTGATGTGCTGCCCATAAGGCCATTAAACCGTTCAAAACTGAAACACCAGAAGCTGGTTACTGGTCTGTGGTTGAGAATGATTTCTTTTAAATGGTTATGCAAGTGCATATTTGGAGTTATCGTATGTTTTCCATATAGAGTCTCCACTGACTTGCAGAATTTGAGCAATAACCCGTCAGCAATTTCAAGGTCAGTTTTAGAAATCACTGTTTGACAAAGGTATTTACATGCTAGCACAAACGTTTGCCAACATCGGAAATGCTCCTGTGGTAAGATACCTTTAAGGCAATAAATTGAATAAATTAGTGTCCAATGTTTCCATTGCTCTGCCGTGTATGAACCGGAATTGCTTGATATTCTCATAGGCAGTCGTCCGATATCGCAAGGCACTTCCACGGATCTTATCCTCTCTTCAATTTCTGTAAGCTGACTCTTTGAAAATAATTTCTGGTCATTCCACAGCCGGCACATTTTCTTTGACGTACCAAGAAAAAGGCTACGCATCGGCTCTACAGTGCAGAATCTTATAACATCAAAATATTCGAGTTCCAATAGAACACTGTAGTGACTGACACCACTTTTCTGGCAGATTAAATTTCGCTCTTGTTTTGTTTTGCTCCTCACAATTTTCATAGCTTGACGTCGATGTTCTTCATTGGTACGGGGATTCCAACGGTTTCTATTGAATCCTGAGTAATCCCTTTTTTCACCAAAGCCACCGGGAAACTTTTTTAGGCATCGAGAACACCCAAGCAACACCAAATGGCTCTTGAATCCACAAATTTTTCTAGTGGCAGGAACGTCAGGCAAGATGCTTATAACTGCTGCACAAAATGTCAATGGGAATCTGGAAAGACATGACCTCAAAAGAACCCCCCTTCCACAAGGCTTTAAGTTCATCTATTGTAGGCTCTAAAAACTGATTCAAGTCTTTGGGTTCCCTGTCAAGGGAGGGAACAATGCCTAGAACAATGATGTTCTCCCATTTAAACCTTTCAGCTCTAGGGAAATTCAAGAGGGCTAAATAAGACACTCCAACAGAATAGTCCTTGCGGTGTTTCATTGGTTGAAAAAAATCAAAGTTCAACATGAAACCATAATTTCGTGGTTTCTGTAGAAATGGCGTGCCATTGAAAGTTTGGAATTCTTTCCACAAATTTCCATCATACACGTCTGCAAGGAGGCCATCTTTCACTTCCCTGTTTCTCCATAATTCGCAGTCTGAAGCGAAATTTTCCTGAAGAAGAAACTTTTCTAGCTCCTCGATAATACTTCGGGCGCAATAGTAACTGATCGGATAGAAACATGTTTTGCCATTCTGAAGAGTCACCTTAGTTACCAAGGAGGCGTTGCAAACCATCTTCTTTCTTCTAGAGTAGTAAGTGTTAGTGCACTTTTTTTGCCACTTGCTGGCTGTTTATCATCTCAAGGCAGGAGTCATATTTGTAAAGTTTTGTGCATTTGGGGCACACAACGTACTTATTAAAATTGTCTCTGTCCAAATTTAGAACTTGCCTTACTAGGTAGAACGATCCGAGAAGATCAGTAGCAAGTTCTCGAACACCTCGCTGGATATTTCAACCCCGAGACTTTTAAGCCATGACACAAGGAATTTTAGCAGCCACACCAGCCCATTGTCACTTAAATGACATGTCGCTTGCCAGATAAGGAGAAAATAGACGAACCAGAGCACTAGGGAATTCAACTTTTTAAGGGATGTTTCACGGTGTTGAGCCTCTGGTAACGGCGGGGGATTTACAATGTCTCGAGACAGCATCTCGGGTAATATCCCGCTCCAGACTTTCTCAGAATCAGACTTTGAGGTAGATGAGTTTTCATCACTACATTTATGCCTTTCTTGTGGGCAACTTTCACTGTCAGTGTCACTCTCAGAATGAATTTTGTTTTCCGCGGAATCATCGTCGTTTGGCTTTGAAAACAAGGAAAAACAAATATGCAGTCAATGCAAACATCATAAGAAAAATCGTGTTTATATTCAATATCTCCTGTAGACCTGATTCGAAAATAAATTTTTATCCACCATAAACGGCGACTTTTGTTTCGATAATCAAAAGACACTTGTACAGACACTGCATTTACTCAAAGCGGGCTTCTAAAAACAAGCAGTGCCACGTGCAACATTCGCCTTGTTGTTTAATTAAAGTTTTCAGGCTGAACCTCCAAATGCCTCACCTCTTCAACTTCTGCCATGGATGATGTATTTGAAGACAATTTATAGGCGACAGAGGCTTCTTCAATAACAAATTCTGAAAGTTAGGAAAAGAAAAATCTGGAATTTTTGCGGTTTCTTTGGAAGGGATAAGTAGCTTATTTGTGTGATTCCTGTGGGGGGAATCACTTTGGGGCAATTATGTAATTTTCGCGATCCCAACTTAGTCACATTCTATTTACGTAAGTGCCTGATCAACCCTTTATGCTACCCTATTATAGTCAATCCAGTCCTGAAAATGCGACCCCATCCAGCACATCCCCATTAGCTTCTTATAAGGAAGTACCTCCCCCGTACCATTACTGATTAGTGCAAAAAAATAAAGGCTAAAGGTCACAAGAGGTGCATTTTGTGCTCACCTTCATTGTCTCCTGATGGCACATCTCTATCATTCCTGATTGTGGAATTGTTGTAGGATAATTTCTGAGCAACAGAGGTTTCTTCGAGGACAAATTCTCCCCTTTTTTTAAAAAAAAAAAAGCAATTGGTCATTTCGTAATTCTGCGTTTGACAGGAATGGTGAAACAAGAGCTCATTTGTTTGAATGCTACAATAATTGCATAAATGTTATTTGCGTGGTCACTGCATGCTCACCTTCGTTATCTGGTAATGGAGCGACTTGGTCAGTTTGCCTTGATTCTTCTAAATATCTTTTCCTTTTGTGCCTCTTAAAAGTTGAACTTGATACCACGCTATCACAGTGAGAACAGTAGACATATCCTTTACTTATTTCTTTTTAATTCTGTTGATTCATAATTTGAACCAAGAGAGAATGCTCTCTTGTTTCTTCACAAAAACAAAGTAGTATAATCGGCCCGACCCAGATCTAGAGTAACGATTTAGCTACAATGCGCCCCTTGCGATCGAATAGAGATAGAATTGAACTGAGTAGACAATTGAATAGACCCAATAGACCGTACATCCTACGGCTGCACCGAGCGAGTGAGTGCACGTGGTTTGTCTTGACCCAAAAGCTCAACTTAATGTCACTTAAAATTATTAATTTTCAAGAATCACAAAGATGTTTTGTTAAGCTTTAATTAAGTATCCCGAGAGACTCTGAAATACAAGCGTTCTTTTGGTGTTACCTTTACGAATGTTTAAGTCCAAATTAAAGATGAAGAAAGATCTAAGATCATTTAAATTTGCTTTAATTTGAAATCAAAGGTGCTACAATTTAATAGCTAATTTTGGAATAAATTAAAAACAATTAAAACGAGACCTAAAGGTTATTAGTCTATAATGTAACCAAAAGGTCAATTAAAGGTAAAGTAAAAGGACAGAAAACCTTTTGGACATTTAATGTCACAATTAAAGGTAATTAAAGATGGAATAGAACTTTTGGTGAGCTTTAACTTTTCACTAAAGATACCAAAATGAAAGTGTTCGTCCTGTTCCTATAAGTCTTCAAGGCAAATTCTACATGTACCTCGCATTGACCGATGACCATAATACAGAAGTGCACCTTTAACTGCCTCGTATCATATTGAGACTGGGTTGAGTAATGGCGGAGTAAAGACCTTCAACATGACTGTCCACAAACTTTATACTTTCAATGGAGGCTAATCGCCGAATTTTTCAATAATCTACTCAACAAAAGAACAGTTAGATCATCAGACACCTTGGATGACTCAACCACATCTCCCGAGTCGAAAAAACCTAAGTATGATTCACCGCTCACTGAAGCACTCAAACAAGACGAAGATGAAGTAAGCAGGAGGTAACTGCAAAAGTACAAAAGATTTGGAAAAGCTAGAAAAGCTTGACACAATAGAACTGTCTTTAAAGAAAATAGAATCCAAACTGGCAAAGCTAGAAACATGAACGACAGAGTTGGAAGCTTTTAAAAAGAAGCCAAGAAGGACATAAGTGAGTTGAAAGATGGCGCCAACTTTGCTCGAAAACAATTCCAGGAGAAGGCACAAGCAGAAATTGCCGAGCTCACGAGGAAGGTGCAAAAACATAAAGAAGCAGTTAAGGAGACCGAGTCAAAAAGCTTATATCTTGAGGCCTATTCTCGACGCGAAAACATCAAGTTTGTGAACATTGAAGAAGGACCTCAAGACCAACCCGAAGACACCGAGACGATTTTAAGAGGCTTTTTAGAACACAAGCTGGGATATGAAGATGCTCAGAACAGTGCCGTAGCCAGACCAAACGGCCAACTAAGGCAGGCGGGAGTTGCTAGGGGGTTCGGGGGCATGCCCCCCCCCCCCCCCCGAGAAATTTTGAACTTTAGTCTCTCGGAAATGCGATTGCAGCATTTTCTGGGCCTTTCAGTAACTTTTTTTAAAGTTAATTTAAGTGGAATTTAAAAAGCAATAATCAGAAACAAGCGACATAATCTGGGTGACCGTTAACCTCGCCAATGGTTTTGATCAGTATTTGTTCAAAAAAAATTTGAGTTAATGTACGTAGCCCCTTGAGATCGATGATATGGTAATTTTTTCATAGTATATTGACTGAATTGCTGAATTCTTTGTAATATCACGATGCGTTAAAAATATATATTAAAAAAAAAGCAAGTATACCTACCACATGCAGATCTTTAATTGGTAAAATTCCACTCAAGTTTACAAATCGTGTTACTGATTGAACGCAAGAGCGATTCGTCTATGGCCAATGGCGTCCCAGCGCTCCAAAATGGTTAGAGCCTCCAATTGCATAAAATTTTGGTTATATATATATATTTTTTAACTGTTATATTTTTGCCACAAAATCTTTTCTGAGAGGCTCCGATGATCACTTATGTAAAATAAAAATGATCGGCGAAATTCGTCAAAATTTTACCAAGGCGAGTGCCTCGGTTGGCCTCACACTAGCTACGGCGCTGCAGAATGTAGAACTTCAACATGTCCACCACACGCTTCCTGAGGCATAAAGTCGTGCAAAAACTTTCTTCACTGGGACACTGCTTGAAAGGATCAAAGTTTCAAATGTTCCAAGACCTACCGACTGAAATTGTTAAACGCTGCAGGTTACAGGTGGAAACTTTTAAAACTGCTAAATGAAGCAAGAGGAACCCCAGCGGCTTTCAGCCAAGCACAACCAGGTAAGTTGTATATAAGAGGGTGCTTATGGCCTGTTGGCAAAGAACTTCCTCCATAACTTTTTATAACTTTTGTAATTTGCTTCAAACAATCCAATGCTGTCGAGCCATCTGTCACTGTGTGATTGATGGAAAACACTGTATAACTTGTGCTACTGTGGACGGTTGCTTTTTTTATTAGCTTTTCAGTTTTGTTTCTCTTTCAAACTTAGGAGAGAGCCTAAGAAAATGTGTCTTTTGTCCCCAGCCACCATAACCTTTTATTGATTTAAAAGTGTGCGTCCCTGTTTAAAATTTGCCACCGTTACTGTTATTTTATTTAACCTCTTGTTTATCTTTTTTATTTCTCATATTTGTTTTTTATTGCGAGAAAACTCCTTGAGTAGACAGTTGATGCTATCTGACACAAACGTCTAAAAATGGACCTTAAAATAGGATCAATTAATGTTAGAGGTTTCGGAGACTTCGTCAAGTGGCGAGAAGTCTTTAACTGATTTGAGAACAAGAAAATTCAGTACATTTTAGTCAAGAAATGCACTGTACAGAAAACAATAAGAATGATTGCCTTGCCGAATAGGGCTATCAAGCTTTGTTCAGCTGCAGCACCAGTAGAAAGGGAGGTGTTGCCATACTTTTTAATAACTTCATTTTTCAAATTTCTAAGGCATATTCCAATCCTGAGGGACGTTTTATAATCTGTGATTTGACTGTAAACAGGAAACAATTAACGCTGACAAACATTAACAGTCCAAACAACGATTCAACGATTCACCCTATGTGTGAGAAGGCTGTTTTCTTCCAAAGAACTGGCCTCTAGCAACATTACAGGCTTTATCACCCAGGCGTGACTTTCCTACCGATAATTGATAATTGCACGCCAGAGAGGCAAGAAACATCTTAGGCTCTTCGAAAAGCAGTCAGGAGAAGAAGTATTTACATGAGTTTTGAATTTTGAAGCGTAATTAATGTCTACCCTATTAATTATGTTAGGTTTCGAGTGATGAAACTATCTTTGCTATCGAGATAGCAGATGAGTTGTCGTAAAACGACCAAATGAGGCTACCAACATGTTTGCCAGGTATCTGTGACATACTGGCCGATTCACAGAATACTTGACAGGCAACAAACCAGTTTAACAAAACTTTCCACCTTGAGCTTACTCGTGAAATTCAAAGCTTGGAACGGTGGCAAAGAATTTCAGGACACAAAATCCAAGGGCACCGTTGCAAATTAGGGCCATGTTTTGTAGGAAAGATACTACTTTTAGATTATTATTGACATATTTGATTCATAATAAATTGAGAGATGTTCCGAAAAAGTAATGTGTTTTCAAGATTTCTGAATCGAATGGTTGCTCAAAAAGCAAATCAGTCCACAAATTTGTACTGAAGTAATTAATCTAGTGAAATTATTATACTTTTTAAACAAAATATCCTAGTATTACAACGATACCTTTCGATCTAGTCTTGTGAAATCCTCTGTGACTGTACCTTGCTAACATAATAAATATTGGAACCTACCATAATCAATAGTAGGCATTCATTAAGTCTCAAAAACATTTACTGTAATGAACTTTATCGTAAAACATACTGCCTGTCCAAAGTGGGTCTCAAAAAGGCTAGAAAATGTTTCTTACCTCCATGGTACGCGACTAATTCATAAACAAGGCAGCTGCTTCTTTGATTTTTGGTAAGGCGATCACTTCTGGATGACTGCATTGTAAGCAGTACGTTGCTCCAGTCCACTTTTTGTGGATGAACAGGGTCTAAAAATACTGCAAATGTATTCTTTTCCTCACATTTCACAGAATGATCTACTCTAAACCCCTTCCATTTTGAGATGTTACCTGGTACATTGTGGACCAATTTTGTGTAGTGATTTAAAACTCACCTTGTTTGTCTTAAAATAAATTAGTGATAACTTTGCTTTAAAAGTGTTAGACAATGTTGTTACCTCTATGGAGGAGGAGGCTGAAGTGATCAATGAGACACCACTACAACATAGCCAGACAGGTGATGTGGCCATAGGCAGTTTAAAACAGTGTTTGGATATCATACATTCCATGGCTGGGAAATAGACACCGTCAATGCCATTTTAAGTAAAAACTACTGCGTTGTACTAATGCCAACTGGTGGTGAAAAGACTGTGTGTTACACAGTGCTGAGGTTCATTCCTCCTGGAGTCACCATTGCTGTCACTCCTCTGATTGCCCTTATAGTTGATCAGTGCAACGCTTGCATAAAGTTGGACTTAATGTGTTATCTTCTTTCAAGTATGGAGGATAAGGGGAAAATGGTTGTTTGACACTACCTAACTATGCCTAACCCATCAAACAAGTTCCTCTTCACCACTCCTAAAACTATTACAACTTCAAATGACAAATGTTTGATGCAAATTATGACTGCGAATAACACGCTTGCCCAATTTTTTATAGACAAGGCCCACTGTATTGACTGCTGGGGGTTTAATTTCTGTCCCAGTTACTCCAGCCTAGGGTCACTAAAGGATTATGGTGTACCTATAGTGGTCCTGAGCACTAGATATGTTATGGAAATATATCAGAATGTCGTGAAATACTGTTTGGAAGTAAGATCGCGAAGGAATTGTCAATGTTTTAGCCAATTTTTTAACAGATTTTGCGCAAGATAATAGGACATTTAAAGATGGCGTATTCTATCACATGAAGAACTGTTAGCTGAAGATTTGAGAGAAAATGACGAAGAATATGGCAGTTTCGACAACTCCGAATCGGACGAAGGGGAAGAAGATGAGATGATGTGCAGTAGTCCACTCAAGTCTCCTTGGCATACAACTAATAGCGGGAGTTTTGCTTTTCCGCCATTGCATCCATCAAGTCGTTTGCATGTGTTTTATGGTTCGCCTTTGCTGCCATATAAACTATTCACTTAGGCCTTTAAATTTCCAATACCTTATTATATTTGAATGTCCTCCACTAAACTATAATTTCAAAACAGTATATTTGTCTGCAAGTTGTCTGAAATATTCGTTGTTCTCTGTTGAGTTTTTTGTCAAAAATGAATGAGCCTTTTGATAGCGTGTGCAAACATAGTATTGATTGTAATTGCCTTTTTTGTTAGGAGTTCATATCAACTTTAAATGATAACATGGTGCATCAGCTATGTGTAAGGGTACTGAGTCGGGGTGTTCAGAGTATGGAGTATATAGACCGTCTTGTGATCATGGAGGATGGTGATGATGATGACAATGGTGTGAATAATTTTGAAGAAAGTGAGGAGACTTCACCTACGGACAGTGGATGTTCAAAGCCTCCACTCTGGGAACCAGCACCAGACTGGTGCAATTGCAGACACTGTTAACCTATGGCTCGAGAGATTGAGAACAAATGCTGTGGACAAAGAAAGTGTGACACAAAGAGTAGACATTTTAAAAAACTGTGTCTGCATCCAGAAGTACTCGAACTGTGCTTTAGGAATGACCGTGAGGATACCAGTACATCTTCCTTCGGCAAAGCTGCTAACAGACAATTTAGCTTGGAAATGTATGTTCATCTAGAATAAGGTAATGGCAAGGTTGCCACAGCTTCTGTAGTGATCCAAGTTAGAAGACAATATCCTTCACCGACTGGAATATATATGGGGTTCAGACCACAATAATGTAAATAATTAAGGGGTTGCACTAAGGGCTTGGGGCCAGGGAATTCCCCTGGCTACTATGAGCATGACCCCCGGCTACTTTTATAAGAAAAAAAGGGAAAATAGAGTTAACAGAACTTCCTTGCTGTTCAAATTTCTACCTATTAATTGCATATACCCAAGAACATGATATCTTAGTGACAGCTGTGAAATTTGTGATAAACCTTCACTTAGTATGTTGTGCTTGAATTTTTAATTGTTTCAGCTTTTCTTTTTCCATGTATGGTAGTGTATAGCCACGGTTATGGCTGTAATGAAGAAAACAGAAGATGAAATCATGTTCAAGCTTGAAAAAAAAAAATTAAAAAAAGCTCTTTCGAAAACAGATGCCATGAGTTTCTAATGGGTGGCTGTTCAAAGCATATCTAACTACAGTACATACAGCTAAAATACAATTTCAGTTTTCTAGACACTGACAAATCATGATATTTTGCAATAACCGAGTTCAATAATTGTTTTATCATTCGATCACTGAGTGGCAGGAATCTTGCTATGCTTTACAGTCTTCTTATTGTTCAGTGATTTGGATAATGTCTCCGACATTTTCCTTTTCGCGCTCAAGCTTGTTTGGGAAGAATAAATCCTGATACTACTTTCATTCCTGTGACCTGACACTGCCATTATATGCTGGGCTTCGTATCCTGACTCGTCAAGTTTCGTTATCATAGTTGCTCTGATTGAATGATTCATATACACACCAGATAGCTTTGCTTTGATAGGCAACTTCTTCATCTTCTCACCAAGAGTGCGTTGGCCAACGACCATGGTGTCGTACCAGATCGCTTTCATCTACTCCTTTTTTGGGCCTCTGAAAAAGGTACTCGTTCTTCAGGTTAAGACAAGTGACATTTTTCAAATGACAGAACTGGGCAAAAAGGCCCACCACTTTCACACATTGTGATTCCTGGGCATCGTTGTTTTCCCGCCAGTTTCTTGTCAATTCATCTTTCACTTTGCACACATATCTTACGCTAGATGAGTCAGTACAGACAGAGAAATCTTCCTTCTTTCATTCTCTCAAGTTCTGGCGTCCTCTTCTACAGAAGAAAAGCATGATTTCCAAAAAAACCTTGTTTTGGAGTGTCTCCAGCTGAGTTAAACTACACGATCCACTTTCATACATGACTTTCATAATGGCAGACCCTGCGCGACACCTGGTTCAAGCAGTGTGAAAACGAGGCCAGAAAGGCCAGCGTCGCTTTGCGTCTCTTGTTGTTTACAACACAAGCACGGCCACAAGCACTGAAAATGGCGAGTCCATCGGACAATTCAAGCGATTCAAATGCAATTCCTCTTACGGAAAACTATATTCCTGGCGCTTCTCTACTTGGACGACGAAAACCTAAGGAGTTGAAAAACTCAGAACTTAAATTCTGGCTGAAATGTCGCGGAGACACAGGGAAAGGTTTGAAGACAAAAACGGAGCTAGTGAAACGAGTGTACGAGTACATATGAAGCGGTAAGGACAAACAGATCATAGATCCAGATCCACATAAAATATATAGCCGTAGAAAGCAAAAGCAAGGCACAAGTTCAGAGCTTGTCAAGGAAAGTACAGCGGCTGCAGAGTTTCCAACTACTGGATGGGGAACGTCGTTGGAGAAGATGCCAATGTTCACACGACTGCAAATGAATCACCAGGTGTTGAAGTCCGGGAAAACCATTGGTAATATTGATCATCACACCATCCCGACAGGGTTGGTAAAGGCCAGGCGCTTCTTAGATGACGAATACCTGGAAGATATTGAATGTGCCAGTGATTCGAAGTACTTCTTCTTCAAAGGGAAGTGCTGTCATAGTTTTCGAAAAAATGACCCCCCACATAATCTGAAAATCGCCTTGTGCATCTTGTCAGGAGAAGTGGAGAGTGCTTGGTGTTCGTGTGTGGCAGGAAAAAGAGGATTCTGTAACCATGTGTTGGCATTGGTGTTCAAGATGTGCAAGTTTACGTTATTTTCCTGTAATTCTACCAAGGACCTGATGAAGGAACAGGACCAGCAATCCTCCTTGACCTGTACATCACAACTGCAGCAGTGGCACAAGAAGGGCGCAGGAAAGAACATTGCACCACAGCCAGTGATGGAAGTGGAAGTTACAAAAACAAAGGATGAAGAATTCAGATTACGTTCTGGCATCAAATCTCTTGTATATGATGCCAGGATGAAAACCACACATAATGTAGCAGCAGAGCAGAAACTAAAGGAGCAGCTGAAACAAATTGACCCTAATATGGGCCTGTCTCAAATGGCTAGTGAACAGATTGATCAGACGCATACTAGACTTGTAGAAACAAAATTTGGCAAATGTCAAGTTGGTTGTTTCTTGTCATACCAAGTTTCCCTGACAGAGGCACACTTTGAAGCCACAGCATCCATTGACTGCGTACCAAGACTTAGCCAATTAACTAAAAATCAAGCCCTCACTTATCCAAGGTTTCCTCTAAGGGATATTAATGAAATGGCACTACCTGACAATTTGAGCGAGAATGACAACAAACTTATACAATCTTTGAAGTTAGAGGAAAATGAACTCAATGACCTTGAAACACAAACAAGGAAACAAGCTGAATGTACTAAATGGAAAGATGAGCGAAAATTCAGATTCACTGCCTCTCAATTTCACTTGATTTCTAGACGACAGAGAAATCATGACACTTTTCAATCCAAAATTGGTTACTGGAAAAAAGTTTGAATCTGTTGCATTAAGGGAGTATGAAAAGTATATGTTTAACAAAAGTACACCTGTTAAGGTGCTCCCTTGTGGTCTTGTTGTTTCAAAGGGGTGTCCCATTCTTGGAGCTACTCCTGATGCAAGAGTAGTCGACTTCGATTACTTTGGCATAGCTGAAGTGAAATGCCCCTACACAAAACATCATGTCACGCCCCTTGATGCTTGTACAGATGAAAAGTTCTTCACGAAACAGACAGGTGACAGGGAGTGCAAACTGAAAGAGGACCACCCTTACTATGCTCAAGTGCAAGGACAAATGGCTGTTACTGGAGCAAAGTGGTGTGACTTTATTGTGTATACCAGTAAGGGTATTTACGTCCAACGTATACCTTTTGACCCTGTGTTTTGGGCTGGATTAGAACAAAAACTGCTTTCTTATTATTTTTATCACTTCATTACCTTTGCATCCGCAAAGTTTTTCCAGGGGAGTTGTCAAGTAAACAACAACAGTGATTGTGAAGTATTGTGCACTGCTACATCAGGTTAACCCTTCAATTCTCATTAACACAGCAAAATTATTTGTCCCAATGACTATGTATGTGTCCTATAAAAGAAATTATGCCAAGTTTTTAAATCCAGCTGAAGAGATACATTTCTTACTCTTACAGTTGTTGAGTGTGCATTTGCACACATTTTAGGTATCCTACTGATGAACAGTTGCGACACGTAGATATCTTTTAGCAACTAAGATAATTAGCAGTCTGTATACTTTGAATTTGATATTTTACATGAAGAAAGTAAATAGTGACAACTGTTTGAGAATTCAAGGGGTAGTGATAGATACCATAGTCAGACCTCAAATACAATATTTTTATTGTAACCTTGTAATAAATAGTCAGATCAGCAAAAAAAGTATTGTCTTTTTTATCTTTGTACCCACTTAACACATAGAGAGACTGAAGGAGGATTGTGTATGTTGTGATTTGATTTTATCCTTAATTTAAATATTATTTTCCATTTGTCTGAAACTCACTCAAACCAAGAACAGTAGGAAGATAAAATTTAAAACAAGGATAAATTTAAAACTCATCAAACATATGTATAACTGTTGTGTTACGTTTTAAAAAACCCCACCCTCACCTTATCACCACACAACAAGCACTCGTAAACATTAATGCAGCAGTTATCCTAGTCTTGGATTTCAAATATCTACACCATAACTGAGTTTTCAAAGCGACATTGAATTTTAAGGGAGCTGTTGTGTTTGTAACAATAGATTTTCAATTAGAACTGTTAATTTTTCAAATAGATGGGAAAGTCATATGGATATGATGTTGGGCTGTGCATTGCAACAGAATGCACATACTGCCCACATCTGGTTTACAATTCCCATCTGATGTAATGGAACAACTCTATCCCAGAAAAGTTTTTTATCTTGTTTATTGCACGCTCAACATGAATTCTTAACCTGGCGATTTCCTGGGTAGCTACCACATCCTCTGCAGCCATCTGTGCAGATGCTCCAAGAAAAGGTGGCAGATTTAAAGTAACTCCTAAAGGCAACAAATCCTGAATTGTGAATCCTTTGTCTGCCATAATTGAGTCTTTATCGTCAAATGGAGGCGCTAAAAAACCACTCCTTCGTACAATTTCTCGATCCGAGATTGAACCGGTGTAAAGTTGGCTAATAAATGTGATTGCTCCCCCAGGAGATATACCAACCAAGCCCTTCCATGTTGTGTGATTCTTATAGGCACTGAAAAGTTCTCCATTCAATTGTAAGCTACTTGGCATTTGGCATCGGATCTCAGTACAGTCAATTATGACTCTCGTCGACTTGTACTTACTTTTAAAACTTTCAGGCATTGTTGTACTGACTATTTCTCTGCTAGGCCAAATGTTTATTTGTCCAAACTTAAAGTACATGAAATTGACCCATGTGATAAATATTCTTCTCACTGTGGGTGTTGATACATCGAATAAGTTAGCTAGATGATCTTCAGGAAATCCTTGCCTCAGCCTACACATCACCATAAAAAATTCGTCAAGGGGCTTTAAAGATCGAGCTCTCCCCTTTTTCGTTAGTAATTCATCCGTTTGCTCCCCGCTATAATCAGATGTGATGTCAATGGAAGATCACCAGAAGGAAATGTTCTCACCTCGCTCCCCAGGATCAAGGTACACAAAAACAGGCGTAAAAGCATCCCAGGTTTGGAAGCCGGCATAAAAAGCAGCATTGGAATCTTTTGACTTTAAGTTTTCAAAGGTAAACAGTCTATTATTAAGGGCATCATTCTGCCGCTGGGTATCTTGCAGATGACGCCTAAGTTCATCAATTTCTTGCTCTAGCTCATAAATCCTTTTGTTATTGTTGTCAATGATTTCCGTCAAGTAGGCTTCGTGCTCGGTCAAATCAGTTTGTGTTTCTACGTTTTCAAATTGTGAGCTTAAATCCAATACATCTGGTACCATTTCATTTGATAATTCTTCCATGACAACAACTGAAGACAATTTCCTTGATGCATTTTTCGAAGCGGTCTCTTCAAAGTGTCGTTCCCTCGGCTCCTTTCTGTTACGTGGCGATGTTCGAATCCACGGAAAAACAGAGGGAACAACTCCGTCTTTTAGTCACGGCTGAAAATAACGCCCGGTGAACAGACAATGTCCGGCCTGATCGGGGACTTGACCGGTCAAACTCCGGTCATTTTGACCGGTCACGTTTGGAATATAACCATACGAACATTTTATTTTCCATGCAGTTGCCACTTAATGCGTCTTGCTCTATAATGCTGGAAAGATTTTTTTCTTTGGCTTTTTTGTGCTGCTTTGTGCTAAGTATATAAAACCTTTTAACAAAAAGCACACTAGAATAAATTTCATGTCGGCAATCAAAAGTTTGAACGCTGTCAGTGTGTTTGAACAATGTTAATTTCCTTAACACGCCACAACTAACTGTTTAAAATAAAGGAACATTTTCACATTCTAGTAGCAAGTTTATCACTCCGGTGTTGTACTTTCTCCGTTCTTCTTCTTCTTCTTCTTCTTTTTTTTTTGCGTGCGTACGGGATACGTTCACGATCAGTATATCTAATTGCACGTGCAATCGCAGAAAGTTAGACATGAACAAATACGCGGCGTTACGCCATTCTTTTACTTTAACATTTAAAGAACAACTGAAAAGAAATGAAACGGTTTACATGCGAAAGTCAAAAAGAGAAGTTTTCCACTGACTGAATTAAAATTTGTGAACTGGAATTCTGAAATAGTTCAACTTCGGCCAGACAGCTCCAGTTATGAATTACTGTACGGCATGATGTACTGATAATCATCAGTATTAAGTAACGCTTCACCTACGGCGGAAAGCACGAACGGCTCAAGAATGCATGGAATGCGATTAGGTGACCAACATTAATTGACTTGTTTAATTAAAATCCGAATTTCTGATTGGTCGAGTGCCTCTTTTTAACTATTTTTCTACGAAAATGGGCGATTTCAGTTACGAAGACTCCGAAAATGGAACGAAGTGGTACCGATCTATTGTTATGACCAACTTCAGCGAATTCGTATGTGGCCGTAGAGAGTTACGCAGATTTTGTCCTCGCGCCTCGAATTTCACCGCGTGTTAGCCATCTTGAAAAACGCTGTTCTGGATTGTCTCCTTGTGCACCGATTTGAGTTTTCGCTATAACTGTAGAATAGATTTGTATACTTTGTATATAGTTGTGAAAATAAGTTGTAAATAAGTGTAAATATCTGCGGTGGTGGCCTCTGGATCCACCTAAAATGCCGTTCGAGTCTTCGTGTTGTTGTCCTCTCCATCGCGAGTGGAAGCATGGCGAAGTGAGAAGCGAGCAGTTGCGTCAGTGCAACCGTGAAGAGAACAGATGGTTAGAAGAGAGTCTCGGTTCGAAATACAGGAAGACGAGAAAAAGAAAGATTTGTGTGTCGTGTCGATCTAGGCTGGAAGTCGAACTCAAGTGTCGAAAACTGGAGGTAGGTCAATGAGCTTGTTGTAATCTTTCTTTTCTGATCATAATTTTAGTTTTCAGTTTAGTTGTTTTCGCAAGTCGTTTCCTCAGTCTTTTGTTTTTTGATCCGCTTTAAAGTGCGTCATGACAGAAACTGTAACCAGAAAACTTATTTCCCTTGCTTTATAGTGAGTTACAATTACATAGGAAGGTATACACAATAATAATTATTGTTTATGACAACATAGTTTTGTTTCCCTTTCGGCAATAATAAATTCACAGTTGGTTCTGTGCTCATTTGAACGGACTACATTCTTGAAAAAAAAAAACTTGTTTAAATGAGGTTGGATGATCTCTTGCATTGTTTAAGGCAATATGGCATTTACACTGATAGTTTCTCCGTTTTGTTATGTGCAGGAGATTGTTTCACAGCAGCATGAAAACAAAGATGCAAGTACCACTATTGTCATTGATCATGTTGGAGCTGAAGGACCCAACAATTGTGAAGTGGTTGATCCAATGGGGCCGTTTGCTGACGATTTTGTTCTTGCTGATGGAAACACTGCCACCTCAATTCAGCAAGAAGAGGAAAGTCATTTCGTAAGGACCCTGGTTGATAGAGGAACACAAAAGCCCATGATGCCAATGATGCCATACAAGAATCAATGTGAGCGGAGAAAAAGAGAAATGAGAGCCGATATCATTGAAACTGTGAAAGGCACAACGATGAAATATGTCTTGAATGTGCCTGGTGACCTGAGTGACTTTTTGAAAGAGACAATAAACAGCAAAAAATGGCACTCTACGTTTGGTTTCAGTGGAGGGTTCAGTGATGACAGTACATCTCTGAACCCAACATTGGTGTCATTGGTCAACGAATATCAAGAGTCTGCGGTGAAAGAAAAAAACCAAGAAAAAAGGAACAGAATGGCCTAATTGAAAGGCAAAATTGCTATTGGGAATTCCTTGAAAGACTCCAAACTAACACCGACTGGGGAGAAAACACCGGAACACTTTAAAAGCAGAACTGAAGCAGACAGCTCTGTTGGGAGGCTGACTTCCCAAGCAGATGAAAGAAGACGCCTGCTTTCTATTGTTGCTATGGACTATCCATATCGCTTTTTACAGGAGGTGTTTGGCTGTTCATCGAAAACAGTTACTGCAGCGAAAGTCCACTCCATTCTGTTTGGCCATGGTGGAACTCCACCATCAAAATTTAAATTTAAGCGACAACGTGTAAGTCCTGAAGTGCTTAAAGAACTTTCAGAATTTTTTGAGAGAGACAGTGTGTCCAGGCCATCATCTTGTCGGAGTGTGGTCATGGACGGCGAGGAAACACCTATTAGATACTGGAAGGACAATGTCAAGGAACTTGTGAACCAATATTTACTGGAATTCCCCAATGGTGTAAAACGCACTTACATCTATACGCACCTCCCTGCAAATTTTCCTTACAACACTATGTTGGCAGGCCTGTGCAACATATGTGATGAGTGTGGACACTCAAATTTTGAGAAATTGTTCAGCCTCCTAACTGAAGTGGAATCAGCAACTGCAGTGTCAATCAAGCAAATGAAAGCTAGAGTGGCAGATTATCAACGCTTCTGTAAGACACAATTATCAAGACAAGTAGAGAGGCACTCACCTTGTGCAGAACTGTGCATGAACTATGCATTTGGTTCCTGTGAAGAACCCCATGACAGTTCCTGTGGAGATGCCACTGCTCTGTGTGAGGTTCAGAGAACTGTCAGTAATGTATTATCTACGCTTTCCAGTGCAAATAATTCAGATAAACTGACCACTGAACTGCAAGAAATCATGAAAACTCATGAACAGTATGTGGGACACTTGTTCCGTACAAAGCACCAGGCAGATTACCACAAGTTTGTGCTTGACAACCTACAGCCTGGGGAGGCAGTAGTAATCGTGGACTATAAGATGAAACTTGAACTAGGTGTTCGCAGCCGTGAAGCCCAGCGAGATTGGTATGGAAAACGAGGGATTTCCTTGCATGGATTTCTTGTCATAGCTCAGATTAGCGAAGATAAGAAAGTCACTGAAGTGATTGATCTTTGGTCGGAAGACACGAAACAAGATGCATCGTTTAGCCAAAGTGCTATGGATGTCGGATTTCGGTGGATGGAGAAGGAACTGCCTGGCCTCAGGGTCTATTTATTTTCTGGTGAGTACACATGTTTATTTGTTGAACTTTCAGGGCCATTTAAGGTAGTTCAATATTTATTGGCTACAAATGTTTTTGACATGAAAGATACATTCCATAAAAGGGTGAAAAATAGCTGGGAGTACATTGTATTGCAAAAAGAAAACAATTCTTTCTCTAGTGACAAGTCATATTCAGTTATTATACAAGAAACTACTGTACCATTGATCACTTAAATCATTTGATTCTAGTTTTGATGCCATACTAGATCTGACAAATAATTGTGCTTCATTTCTCAGCGAATTAAAAAGCATTTTTTTTATATACTTAGTAACTGTAATTTTTATTAGGAAGTACTATTTTTCTCATTTTGCAATATTTACTTACTTCAATTAAAGACGTGTTTCAAGAATTGGATGAAATGATTAAGTCTCGCAATATGAACAACACTCTCTATTTCATGTCTGCTTCAATCTTTAAAAGGTATCAATTTGTTATAGGCAATGTTTTACTGTTCTCGTACAAAGACCAGTTTCTCCTTCAACTGATTGGATTTCACCAGAAAGAAGCACTTCGGTTCGGCGATTTCGACTGTTTAGACAACTACCAGTATGCATTCATTGTAGACGTATTAATTTGTTAGAGAAAATGATTGATGGTGTGGTGCTTAAAAGAATGGGCAAACCACAATACCTTTTAAGAGATCAATTTAGCAAACTTCAAACATTATATAACAATCAGCCCTTGCTACAATATAACTATGAACTAAGACATGCTTTTTTTGAGCCACACTATAGTCAAAGAACGTTTGATGTTTCTGACTTACAGGCATTCCCTGAATGAAGTGTTAGACATATTTGTCCTACTATGCATTGGATTTCCTCAGGAGTCTCATCTTTTGGATCAATTAGGTTGTGTTCATGCACGCATTGCCAAAGAATTAACAGTCTGGAATTAACCATAGATGGACTAGTCCACATAAGAATGGGCAATCGTCTTTTAAGAAATGAACTTAACTGACTTGAAAAATAATATAAAAACAAACTGGCTTTGGAGTATAATTACTTTTTAAGACGCACTTATAATGTTTTGGGTTCTTAGTAATTGTAGTGATGTATTAACCCAAATTGAAGAATCTGAAGTGTGCCATTTAACAGATTGGATTGAATTGAAAGGGGTTTGTTGCTGCCGACATTGCTTTGCAGTGAAATTTTTTTGGGACTTACCATGGATGGAAAAATTACGAGTACCCGTTTTTCAATACACCTATTTTTATGACATAAACATGGATATGAACTTTTCTGGGCAACAAATGTTATTACTCAATTCACTGTATTTTTTATGTTCTCATTTTTATTAGTGCCTCTTTGTCATGTGTTCAAAGTTTAATGGTGTGCGACCTGACCAATTGGGTTAGAACGGAAGGCCATTACTTTCGTTTGCATTGTTTACGCTTAAAATTTTTACGTTGCACCATTGACGGAAAGTTACAAGGGAAATCATGGGACTTTCAAGAAATGGTTAAGATAGTGGAGTTGTATCGATCTCGCTTTTTAATGCATGGCCATTTTATGTTTAGGCGTGTTTTCCGCAAAGTAACTACTCAAAAAGTCTATTCCTCCTGTTGTTGGATTAACCTTTTTAAATGGTACCGTCACTGGAATTCCATGAATTGTTCTCATTGTGATTGGTTATTTCAACAAGAAATGAAGATTGATGGTTGGTTACATTGTGAAAAATTGATTGTGCCACCACAAGAAATATGCGATATTGAATTTGAAAATTCACACACGCTTATTCGGGTACACGCATTTGTAGAATTGTAACCTTTACTAGAACACTGTGGGATGATTTTTTGTAGAAAGTCTATGCAACTGCTGACCAAGTTAGATGTGTGTACAGCTACCTTGTGGATTAATTGGTGTTTGAAAGACTGGTGTACAGATTTTTGTCACTGTATGAGAATTATTGATAGTGAATTTTGTTTGGATGACTATGTCAAAACGAGAAAGATTAAATTATCGCTCAAAGAGGAAAGGATGGCCAAAAAGGAATCTCAAGTATTATGTAACCACACTAAACTTGCACGCACTTTCAAGGAGGCGGTTACATCATGGCGCCTTTCATATAGTTTTGAAATTGATTTTTTTAAAAAGGGGCAATTGTTACTAGAAATATACACGTCCATATGTAAAATTAGGACAGATGTAAAAAATTAGGGCAATTATTACTAGAACAACTACACGTCCCACTTGAAAAATTAGGACATGTAAAAAATCAGGGCACTAGAACAATTACACGTCCCAGTTGTAATTAGGTTTTTCATAGAAACCATGGCTGTGTGTTTTCATTGACTTATAATTAGGGAAACAAGCTGAAGTAGCAAATGAGTTCAATTTGTTCTAGGGTGTTCATAAGGTCAACAAGTTGAAATGGCGATGAGTTCAATTTGTTGCAGTAATTGGTGACTCATTATATGGTTCGGGGACAATTCGTGACTAATGGCAAGTTTGATCTTTTGTATGACCAAATCGATTCTGTTTGTAAGGCACATGTTCCTAAAAAGAGGCTTTCCAAAAAGGGGGTTAAAATATCCTCCAAACCTTGGATTACTGAAGAAATCTTTGCTTAAATGAAGTATACGGATAATCTATATTCCAAACTACTCAACAGTAAACAAACAAATCCTAACCTTTATAATCTCTATAAGAAATTTAGAAATAGGGTTGATAAAGATATCAAAGATAGTAAAACGGGATCTGTTTTCATCCACTGCGCATTCATGTCCATCTATTGTGTAGGGTAGGGATAAGAGAGCACGCTTCATGGTCAGTTAGCATTTAGTCTTCGAGTGAATACACACGTTGTTGCTGTTACATTACGCCAAGATAAGAACTCTTCAAGAATTAGCCCTACAAGCTGTTCCTTTCCCTGGTAAACAGGCGCAGATGTGTCTTCCAGCACACCATCCCATAGCCAAAGAACTTTAAGCACTGGACTATAAACAGATGAGAGACAAATTCCGAGAAGAGCATCGAGTGAAGTTTAGGTATGTGTTACCGCCGCCCGGTTAGCTCAGTTGGGAGAGCGCCGGTCTGCTGAGGGGGAGGCCATAGGTTCAAACCCCGGCCGGACCAACTCTCAGGGTCTTTAAATAACTGAGGAGAAAGTGCTGCCTGTGTAATAACATCTGCAAATGGTTAGTCTTTCTAGTCTTCTCGGATAAGGACGATAAACCGTAGGCCCCGTCTCACAAGCCCTTGCACATGTAATAAATCTGTGGGACGTTAAAGAACCCACACACTCTTCGTAAAGAGTAGGGCACGTAGTGCCCGGTGTAGTGGTCTATCTCACTTTCACACTCATGTATGGGGGCATCATCACTCATTCCTTCAGTACTTGTAAACTGCACCTTAAGCAGTCTGGCAAAGTCCCCCAACCAGTGTTGTAAATTATCCCTGAAAAGCCTTGAGGGGAGTGGATAATAAGATATTTACAATTTTACAATGTTACCTTACATAAGAACATTACCGCACATTTGGCAAATCGCTTACCCTTAAAAAATTCATCTTTTTACATTGGCAATGGATGAGATTTCGATTCTACATGATTTGATTCGCTGCAATTGGCCTGTAAAACTATGTCTCTACTTACTTCAATTATAGACATGTGTTTCAAGAATTGGATGAAATGATTCAAGTCTCGCAACATGAACAACACTCTCTATTTCATGTCTGCTTCAATCTTTAAAACGTATCAATTTGTTATCAGTTTGTCCTTCAACTGATTAGATTTCACCAGAACGAAGCACTTCGTTTCGGTGATTTACACTGTTTAGACGACTACCAGTATGCATTCATTGTAGACGTATTAATTTGTTAGAGGAAATGATTGATGGTGTAGTGCATAAAAGAATGGGCAAACCACAATGTCTTTTCAGAGATGAATTTAGCAAACTTCAAACATTATATAACAATCAGCCCATGCTAGAATATAATTATGAACTAAGACGTGCTTCTTTCGTGCCACACTATAGTCAAAGAACATTAGATCTTTCTGACTTCTAGGCATTCCCTCCATGAATTGTTAGTCAGACATATTTGTCGTCCTACGCATTGGCGTTTTTCAGGAGACTCTTCTTTTGGATCAATTAGGTTGTGTTCATGCACTTATTGCCGAAGAATTAACAGTCTGGAATTAACCATAGATGGACTAGTCCACATAAGAATGGGCCAATGCAATTCCACCCTTTGCCAGTCGTTAATTCCTTGATTGATGTGTCCTCACAGATGCTGGCAATTCAGGCTTCTCCGGCCATTCCCCATGGAACAACCTGCAGTTCAGCACAAAATGCTGCCTGCCAAATTTGCTACTGGCCATCTCTTCTCATGTCGAGGTGGGGAAATGCTCTGCAGTATTCTGAGGGGGGGGGGGAGGCAGCTTGACTTGATTGTTGCCTCATCTATTTGTTTTTCTTAACCTACACCAATACTTGGGGATCAAATGGTGAAAACTTGTTCTGTTTTATGTAAAGCACTTCTACCAATCTGTTCAATCAATCCGAGAGCAGCCATCATGAATTACAGTAAATGTATGAAATCATATGTTGAGTGTAATATCACAATGTCTTACACAGCTGGGATGATCACCTTGTGACCACACCCTGTTCTGTGGCACATTCCGGGCTGGGCCAGATACGGAAATGTCCCTTCCCTGGTACTCCTTATTCGGCTACTCTTGCGTGCCAAGTGCATGGAGTTCTATAAAATTTCATGAATCACACCTCGTTTTGCACAGACCATTTCAAGCTTATTGGGTGTGTATTAGATTATTGATTAGCCCCTGGGTTTCTAGTGAATCGTTTTTGGTTTAATCAAAGAAATAGTTGGTGTGTAATATATATTTAACCTCCAATGCCTGGATACATCTTGCACAAAAATCAGACGTATAGTCTACATCTCCTTTACTGGGGAGTCTATCAGAGGTGTAACACCAGAAGAAATATGTGCACACATGGAGTTCAAGAGGTCACTAGACCCTGGCAATCATTCGGCAGCAACTGGCAAATAGATTGTACTTGGTTCTCTGTTTTCCACATGATCAATGATGTAACTGATGAATTCATTAACACTGTTGCTCCCATTCTCGACGGAACAATGGGTGATGTCGTTACATCTTATGCCATTAATTTGTGGTATGCTAAACAGGTACAATATCAGAAATTTGTTCAAAAATTTATTGCCAATATTATTCGAACTGACAAGCACATCGTGTACGGACTTGCATGTCTTTCTCTGCCAATCTCTTACCTAAATTTATATTTTAGAAAGACTCAATAATTTCACGTTTAGGTAATTTGTATAGGAGTATTGGTGACCCACCTCAAATGATAATTAATCTAGGTTGTTGTGATTACAACCAATTTCGTAAGCTACTATTAACATTGAAAACAACTCGTTTCAGATCTGTGATATATTTTCAGGTGAATCAACAATGCCATCAACTACTTCGCAAGCATGGTGACCCATTGTGTGATAAAGTTCCAAAAACGCCACTTAGAGAAGGATCAATTGCCACAGGATTCCATCTGTGAACCCAGTCTTGGAGGACACGTGCTAAGAAACCTCATAAACTTTGCAGTACATTCCACCTTTGAAGAGGTAAGCATATCAAACTCACTGTAAACAAAAGCCTCTATCAAATTCCAGTGATCATGCCCCCACTGAGTGTCTGACTCTAGGACAGTCAAAAACATGCACAATTTTGAATATTTTCCTCGCTTACTCAAAGACGTGTAAAAAGCGAACATTTTTACCTACGAATTCTTAAAAAAGAACAATAAAGCTACTTTCAAAGATGCATTTGAAAGTTATAGCTGCAAAATTCAATGGGGCAAATTGCAATTTTCCAAATCCCAATTTTTCAATACTTACAGACAATTTTAAGCTCTTTTCATGGTTGGCGCTTAAGACTGAGGCAGAACTCGTGTGTGCATGCGCTGGTCCCATTTTTACCGCGTAGTTCCAATAGAGCGGAAAATTTCCTTTGTCTTGGTATTTAATTTGCCTAGGTCTCGACCGATTTCGATGGGGCAAATGGCTGTTCAAATTATAGGTCTTTCACTGTTTTTGGAACTTGTATTCTGCGTGGCCATGACTGCCGTGGGAGAAGGATCAGAGGGTCCGAAGGCAGAATTTATGGGCCATTCATTGCCTTCGTTTACATCCAGTATCAACAAGTAAGTAAGCTTAATTGGTTCAAAAGAGATTAAGCTTAATTATTATATGTTATCCCAGAAGTTAACTCATAGTCCAGGGCCATAAATTAAAAAAGACATAAAAAAGACACCTGGAGATGCTGAAGGCGTGCAAACAAGCTTCAAAGAAAGCCTTGAGGAACAGATTGCATGGTTGCAAAGAAAAGGAGATTTAGAGGAGGATGTCATCCGGGTCAAGATCAGGGCAGATGGGACTTGCATTGGGGAGAGACTAAAATTAGTTAACAGCAACAGCAAAAATGACTAAATTAAGTAAGGTTAAGGTGGGAGGGAAACACTATAATATTGAATACTTCTTGGGTGCGGATTGGAAGTTTTTAGCTTGTGTATGTGGGTTAGGGGCAGCTAACCAGGATCATGCACGTATTTGTTCCAAATGCCCTCGCAATCAGAGGCCTGACATCCAAACAGTATGGTCCCTTAGCAATAGTGACCAGGGTGCTAGATCACTGGAGGAAATTGCCAACTTTGCTACTTCAAAACAGCTCAACTGCAAAGCAACTCCTTTATTTAGCTTCACACCACTTGATCATGTAATTATTGATACTTTACACTTATTTCTTCGCCTATCTGATAACTTGACTGAACTTTTAATTAGAGAATTGAGGAGAAAGGATGCATGTGACAAGGCAACATTTCCACATGGGTTTTCCCAAAAGAAGTTTAAGCATATGGCCGGGTATGAAGCATTCCTGACGAACCGTGGCATTTCTTTTGAGTGGAGGATCAACAAAGATACAAAAAAGCTGGACTAAGAGATTGAACTGGTCCAGCAAAAACTCGCTGTAATGCAAAACATTGACTTCCCTTCCCTTTTGCCAGGTGACCAGAATATAGAAAAACTGCAGCAGCTATGGAGTGAGTTTATGGAAATCATTTAATGTTTCATCCATAACAATACTATTGATAGCAGGTTCTTTGCTAAAAGTAACCATCAGTTTACATATCCAGTCAAAATCAAACTAACTCAGCTGCCGAGTGTTATGGGTTATGCCCCTTATTGACAGCCCTGTCATGTCGGTATATAGATATATGTATACTATAATAATATAATATATTATGTAATTGCAAAATGATTTTTTTAAAGACGAATGGAGGATATTTTAACCTCCTTTTTGGAAAGCCTCTTTTTAGGTACATGTACCTTACAAACAGAATCGATTTGGTCATAAAATAGATCAAACTTGCCATTAGTCACGAATTGTCCCCGAACCATATAATGAGTCACGAGTTACTTCAACAAATTGAACTCATCCCCGTTTTAACTTGTTTCCCTAATTATAAGCCAATGAAAACACACAGCCATGGTTTTTTAGAAAAACCTAATTACAAGTGGGATGTGTAATTGTTCTAGTGCCCTGATTTTTACATCTGTCCTAATTTTACAAGTGGGACGTGTAATTGTTCTAGTAGCAATTGCCCTTTTTAAAAAAAATAAATTTCTAAACTATATGAAAGGCGTCATGATGCAACCGCTTCCTTGAAAGTGCGTGCAAGTTTAAAATAGAAAGTCACCCACAATAGTGTTCATATAATACTTGACATTTCTTTTTGGCCATCCTTTCCTCTTTGAGCGACAATTTAATCTTTCTCATTGAGACATAGTCATCCAAACACAATTCACTATCAATAATTGTCATACACCAATTAATGCACAGGCTTCCCTGCTAATGCCAGTCCTTCATCAAACACATCCTGATCAATTCGAATTTCAACACGGGTTGCTGGATCATCCTTTTGGCCAGAATATAATGTTCTCTTTATTTCAGGATACAGTTCTCCATGGACTAATTCCATAGGGTCCTCAAGAGAAGTACTAAAAGGAATACGAAGAGATTCCACCCACTGAAAAGGAGGGTTGCTATCCTCAGTATCACATGGCCGCCAATCGCCGTACCATTCGCTATATTGTACATAGTGAATTTTCACTCGCTTTTCAATGTTGTCCATGTCTCTCACAACAACAGGATAAAGTTTACGATCGGTTTTTGCTATTTTTATCTTTTGGGATGACATTTCCAGCAAACCTCGTCCACATACCGTTTTGGCGCTGTAGATTCTCTCTTCGCTCTGACCGCCATGTTTATTTAATTTTTACCCAGTAAAATATTACTTTCCCAGTGAGACATTAATGCGCAAGCGCAATAACAAAAACTTGTGTCCGCACTATCCTCGACACCAGTGGAAGCAAATGTTCACCTTCAAGGGCAATAAGTTTGATATGTGGAAAAATATTGCTTTGATGCTTGCAGTGGAAAGCTGTTGCAAAAGCGATTTGATGAATAAATTAAATTCTCCACTATGACGCACCATAGGGGACAAAAATACTTGTGTGAATTTGTGTACAACTTGTGTGAATTTATACACAACTTATCCTTGTCTAAGATAACTTCCTACAATACATTTACAACTTTGCTCTTAGGTCTACGACTTTCAGCTTCATTTACTTGACTTCTAACAAAACATGTACAACTTGTTTGTCAAACAAACCACTTACCGATCTATTCACACAACTTTTAACCTGTAGACATCAAGGTTGTTTTACAATTTACAGCGTGTTTACATGTTTGACTTACGGCAGTTTTTATAACTCACCAACGAAACACACGACTTAGCATTGATTTAGTACAACTTCCTCTATGAAAAATAGAACTTCCACATTTTCGTCCTACTTGTTATCGATTTCAAAATTCGTCATGATCGATTGGTTTACCAAATCCCAACATTCTTTGCGCGACTTTGTCTTCGAGCATGTGCAAAATGATGGCGGACGGTACAGGAAGAAACACTCAAGATATATTGAAGGATATAGTCAGGGTTTTAACCACATCGAATTCCCTTGAGGAAGCCCAGGTTCCTGACATGAGCAACGTAACGTCGCAAATAAACCCAAGTTCTTCCTCAGTGGTAACACGGGCAGTGGCCAGGCTTTTTCCCGGAACATTCACTCGAACCACTGCTGCAAGCACGTCACGGCCTGCAAAATCAAAGAAACGACAACATGATTCGACTTCTCTCAGAGACTCTGGCTTTTTCCTGAAAGATGTTATGCTACTACCTAGCCCGAGAATTAAGAAAATTCCTTGTGGAAAGCTGAGGGAAAGCCTTCACATTGAAGGTTATGCTGCATCTGCTGTGGAGTTCTGTAGCGATTGGTCAGAGAGGAAACTTCCCAGTGCCCTTGAGGCTGTATTCAAGGATAAATTAGATGGTTTACCAGCGCCAATGTGAGTATAAAATATTATGTAATAATAATGTACATTTACAAATAAGGGCCAATAAACTTTACTGATGCACTGGGGCAAGGACGTCTGCAGGGAATTTTCCCGTGTTTTGACTGGCGAAAAAGGCTGCAGGTGTCATGCATCATTGGACTATGCAGTATGCAATCCAGGATTAGCGGGAAAGGAGAACATGGCATTATTTTTCCTTGAAACAAGGCAGAGTTTGTTGCCCAAATTTTAAAACAGAGATGCCTGATCAACTTTTTGGTGAATGTTGAAGTTACATTAATTTTGTTTTTGGTTAGAGGCATAACATATTGTATTCTCGGTTTCCACTGTCACGCCTGGAAATTCACACATCCTCTCATGCAAAACAGACCCCTTTTGAACCAACTGATCATGACGATTAATTGAAATCGATAACAAGTAGGACGAAAATGTGGAAGAAGTTCTGTATGTCATAAAGAAAGTTGTACTCAAACAATGCCAAGTCGTGTATTTCGTAAAACTGCAGTAAGTCAAACATGTAAACAACACGTCGTAAATTGCAAAACAACCTTGATGTCTACAAGTTAAAAGTTGTGTCAATAGATCAATAAGTGGTTTGTTTGACAAACAAGGTGTACATGTTTTGTTAGAAGTCAAGTAAATGAAGCTGAAAGTCGTAGACCCAAGAGCAAAGTTGTAATGTATTGTAGGAAGTTATCTTTGACAAAGATAAGTTGCGTATAAATTCACACAAGTTGTACAAAAATTCACACAAGTATTTTTGTCCCCTATGGCGCATCATACTCCACACTCTCAGCTGCCTAAACTTGACAGGTGGTTGGCAGTTTGTGGGGTGGAAATTAAAATTTGAGTGACTGTTGCAAGCGCTCCTTTCTATCCCCTGCCAACCATCCCCCCTTGCGTTTTCTCTCACACATCTACTTTTCACGATATCATGCAAATGAAGGGCTAGCTTGCAGGCTAGCAAATGGTTTGCATATACTGAGGTTTAAAATTAGAAATCTCACTTTACTCATATTTTTCAACGTGTTTATAATATTCATTATAATATATTTTGTTAAGAAATGGAGAAGTTTAAAAGAAGGAACAAGTTATTATCATAATGGAGATTTTTTAATCCAGAAAATTGTGAATGCATTTTGAAGTTTAGGTCTGCTGAGGCTGTTCTACCGCGAGAAGGGTGTTCACTTGTCCACTGCTACCATCAAAAGAACTAGAAGGAAACCATGCTGAAAAAATGGGGCCCTTGTTATTGTCAAACGGTCCAAGAAAGTAAGCATGTCACCTACCTCGCCTTCATTCAGCAGTCTTTACAAAGCCACAATAAATTGGTAGGCATGATCTTTGCAGACAAGAGTATGATATGGTCGAGTGTCATCGAAAAATCTGCTTTTTACAGTTTAATTTGGGCATGAATCTCAACTACATGTGCAATGCTAATCCTGATCCTCACAGGCATCAGGAAGAAAGAATTTTACATAAATAATATTCTTGGTATTGTGCTGTTATATTTACTTTTCATGCAGGCCACGTATACAGACAGTGGGTACCAGTTCCAGAAGGATAATGATACTAAGAATACAGTTATTAAGTTTACCTAAAATATTATGTCACTCACAACAAAACACTAACCTCAAACAAAAACATTCAAGAAAAAATTAGTTAGAAATGGTACAAACAGATTTTTGGTAGTTAAGTTGAGAATGAAGTTCATACAAGATAACAGCATAAACTACTGGCCACATACAGCAGAAAGTCCAGACATAAATCCAATCGATAAACTCTGGCATGAGCAAAAGCATTTCCTGAGAATGGTTGTCAAACTTCCCATCACAGAAATCGTTGCCAGAATCCAAGTTTTCTGAGACACTGTGACACCTGACAAGAGTAGGCACTATATCGGCCACCTTAAAAAAGGCGTTCCCATCTGTGGTCTAACACAAGGGTAGAGCTTCTGGTTATTAAAATCTGGAAAGACTCCTTTCCTAAACTGCTCTTTTAGGGCCATCATTTCTAACCAAAAACCATTCCTGAAAACTAGTACTTTATTATATTTTAAAGTTTGCAACTTGTGTCACAAATGTTAAGGCAGAATACTTTAAACCAAAAGAAGATTGCTCAAGATTTTAAGAATCAAAGGGTTTAGTTGCAGTACAACCAAACACTTAAGGAAAAAATCACACCTTCCAGAGTGTTACTTGACTTATTGTCTTATAAAGTCACAACAAAACAAAATGGAAGGCTTGTCAGTGAATAACGAAAAGTTATCCTAGCTAGAAACAGGTCACTTGATTTCACAACCAAAAATTGTTTTTCTTTATTTTGTGTTAAGAGGCTTTAGGAGGCATATGCTAAAATCGCTATTTGTTACCTCGCCTATAAGCCAAAAATCAATTAAGTCCATCTCAGTCGCTCAAGAGACAAAAATTGATGGACTTAGAGGAACACTGCAAACAAACAAATGCCTGCACAAAGACCAGTTCAATTCAATTTTCCTTTCTTCGTAAGTGGCAACGGGATCAATTAGATTCTTGTAAACCTTTCCCTTGAGTAAGCTGTGGGTATTCACGATTACGCCAAAAGTTACTCTAACAGGACAAAAATCCAATCTGAGTAATTCATTTGTTGGTCTTCATGTCAGTATTCTCCACAGCCACACAAAGAAATGTATAGTGTTGAGAGGACAGAGAAGAAACCTGTAATCTGCAAAGAACATTTACAAGGTGTTTTAAAAGTTAATTGTTTTTTTTAAATTTCACTTATTAATAATAATACCTTTAGTAAAACTAAGCATGTTATTAATTATTCAATTTACATTGAATAACTGAAATATGAGTACCCAGATGTCTTCCTTTATGTTTTCTGACATGTTCTAAGTGGTGCGTTATAGAATGAACAAGCTCCCAAAGCTTATCTAAAGTGCTAGCAGGGGATCATTTTTAAAAGAGAGTTTCCTTGGTTCTCATTTTCATGGTATGTAGTCTATTGCTTAGAGCTGGCCCTAGAGGATCCCTTCAACTCTACCTATTTCAGCAAAGTTGATAAGTATTGCTGAGATTATGACCTTCATGAGAACAGCCCCAAAAAACTGAAAGGTCTCTATGAGCTGAAATTGCCATATAAAGAGGGTTTTTAATTTCTCGACGGTGCAGTGAAGCCTAAAAGAGCCAGTGGTACCAGACGGATTTGCAGCAGAAGCAGCTGTACACACTTTAAGAGTAAAAAAGTGCACAAGCTCCCTGTTGTTAAGTACTACCTTGATAAGGTGGAGAACAAGAGCTATCAAGGTGTCGAGTTTTCTGGTTTTGCAAATGCCAAGGAACGTTAAAGCTAAGATGCTGGCTCCTTCATTCAATTGATGTATTAAGTACTCGCCTTGCTAGAAGCTGTCAAGGACAGTCACATTCTTTTCACAAGGCATTTTTTATGTAATATTTAGTCATGGAGTAAATTCTGAGCAGTACGGAAGCCTGCTCATTCCAATTATCAAGGCTAAACTTCCTGCCGAAATACGAGTACAAGTAGCAAGGAATACGTCCCAAGATGTTTGGGAGATAGACTCCTTACTCGATTTCATACAAGGAGAAATTGAAGCAAGAGAGATAAGTGAGAAGATCAAAGCCGCGACCGAACAAGTTAAGCATCCATCCCCCCTCAAGAAAGTCATTACCGACAGCTGGAACATTTTTTGGTGCTACTTCAAACAAAGAACCGACAGTTCCAAACTGTGTTTACTCTTCAGGAAAACACTTTTCTGCATCGTGCGAAAATCAATCAATCAATCCTGAAACGTGACAGAAGATGTTTCACCTGCATAGGAAAAGGCCACAACTCGGAACAGTGCAAAAAAAGCTGCAGAAAATGCGGTGGCCAAAAACATCATCAATCGATTTGCCCAGAATTACACAACAACCCATCACCCCGTAAACTGCAAGAGAAGTCAACTCCCACTGCATCAGGGGATCAACGCGAGATGGATGGAACTACAACAGCTATGACCAATGCCGAGAGTGCAAACCCGAAATGCAGCGTTTTACTACAGACGGCCAGTGCCGTCGCCACGAATGAAGAAAGAACGAAATCAACTACCGTCAGGATACTATTCAACAATGGAAGTCAAAGGTCGTACATTACCGAGAATTTACGTTCGAAATTACAGCTTAAATCTCTTCAAAATAAGAAGCTAAATCCAAATACATTTGGCGAATCAAAATTCAAGAAACAGAACTGCAATGTGGTGAATTTGCAACTTCAAAAGACAGAGTACAATAATCCGTTAACAATATCTGCCTTGACATTTCCTGTTATTTGTTGGCCTTTGGCTTTACCCTTAAACGTTTCTACAAGTTAGGCGCACTTGCATGGTTTGGAATTAGCCGATGGGCCATGTATTTCTGCAAGATCGATTGATTTACTAATCGGATCAGACTACTATTGGAACTTTGTGACAGGGGAGATGAAATGAGGTGTCGAAGGACCCATCGCCATTAACAGCAAGTCTGATTGGCTATTACAGGCTCGATTAATGGAGCCCTTGACCAAGGTTACATACTCTAATCTGATTATCGAAGGGCAATACCCTCTGTTTCAACCGAATGCAGATGATGTTTTAGCTAACTGTCTCAAAGATTTCTGGGAGACAGTCAATTGGTATCAGCAATTTGTCAGCGAAAGAAAATGTCAAAAACAAATCATTTGAAATCGACGTCAAATGAAATGGAGATCGGTATGAAGTCAAGTTGCCTTGGAAGGAAGACATAAAGCTGTCTTCCAATGGTTATCAATTATGTCAGTCACGTCTACGATCCTTGCATCACAAGCTTTGTAAAGAACCGTCATTGTTGTCAGAATATGATACCATCATTCAAGATCAACTAAAGGGTGGAATCGTCAAGAAGGTGCCAGCCAAAGATTTGAAAAAGAAACTTACCTCGCAAAGCTTTTATCTGCCACACCTAGCTGTCGTTCGGAAAGACCGCGAGACTACGAAATTGAGAATTGTTTACAATGGATCTGCAAAAGCTTGTAAGCATGAAAACTCATTGAACAATTGTTTACAAACTGGCCCAAATCATCTCTCACACCTTTTCAACATGTTGGCAAATTTCTGCAAGAACATTGTTGGCTTAACAGCTGACATCGAGAAAGCTTTTTAGATGGCTGGAATCCAAGATGAGCACCGAGATTTCCTTTGATTTTTGTGGTTTGATGACCCAAAGTTAGAAAATCCGAACATAGTACACTTCAAATTCACACGACTCGTATTTGGACTGCGACCTTCGCCGGCTATTTTAGGAGCAAGTATTTTACACCATCTTAAATTGCACAAACAAAGCAACTCAGGAATGGCCGCGCTCCTAGAAAAATCCTTCTACGTTGATGATTTGTTAACAGGGGAGTGCAACGACCAAAAGGCATTCACCACTTACCAGAGAGCGAAGATGTTGATGGCTGAAAGCGGATTTAACCTCAGAAAGTGGAAAGCCAATTCACCAGATTTACAAAGGGCAATCACTGAGTCAGAAGGCGTGACAAAGTCAATTAGCGCACCGGTACAGAAGGTCAACAAACAAGACAATGAATTGCATGTCAAGTCAAACACGCAGAATGATGATATTTTCATGAAAGTTTTAGCAATGAATTGGAACTCTAACAGCGATGAAATTATCTTCAGCTTCTCCGAGTTAAGTAAATACACAAGTTCACTTCTGCTTACAAAGAGATTGATTCCCCTATGGGATTTCTGTCACCCTTAGTTGTAGAAATGAAGATTCTTTTTCAAGAACTGTGCATCAACAAAACGAACTGGGATGCTGAACTGAACAGAGAATTACTTGAGCAATGGAAATCGATTCTTCAAGATATGAGCCTCATGTACAGTTGCATGGTTTTAGCGACGCATCAGAACGTGCCTACGCCATGGTTGTTTATGTTAGAAGCAACTACAATGATGGTCAATTTGAGGTTCGACTGGTTCCTTCTAAAACGAGAGTTGCACCAATCAAGAGACAGACAATTCCTCGTCTGAAATTGTTAGGAGCTCTAATTTTAGCCCATCTCGCAAACAAGCTCAAGTCCCTTTGGACTGTTCCTAAGCAAAGACCACACAATCAAATGCAAGGGTCGAATCAAGGAGACTGGGGCGACCATGTGCGAGTGAAGACGGATGTTTCACTCTCGTGAACTTTTTGTCCTTTCTTAAAAATTTGTAGTCCTTAAACCTAGTCTATGGCTCAAAGTTGTAAACGGAAAACGAAGGCAAGTGTTAGTATCAGCTCTGATAGCGATATTTGCTCTCCAGAAGGAAAAAAGGCTTGCAACAGTCCTCGTTCGGAACCGAACATTGGCGTAGTATTTAGCGAGGACGATCAAGTTCTGGAGGCCCTGAACATGACAGAAAAAATCGCGACACAATTGGAACGGATCTTCGAAATGCTCGCAGGAGTAGAAAGCAGGTTACAGAATCTAGAAGGTATATTTGAACGCTTCTCCGCTTTGGAGAAGTCGGTTAATAAGCTCGAAACTGAGCTGAATAAGACTGGCGAGAAGACAAGAAAATTGGAAGGCGAAGTTAACGACCTCAGCAAGTCAATGGAATTTGCAAACGCCGAAATTGAAGACCTAAAGAAGAATGATAAAGAAAACGAAGTCAAAATCAAGGAACTTGAGGACAAAATATTGTATCAAGAGGTGTACAACAGGCGAGAAAACCTAAGATTCTTCGGTTTTTCAGAATCTGCTGATGGAGCTGAGCACACGCATGAAGTTGTACGAAAATTCCTTAGCGACGAATTGGAGATGGAAAACGCAGCAGATATTGAATTCCAGCGAGCTCACAGAATAGGAAAGAAGAAGACGGGCGAAACTAGACCGGTGATTGTTCGTTTTTTGAGATTTCCAGAGCGTGAGCTGGTCTTTCGAAGAGTACGTGAGCTGGCTGATGATATCGACATTAAGGTCTACGCGGATTTTCCTAGAGAAATAAGCGAAAGAAGAAAAAAGCAGTGGCCACGTCTCAAAAAAGCAAGAGAGGAGGGAAAGACTGCTTTCTTTAGCAAACCAGAACCCGATAAATTGTTTATCGATGGACGATTTGTTCCCTTATAGACAAATCTAGGTTTTTTTGGACTTAGTTTATTTTATTTGACTTTGTTTTATGCTTTTCATCAGTCTTTTTTTGTAACGGGAGTGGCATGTTAGAACAATTGGTGTAGTTGAAACGATTGTCCCAAGCTCTGTGGCAGCGTCTTATAGGTAATAATTACCTCGCCGCCTTTTTTCGCTCTTTCTTAAAACTTCGTTGTGTAATGTATTCTTTGTTTGTTTGTTTTTCTCTGTTTTATTTGTCCTTTTGTTATTTCCTTTGTTGTTTTTTGTTTTGTGAGTATTTGTGCGTTTTGTGTGTATTGTCTACCTACGTGCTGTGTGTTTTTGCACCTCAGTTGCCACCTCTTTTCAATTTTTTGTACCACTGCGGTGAAAATTATTTGTATGCGCATAATTTATTTTTTCTTCCTGATCCCATTCATGAAAGAACTTTTTGATTTTAAATTACTTTCTCTTAATGTGCGAGGGGTTCGAGCCGCCACGAAAAGGAAAGCCCTTTTTACCTGGCTAAATGAACGGAGGTATGATATTATCTTCCTTCAAGAGACCTATAGCACTGTTGACGTTGAAGACATTTGGAGAACACAATGGAGAGGTAAGCTCTTTTTTGCTCACGGCTCTAATCATAGTTGTGGAGTGATGATTCTAGTGAGAAGTGACTTAGATTTTAATCCAAGAACTATTAGTTGTGATGACGAGGGCCGCTCCATTATAATTGAAGCTGAGGTCCAAGGTTCGCCATTTTTGTTTGTAAATATTTATGCTCCAAACAAGGTTCAAGACCAATGCCGTTTTTTTGATAAGTTAAACAAAAATATTGAAGACCGCGTCGTTAATGAAGAGCTTAGAATTATTCTCGGGGGAGACTTTAATGTAACACTCGACTCTGATCTTGACTGTTCCGGTGGTAGACCTTTCAGAAAAGATTCTGTAAAACACATACAAGACTTATGCCTGGATTTTGATTTGGTTGACATTTGGCGCATACGAAATCCGGACTCTAAACGCTTTACGTGGCGTCAAAGAAATCCTTTCATTCAAAGAAGACTTGATTATTGGCTGATTAGCGATGTATGCCAAGACGACATTGAGAAGTCCGACATCATTCCTTCGATAAATTCAGACCATTCGGCAATTTTTCTCCATCTTAATAGCATAGACAAACCAAAACACGGCCCCTCTTTCTGGAAGTTTAATGCTAGTCTTGTAAATGACGACGACTTTGTTGCACTGATAAATGAAAGTATGCCTTTGTGGTTAGAGGAGTTCAAAGACGTTATAGATAAAAGGCTGTTGTGGGATTTAATTAAGTACAGGATTAGACAAATTACAATAAAGTATAGCAAAGAAAAAGCACGTGAACGGAGAAGAAAGATCTCTGATATTGAGGCTTCTTTGAAGATTTCGGAAGAGAGATGCGGTAGTTCACCAACTCCTGAGAACCAGGAAGAGTTTGAATTGTTAAAAATGGAATATGATTCTATCTATGAGCAGATAGCAAAAGGTGCTATAATCCGATCGAAAGCCACTTGGTATGAAAAAGGAGAAAAAAGCAATAAGTTCTTTTTAAACCTTGAAACACATAAGAAAGCTAAGAGTTCTGTCCGTAAGGTTTTTGACGATAATGGAGTTCTAATCATGGATCCTAAAAAAATATTGCAAGAAATTCAAAATTTTTACTCTAATCTTTGTGAGCGTGACCCTCTTAGCCCATCTGAACACACGTTAAACTCTTTTTTAAACAATCCTGAAATGCCAAAACTCTCTGATACTGATGTTCAAATTTGCGAGGGAAAATTAACGGTTGAAGAGTGTTACAAAAGTCTTCAGCTGTTTGAAAGTAACAAGTCACCAGGCAATGACGGACTAACAGTCGAATTTTACAGGGCTTTTTGGGGCCTCTTAGGACAGCTATTAGTAGACAGCTTAAACTACTCTTATGATCATGGTGAGCTCTCAAACTCTCAGAAAGAAGCCATTATTACCCTAATAGAAAAGAAGGACAAAGACAAAAGGGACTTATCAAACTGGAGACCGATTTCGCTTATTAATGTTGATGTTAAAATCGGTTCAAAAGCCATTGCCAAGAGATTGGAGAATGTTTTACCAAACATCATACATTTCAATCAATCTGCATATGTAAAGGGTAGAACCATTTTCGACGCGGTCAGAACCATAGAGGACGTTATGGAATTCTCAAAGAGATACAGTATTGACGGAAGAATGGTTTGTATAGATTTTAAAAAAGCTTTTGACACAGTTAGTAGGGACTTCTTATTTCGAACGTTATCCGTTTTTGGTTTTGGACCATCTTTTATTCAATGGATCCACACTTTTTACAAGAATGTCTCGAGTTGTGTCTTAAATAATGGCTTTGCAACTTCATCCTTTGCAGTTGAAAGAGGAGTAAGACAGGGAGACCCTCTCTCTGCTTACTTATTTATTATAGCATTAGAAGTTTTATGTGTTAACATACGTAACAGTAATGACATTCGTGGTATTAAAGTCGATAAAGAAGAGATCAAATTAAGTCTTTTCGCAGATGATCTGACTGGGTTTTTAAAGGATGACCTCTCTCTAACAAACTTTCTTAAACTTATAGAAGATTATGGAACTTGCTCTGGCCTAAAGGTTAACCACGAGAAGACAGAGCTTTTGTTACTGGGTAACCTGGCCTGTACCGTACAAGAAGCCACTCTGAACAACATAAAAATTAAACGATCAGCTAAAATCTTAGGAGTACATTTTACCTATGACATTCAAGCAAAACAAAAGCTAAACATCAATGAATTAATCAGCTCCATCCAACTTAAGCTACGAATCTGGAGGTGGAGGGATTTGACTATCATAGGGAGAATTCAAATTGTCAAAACCTTTATTATCCCTATCTTCTTATATCGCACGAGCTTGATATCATTGGATAAAGAATTTGTGAAAGAAGCGAACAAAATTATCTTTGATTTTATATGGAAAGGAAAGGATAAAGTTAAACGCTCTGCACTTATCAGTGATATCGAAGATGGAGGACTTAAAGCCCCACATTTAAACTCCATAATTGAAACACAAAGAATACTTTGCTGCAAGAAATTGGCAAATGATCAACCGAGTGGATGGAAAATAATCCTTTTGCATTATCTGAAACCTGTTGGTGGTAAATTAGTCTTATGTTGCGACTTTGATCTGAAGAAATTGACTATCAAATTACCAGCCTTTTATGAAGAATGCTTAAAATCTTTTGCAAAGTGCTCTGCGGTAAATAATTTAAATATACAGGATTTAAATGGAAAAGACTTGTCAAAAGTTATCTTATGGAACAACAAATTTATTTGTGTTGGTGACAAGCCTGTGTATTTTCGAAATCTCGCTGAGAAAGGGATCTTTCGAGTGGGTGATTTAATCTCGAATAAACATGAACTTATAATCAAAAGCGAGTTGAGAGTCTTGAACCTTTCGCCGCTGGATGCTTTTAGGCTTGTCTCTTTAATAGACGCTCTACCAACTCAATGGCGTGAATCGTTGAAATCCTGCATCTATACAGGTGACACACCATTCAATTTGCGTGATGAGATTAAGTTACGCTTAAGTGGTCAAATTGTTTTACTTGAAAAAGCGTATTCGAAAATTGTCTATAAAGAACTTCGAAACAGAATCGTCACTCCACCAACTGCTAAACTAAAGTTTGATGTTAATTTTGTCAATGATACTTTGAACTGGAAAAAGATCTATAGCTTGCCATATCGTGTTGCCTTAGATACAAAGACTCGCGAATTTCAGTATAAATTATTAAACAGATGCCTTGTGACAAATACCTTCTTATGCAAAATTGGTATTATACCATCTCCAGCGTGCTCCTTGTGTGGTGAATCGGACGAATCCCTCAAACATCTCTTCCTGTCTTGTCATTATACTGAGAATTTCTGGTCTGAGGTTATAAAATGGCTTGTTGATCATAAGGTCAAGATTGAAAATCTTTCAGACAAAGATATACTGTTTGGTATTATTGGATGTGAGGATGAGATATTTGTGAATCATATTTTATTACTGGCAAAACAATATCTATACTCTTGTCGACAGAACAAATATCCTCCCTCCATCAGAGTTCTTCATTCCAAAATTAATACTGTCTTCTTAATAGAGACAATGATCACTGAGTCAAACAATAAGTTGGAGACCCACAATATGAAATGGGGCAAATATAAAACTGATTAGCATACGATCTCTTCTCCGCTTACTTTATTTATTATTAATCTTTATTATTTATTTATTTTATTTTACTTTTTTTTTTCATGTAAATAGAAAAGAAGGTACTGGGTTTTTGTTTCGTTTGTTTTCTTTTTTGTAAGTATGTAATTGTGTGTTAGTCTGCGATGTATAATGTTTAGTTTTCCTTTCCGTTTTTTGTATCTTTTCTTTACGTGTTCCGTGTTCATAAGTCAGAATGTAAAAAAAATGTAAAACATTTAAAAACAAAAAATTCATTAAAATACAAAAAAAAAAAAAAAAGGGTCGAATCAATAATGCTTCACTGCTCCCATCTACAAAATCTCTGCTTCTCCTACCAGCCAAGCACACCTTCGTAAGCCTTCTGGTTAAACAAGCACACGATCTGGTAAAACATTCAGGCATCACTGCAACACTGACGACCTTGAGAGAACGACTTTGGGTTTTACATGGAGAGAGTGGGGGAATTACTAAATAGACGAGACAGATTTGTACACGCTGCTATTGTTAGTGTACCGCGTGGGACAAGTTGTAATTCCAATCAACGTTTGAGAAGACCTTTTCAACATCTCATTCCAACTGAAGTACAGCCGTGAAGTGTATCAAGTTTGAACTTTTCAAAGACTGATTTTTTTTTCAATGTAAATATTGCGAATTTTGAGCACAGAACTTTTTAAGTACAAATGCTTAAGTCACATTTATTTCATGTAGTTGAATTCACTGTGGAGAACAACTAGGGGGAGTGTCAAGAACAGTCACACTCTCTTCACAAGACATTTTGTTATGAAATATTTAGTCATGTTTTTTAAGAGGTTTTGTTTGTACAGTTTGTCATTGATTTCAATTTGATTGGCACTTTTATACCTTTATCAAATTTCCTGTATATGTTTTGGATAGATGTGAATTTTTGGGCATTCTTTAGGTTCATCTCGATTAGTATTAAAGCGTTTAAATCGACAATCCGAGTGGTTCTTTTTACAAGTTTATAAAAGCAGCAGTGAGATTTATTCCATTGCCTCCATCTTATTGTGAAGCATGGGATTTTAGAACCAGTAGCAGAGAGTTTAGGGATGAGGTCATTCCCACACAATCTAAGCCGCTTCCAAGAACTCCACAAACAAAAGGGACTGCATGTACCAAAACTACAAGTGGTTGATGAATGGCATGATTATGCTGGACTATACTGTGCAGTATTTATCATCATTAACTCTTAATTACAGAGCGACATGGTATGGACTTTTCCAGTCATCAAGAGCTTTGAGATGGAAGGATGATTCGACTGTTAATCCAATTGTTATTCACTAGTCCTGTATCTGATGCTGCCTCGGAGAGAATCTTCAGCAGCTTCGGAACAGTGAGCAAGACCAAGAGAGCTTCACTCTCGCAGATGACTCTTCAGGATATCCTGAGGAACTAAGAGGAAGGAACACTGATGGAACCTATGATCCCTCAAAAGCCGTTATGGAGTGAAATAGTGCAAAGCCAAGATGGCCAAATCAAAAAACCAGGTAGGAGTTCAAGCAAAGGTCAACAAAAACTGTTATTCACCAACATGACTCTTCTGCTGAGCTCTTCAGGAGAACCTGAAGAGTTTGCCAGTCTGTTTAAGGATGAAGAAGTATAAGCCCCTGTGGTTGTGCCACCCAGGGTATACTGTTGCTGTGACCAACACTACAACAATGTTCCAATCAACAATACTGTAAAAAAAGGTTGGGTCAATAATAGACGATCTGGTAACACTGCCCAGATCTGGATCGTGAGCATCAAAGTGAATCACAGTCAAACCCTCTCCGTTAAAAAGCCTTTAGCTTGCATAGTTCAAATTAGAAATAATATCTGATATCATAATCCAATTGTAGATGTGTCTAATATAATTATAAATACAATTATAAATTTCTGTTAATGAAATTCAGATCCTATGTACGTTTTTTTCTTTCATTGTCCAAGCTGAAGCTCTGGAGAAGGGGACAGAGCCACCAACGTGCTATGGGTCCAAGCCAAAAAATTTTAAGAACAGAGTGTGCCATTACTGTGCTATGGGTCCAAACAAAAGATTCAGAGTGGAGAAAAGAATTGGGTGTATGAAGTGTTGTGTGTGTTTTTGTGCTAACAAGTGCCATGACCACTTGACAGCTTGCAATTTAGTCAGACAGAAAATCAACTCAATCAACACCAACTTATCCAGTCACAAACAAAACAACTTCATTCAGACACTCAAAATGACAACAATAGATTTCTCTCAATAGCGAAAGCAACAATCCACAAGAAGCAAGTTTGAGATTGGCTGAAGCCTCCCACTGAGAAAGGCCTGCGCTTGTGCTGTGTTGCTGTTTGGCGTTTGCCCTGAATCTGTGAATTCATAACAATGGCTGATTTGAAAATGTCGAGACCATTGTCATAAATCCCTTGTAGATGAGACCTAAAACCTCTTGCTAGAGATTTCAAACAAGTTTAATGACTGTGGAGTCATAGAAGTATGTGGAAAGTTCGGAACTCAACATGTTTTTTTCCATTGCCAGTGAAATTAACCTACGCGCAGAAGATCCTTTTGAAGGAGATCAAACAGTTGTCTTGATAAAACAGAAAAAAGACAACACAAAGACATGAAATGATAATACAAAAAATAAAGCTGTTCAGCAACCCTCTTCTCAAGGTGAGTTAAGTCAGCCAACTACAAGCTTCCTTCCAGCTAAAGAACAAAGTTTTTCCAAGGACATACAATTTCTTCAAGCACACGTCCCAAACAACAGCACAGTCAACTACTACAACAAAAACATGAATATGATGAAGCAGCACCGAGAGGATAAAAATCAGTTTTAATTGCCATTTGACAAGTCATCAAAGAAGAAATTGTAAGAGCCCAGCTCGTTCTGGTGTAAGTAATTGCAGTCTGCAAAGCAAATACCCTGAAATGGTGGCCCCAGTTATAGGATTAATTTAAATAGATAATACTTCCTATAAAATATTCTTGTAGTATTTTCAACATCCCCACAGTAGGGTTTTACTGTAGTAAATATTATTGTCTTTTATTGTTGTATGTAATTATTTTAAATTATTGTCTTTGAAAAGCGGCTATAAGGAAAGTCCATAAAGTGTGTATGTATTCTTTTTACACGTTATTTTCTTATCTTCTATTATATGGGGTCAAAGACTTCTTTGCCCATAATCCATTGACCTCAGCAGTCTCAATTGTTTTATTCGTAAGTCAGACATTCTACAGGGCTTCTGATATTCTGCGATGTTGCGATTTCGTATAATTGACCTCAAATCGCAACTTTTCGCATAATTCATCAAAAATCACATAATTCAGGCAAAATTGCAAAATTCGAGGAAAGAGCAAGGATATATTCACTTCTTACTTAAGTTCTACGACAATTTAAGTGTTGTTTTAAGGTGATTTACCTCTCAAAAGACTTTACAAATCACCAAAATCGTCTGCGAGCGTTCGATCGATCAAGCAGGCGTTCTATGCGTAGTTTTGCACATCGGCGACCTTGTACTAGTTCTCAATAGAAGCAATTGCTTATTGGCAAAGAATAGACAATCGTTTGTGTTAATGGGCCATTCACGATTGTTGATATATTCTCTGAAGATGTTATTTAATCCTGCGCTGTTTTCGACGTAAGTGTCGGTGCAAAAACAGTTTGATCGTCGCTTGCAAGATGTAGCTTCTTTCGTTTACCATGAGACAAAATACCCCATGGATAAGTTTGTTGTGAAAACGCCGAGTGCTTCTTCGAAACCGAAAACACGATCGCATCTCCCTGTAAATATTAGGGAGCTTAAGCAAAGACGTTTTTGAGCGACGCACGTCAACCGGAAGTGAGGCCTTTTCCCTTTTTATACGCCTGGACACTACCAAATTTGTATTGCTGAGTTTCTTTTCTCCTATAAAGACGATTTACCTGAGGGTTTCAATCAAACCACAGCCCAACGCTGCAAAACGTCCACTTCCGGTTGACGTCCGTCGCTCAAAAACGCTGTTGCTTAAGCTCCCTATTACTGCGAATGACAGGGCAAGAAATTATCCGGAAGGTACATTTCATGTGGACGATGGCCGGTTGTTTTGCTCTTCGTGCAACGTGGTGGTTGATCACCTTCGAAAGTTTGTGGTGGACAAGCACCTGGAAGCGGCTTCACACAAACGGAATGCAGAAAAAAAGGACGGTAAGAAGCAGCAAACTCTCAAAACAGTGATGAACTGCAAAACAGTGGCTCAAGTAGAGAAAGTTCGTATTTGTCACGAGTGGATCAAAATGTGTACCACGGCAAACATTCCTCTTCACAAGTCGGATAACTACCTGATGAGAGAATTTCTGCAATCACGTGTTGTTAATGGTGGAGCCACTCCCAAATGTTCGCAGCTACGCGACTACTACCTTTTTGATGTCTATCAAACAAAAAGGGCTAATTTGAAAGAGATCATCAAAAACAAAAAAGTGGCGCTGATTGTAGACGAGCTGAGCAAAGATGAAGGTCGCTACGTACTAGATGTCATGGCTGTGTTGTTGGACTTTGACGAGCTTTCCCCCAATGGCAATTTTGTGGCATATTTGCTGGACACGCATTTCTTAAATACAACTAACAATAGGACCGTATCCCAGGCAGTTGTGAAAACCGTACACGAATACGGCATTGATTTTGGTGACGTCTGCATTTTTAATTCAGATAATGTGTCATACATGATGAAAGCGTTTTGTGACACCCTGTCCTGCTTATTCCTTTTCTGTATCCACATCACTTACCACAGCCACATTGTAAATCTTGTTGCTTCAGATTTCAAGAAGGGTTTCAAAGAAGTGACCAAGTTTGTGAAGTGTTTCCGCAATCTCTTCTTCGTTCCAAGTGGAAGGAAAAGCAGATTTTTGAATTTCCTGCAAAAGGCCCTAAATCCAGGGGACAGTGTCACTATGTCACCTAACACGACAACCAAAAGTTGGAGTGCTTGGTTCCACTCTGTCCTGTACCACGCTAAGTTTTACTTCCTCTTTGAAGATTTTGTCCAAGAGGAACTTAGTCGAGGAAGAAATGTTGCCAGCAGTTCCCTCCTGCATCTACCGGAAATCTTTCAAGATGAAAGTTTCATGAAGAATCTTTGTGCTCAATTTGCCTTTCTGGAAGTCAAGGCACCAACTCTCGTGGTGTACCTAAATTATTTTCAGGAGCGAATGCCACACGTTACACAGGCTCATGAGAAAATGGAGAGTTTGTTACAGTACCTGCATGCAAATACAAATGTGGAGGAAGATCTTAAATTCTGTTTTGAAGGGGACTTCAACTGCAAAGAGAAGAAGGAACTGATGTGACTTTTCAATTCAGCCTTTGCTGACACCCATGCTAAACTTTGCAAGTATTTTGTGGATGGAGCACAACCAGCTTTAAAGTTTCTTCAGCAAATATGAGTGCTTGATCGCAGAAATTTGATCGATGTAGAGCGGAATTTTGATTCCATTGATAGCATCCCAGGGTTTGAAGCAGTTACAAGAAATGAGTGGGACCTTTATGTCAACAGCCTTGGTCCTGCAGCTGTCAAATATAGCAGGGATGACAGCTTCGACTTGACGTTGTTCTGGAAGTCAAAGGCAGAAAACCTGCCTGAACTGTACAAGTTGGCATCATGCTACTGTACAACCACCATTGGTTCCTATGATGTCGAAAGGTCTTTCTCTGCGTACAGTGCAATTTTGGATGAGAAACGCAGATCCCTCGATGAAAGCACCATCAAGGCATTTCTTGAATTTGAATCTTCGGGTGCAGAATTCAAAAAAACAAGAAAGGGAGCAGCACAGAACAACCGCCACATGCACCACAAACAGAGTCACCCCTAATGAGAGTTCTGTGCCAGGGAAAGCAAGAAGCAAGTCTCAGGAAGTCACTGCTCCAGAGAATCCACTGCCAGGAGAAGCAAGAGAGTTTCCCAGGCTGTTTAACAACCAGAAAAAAAGAAGTCAACATCTCCAGCCAGTTCCAGAGACAAAGGACACTGGTGCCTGTGCAGAAGGTCAGAAAGACAGGACAGAGAACAAAAGAAAGAAAACTGACGAGCCTAATTTCAAACAGTCCAAGACAGCGCACAAAAGGAAGAAAAGAAGTGATACCCTTGAGGCTGTCTACAGATCTTCCCTGGATACATACCTTCAGGTCAGGAAGGAAGCAAATACCGAAACAGGCAGTGATGTCTCTGCTGCGAACCTTCAACATACACCAGCTATTGGGGTGATCTATGGTCTTAACCACAGCACAGCCCAAAAGTTTGACAACCAAGCAACTTGTATTTCACAAGAACACAGGGAACCACTTCTGAACTGTTTGCTTAATGGTTCTGTGAAATTCAAGGGAAGCAGTATGATTGATAAGCAGGATCTGGAAAGTCTGTACGGCTGTAAACCACGCGAGGAAGACAATTACTTAACTAACTTTGTTGTTGAAGCCTATTTGCAACTCATTCAACAGCAAGTCTTTCCAAAGGTCTGAATGTTGAAATTCTGGGGTGGGAGGCATTTGAGAAAGGATTTGGCAAAAAACCAATTAAAGATCTCCTGAAAGGTAAAGGTCCTCTGATGAATCAAAATGTAGTTCTGGTTCCAGGTAACCCAGGGAATAGCAAGCACTGGTTTCTCCTTGCTGTTCTGCCTAAAGAAAAAGAACTTTTGGTATTAGATAGCAAAGCTGGGTCTTTTACAAAGCCAACTACTGTGAATGCCATTTCCAAGATGCGGAAATTACTGCAGCAGTTGGATAGCAGCGTACATGTTAATCAGTGATGCTTTACAACAAACACATCAATGGACATTCCACAACAAGGAAACAACATTGACTGTGGAGTATTCCTGTGCATGTTTACTAGGTGTTTCCTTCTTCAATCCCCAGTTCCATACAGCAAAAGCATCATCAGCAGGGTTGTCATTAAGAGCCGGGGGCCAGGGATTTTCCCCGGCTACTAAGAGAGTGGCCCCTGGCTACTTTTATTGGAAAATAAAAGAAAAATAGAATCAAAAAGAAATCCATAGCCGTTTGATTCCCCGCCTACTTGTTGTACTTACCCGGCAACTTGAAATC
>OZ037777.1:21725342-21790342 GCA_964035525.1 Porites cylindrica
TCCTGCCTAACTGTTGTATTTACCAGGAAATTAGAAATCTTGGTGAATAGCCTTGAAGTTTGTGTTTATGAATTTTGTATGGCAACAGCACCAGCCTGAGAAAACTTAGAGTTACATCTACACAAAGATGTCCTAAAAAGCTTCTTTAGAATTTCTGCTCTGAGATCTCCACTTTACAGTTATTTGTTTTTCAGTTTGGATATATGTTAGCAGAAATTGGGCCGCGCCAGCTTGCACCTGATCAGAAGCAAAGTGTGATGCATGATACCATGAATTTTGTAATTTTATGACGCCTACTGAAGAAAGTTTAACATTCCTTTTGAAGTTGCTTGGTGCACACGGACTTAACTCTGGGAGCCATCGTTCTTTGACACTTGTTGTGTTTATGTTGGGATTTGAAAGAAAGTGCGAAGGAAAGTTTTTTCATGCTGTAATCGTACCTTACTTATTAGCTTGTCATGCAGCTGTAAAGGTAAGTATTCCCAGAAGATTTCATTTCCCTTGATTCCTTGTTTGAACATTCTTTTATACATCAGCCGAGGATTTTTGTGCATCATGAACACAACTGATGACATATTGTAATGAGGAGAAAATTCATGTTTCAAAGCACCTTAGACAATCAACAGCTGAATATTGTTTTCAGTAGATACCCTTCTCAATGCAAGGTAGTTCACTGCCTTTTCTTTAATATCAGGTTTACTTGCCTCAAATTACAGTGGAACCCCATTGATACGGTGACCGTGGGGTCAAAAGATTTGGCCCTAATAACGGAGTAACCGAATTAACAAGTGTTTCTTTACAAAAAATGTATGGTTGTTTTTGTCAGACGGCCAAAAAAAGTAGCCGTAATAACGAAGTGACCGTGTAACCGAAGTGGCCGCAAGGCGGGGTTCCACTCTAGCGGTAAAAAGGAGAAGGAAGCCACGAAACAAACAAACCAAATTATAATTTGCCCAAGAAGGGCAATGAAACAGAGACTCGAACAGTTGTACATGAAAAACAAGCTTAGGCAACACTTCACTTCCAACATAGAACCTCTAGTTAGTATGCAATAATTGTGTGAAAATCTTCAATATGTGTTAGTATTTTCTTAACTGACGCACGGATCAAGAAGTAACCGGAAAAATACAGAGCCAGCCCAGGGAAGCTTTAATGTCAGCTATTACTAGTCATTATTAATATTCTAAAAAACAGCCACAGGCACTTAACTGTGAAAACGACCAACCACTGATTAAGCTGAAATCGATAACACGCTAGCGGCACAACCTTCGACTGTCGTTATGAAACTCCCAAATCGTTGCACGTGTTAAAACGATTTTAAGAGACACAGGCGAGAAATACTACAAAATTACAAGTTACCTGCTTCTACCGCAGCTTTTCAAAATAGCAGCAGCTAAGCTCACTTACCTAAAAAAATAATTCTTTACTGTTGCCTGTACGCTTGGGTTTGAAAGCTCCATTATCTTTACCGTGATCTAGCTGTTGTTGTGTTGTCCAGCTGAGCTTGAAATGGAATACACCGTGTGCATTTCATGTTCTGTCAAAGAGGGTACAAGGTCAGCCGCTTGAATCGACCATTTACCGAGAAAATTTATTAAGGTTATGACTAAAAAACCTCCGTACCTTAAGCTTATAACAAGCAAGATGTTTTCCGGTGTTCTGCTCAGTGATCCGGCAGCTGTAGCTGTAAGAGTCAGATCATTGGTGTCCTTTCTCACTCGCACGGTGTTTGCGAAAGCCTAATGCAAAGGTAAATGGACACATAAAGACAAAATTCTTAACTGTACATTTTAAATCTTTCCCTTTCTTCTTCTGTAAGGGTCTACAAACAGCAAAGGCCTTCGCCTGTCGTCCCCTCGCTGAAGCGCGTTGTTCAGCTGAATGCTTGTAACCAGTGGGTACAAAGGACTGGGAACGAGGTTGCCCAGGACTTCAACCGGAAGTGGATTAATTGAGGGATGGTTTGGTTGAAACTCCCCCGGGGGGGGGGGGGGCAATTGAGTATTTTTTGGGTGGGTATGTGCCACCCAAGACTCCAAATTGGCACCCCGTTCTAAAAAAAAATTCCCCTAAAATTGATACCCCGTTCTGGAAATAGGCCATTTTTTTATGCCCCATTCTAGAATTCGCCCTAAAACTGATACCCCGTTCTAGAAATGGGCCAATTTTTTGTACTCCGTTCTAGTAAGTTTGTAAATTGAAATAGCCCTGTTTTTTAAAAAGATATTTCTTTATTTGTTCGACTTATACATCAAATAAATGTTTCTTCATAATCAGCAACAATTTTAAGCAGAAGATAAAGCCGCGATCCACAATTTTTTATACCCCGCTCTAGAAAACGCCTCTGAAATGGATACCCCTTTCTAAATCAGGAGCTTCAAAATCACGACCCCGTTGGGCGGCACAGACCCGTATAGGTTATGTATGGGAGAACCCCGTCCGGGGAAACTCCCTCCCTCCCTCCCGTGAACCATGTTTCATAGCCTACAGTCCACTATAAAGGTAAACCCTTTTGTAGGTAGTTTCGAAAACGAAGCACTCGAAAACGAAGACCGAAGCACGAAGCACCCAAATCTCGAAAACGAAGCACCTATCGAAAACGAAGCACCCAAATCTCGAAAACCAAGCACCCAAAAACTCGAAAACGAAGACCCCAAAAACTCGAAAACGAATACCTCTAAACTTGAAACCGGTCTGTCCTTTATAAACACGAGACAGTGTCTTGCTAATACAGCAGGAATCAAGCACGATAACGTAAGAGTCTTGCGCGCGAGCCTCACTCTCCGTTTTCAAACTCGTTTCAGACCTTTTGTGTTAGTGCCCGCGCATACTTGCATACGTCAAAATACGGTCAGTTTTGAAGTCTACATAAACATGTATGTGTACCAAAAAAAATTGCATATTAAGATAAGATGTATCAAGCATAGCGAGACTAATAATAAAATTAATACAGGATATCCTATCTAGGAAAGTTCAATTAAACAGTTTGCAGGCTTTTATAAAACCTTGGGATGGATTTTGTCGACCTTTGGAGGTGCGAACGCATCCGCTGCCTCCACCTGATTCGGATTGCGTCATGCTAGACGTAAAATTGTAGTTATTCAACCTACAGTGGTTTCGAGTTTTGGGTGCTTCGTTTTCGAGATTTGGGTGCTTCGTGCTTGGGTCTTCGTTTTCGAGTGCTTCGTTTTCGAAACTACCCCCTTTTGTAGCAGGAATTTTAGTCTTGTTGACGTTCATTGAAATAATGGAGACCATTTGTAAAAAGGTGTTCAAGAGAGCTTTCAAGTCAAATGGCTGCTAAAATTCTTAAGCAGGAGCGAGCTGAAAAATTTCGTTTTTAAAAATTAGAAGCCTCTTCTTTTAACAGCAGTAAATTAATAGGGTTTTACGAGCCAAAATCGGTTCAGTGAAACATGAGAAAAATTGGCAATAAAGATTTTCAACTTTCACCACAGGACATCCAATTTCAGGAAGATCACAAATTCAGATAAAACATTTGATAACTGTTTTTAATTTTTTTTCTTCAATCATTTTCGATACAACATCGCTAATGTATTTTCGGTAGTTTTGGTTTAAAAAACGCCGACTAAATGTGTGAGAAACACCTGGGTCAGTGTTTTGTCTTGACGGCTTTGCACAGGTTACCCAGCTACTCGTTTGTCTTTACATTCTGTTTTCGGAGCAGTCATTTTGTTTTCTATGACGGTATTTGAAAGGGAAATTATTGGTCAGTCTGTATTGACATGATTAGAAATATTAGTATTTGTTTTGCTGTGCAATATCAGAAATGCAGAAAGTATTTTATTTTTACAGGCTTGTAATTTTTTTTCATATCCTGCAGCATAGAATCAAGTTTAATAGCTGGTGAACAGTTTGATTTGATATTTTGTTCACCTTCAGTCAGCTACTAAATTTGCATCCATGCTGCAGGATACGTGCAACTAAATGTGTGCAACGGACGATAGCTTTGTACCAGTACAAACTGTTTAACCTATTCCCATTTTCTGTATCGAGTCTTGTGAAGCAGTTACGTTCAAACCCTGGACACAATATGCGTGATCGAAATCAGGGATTCTTTTTTTTTTCTCAAGACATGCGCAACCTCCTTTAGGATTATGACTCCGTACTTTACAATGTGAGTGAATAAATTTTCTGCTAAGGGCTCTGTCTATTTGGTTTTCGCTAGATCATAACGCTCTACGCTTTTCATTACACCTGGCCGAATCTGTTTGAAGGAAATCCAGAAAACCAACGCAGTATGATTGTTCTTTTTTTATCTTCTTCTTGTCACGAGGCTCAGATTTAGTTTAGAGTATCTGTGTGTTTAATTTGTATTTTCTGCGGCAGCTCTTCATTTCTTGGTAAGATGAATAAGATTAATTGCTCTGTGGTCTAAAGGCATTTTTATATTTCCTCCTTGCATTCTTTTCTGAGAACAACCCTGAACCTCGACCGGATTTTTTTTCGTCTATTGGCAAATGAATACCTCTTTTTCTATAACAATTATGGTATCCTAAACGTCTGAAAATAATTGCAGTGATCAATGAAGGCGCGAAAGTGCTGGACATATGTACGACATTAATGGGCTTCCCTGACTTAGCTTCTGATGGCTCACCTCTTTTTGCGGAACCAATGTTTCTCTTCGGATAAGCGTTGTGTAACACTTCAAGTTACTGCATGTTAATCTTCTGACTGAGTTGCGTGAATTATTCTCTGCGTGGGGAATTTCCATTACTCCATAGACTCTCATAATATATTTTTATACGCATTGTTTTGGCTACTCAGAGTTACTATTTCCCTTAAAAACAAGCTTCCCTATTATACTATTTGGTTTTCTTGAAACAAACGTTTGCTAGAACCAAAGTTCTTTATGCGTAAGGGTGGCCTGTCTAGCAACATACTAAACAACCACCAAAATCCGTTCTGCGGAACATGTCAAAATTAAGCGTTAAACATTTTGAGCTTTTAACACAGGACACCCACGTAAGTTGAAACTATACGGTTAAACAAAAAATGCACAAAATCTGTTTGTTACTTTTATGGAAAAGTGAAAGAAGAAAGAATAACTGCTACCCCCGGGGGGGGGGGGCACTTGGGTATTTTTTGGGTGGGTATGTGCCGCCCGGCACTCCAAATTGGCACCCCGTTCTAAAAACAATTTCCCCTAAAATTGATACCCCGTTCTAGAAATGGGCCGATTTTTTTATACCCTGTTCTAGAATTCGCCCTAAAACTGATACCCCGTTCTAGAAATGGGCCAATTTTTTATACTCCGTTCTAGAAAGTTTGTAAATTGAAATAGCCCTGTTTTTTTAAAAGATATTTCTTTATTTGTTCGACTTACATCAAATAAATGCTTCTTCATAATCAGCAACAATTTTACGCAGAAGATAAAGCCCTGATCCACAATTTTTTATACCCCGTTCTAGAAAACGCCTCTGAAATGGATACCCCGTTCCAAATCAGGACCTTCAAAATCACGACCCCGTTGGGCGGCACATACCCGTATAGGTAATGTATGGGAGTACCCCCCCCCCCCCCGGGCTGCTACCTAGTTTTCGCTGATAAAAACGAAGTGTTTCTTTTTTCAAAAGGGATAAATATTAAACAGAGCTGGCTTTTGCACAGGAAGCCCATGTTCCACTCAAAGAACCCCATAACAACAGGAGGCTTTCAGAGTAATAGAGTGAACTGTTGGCTGTAATTTCTGTTAGCCGCAAGGGTGAGACAAATATATATCAGAGCTGGAGTTTTGAATAACGTTACAGCCAAAATAGAGTTCTCCCCTCAAACGGGTTTTTTCTTTAAAAAACTATCTTCAAAGAAGTCAACATAAAAACTAAGAGTACAACCATTGTTCTTTTTTGTTTTCCTCGTTTCTTTCTCCTCGCTCTTTCTATTTTTCCTTTCCTTGTTCTTTTCTAGGAGGATTTTCGGGTTCATTTTCCCTACGGCTTTTGGTCTTTTTCTCAGTGAAAAGAGTGACATTTTCGTGGGGTACGTTTTCAGAAATCTAGATAATGCTTTGGCTTTTACGGTTACCTATACATTAATTCTTGTTAACGTACCAACATCATCAAATATACAACTTTCATTTTTTCAAAGCTTTTCATTTTCTTCTTGTTAAAAGTGAATTGGAGAGGACAGGAGGATAGTTTTACTAATTCTTTACGACGCACAACAAAGCAGAATTTTTGAACAGGTCAAGCTCCAATGCCTATGAATTTCATGAGAGGGAAATGTCTTTTCATCAAAGGAAAAGTGTTGTTACCTTTGCAAGAAAAATTATAAAGGTTTACGGAACATTCATCGCATATTAGGGTCTGTGCAATAATTATCAGGAGGGGGGGCTGAAAAACTAGAGGAGGGGGGGGCATTCCATTAAATTGCTGCCAAGATAGGGGGGGCTCAAAGTAAAATCACTCATTTGACGGAGGGGGGCCTTAAGTTTTATTCGAAATGTAAATAAAATTAAACGCAATAAAAGATTCTCAATACAGGCATCATGATAGACTGTAACAAATATCAATACGAACAGCCGTTAAACGATGATTATTGAAAATATTCCATCAAAATGAAAAGCAAATTCACAACTGATCAATTTTAACCCGTCTTCTAATTTATTGAGCTGATCCTATGTAAAGCAAAAATCATGAACTTGTTTTTCAGCTTCCCCCATAAAACAATGGGAATCAAACAGATCTCGTAGACAAGCTTTGTCGGTTTTTTATGTGAATAAAAGTAATGTTTCTTCATCGACTGAATCGATTTGCTGAATTCTATACATATCTGGCTCATAACAAAGTTCAACAGGCTCTCCTCCCAAGGATCTAAATATAATGCAAGCTCTTTTTCGTTTCGTTCAATCTCCTGTTCTTTGATTTTTTTCTCTGCTCCTTTCTCTTTCTGGCTTCAGAAGTTTTAGATTTTGAGCCAATGTGGTAAGCACCCCGGTACTTAGCAAATGCTTTGTCTAAATCTGGGTGGTGGGAGGGGGGGGGGGGTGCGACGTTATTTTTAACATTACAGAGGGGGGTTAGAACTAATTTTGTTTGTTTTGGAGGGGGGTACTGACTAAGTTTTCGCTAGATAACTCTAGTTTTTCACCCCCCCCCCCCCCCTCCTGATAATGATTGCACAGTCGCTAAGTGGAGTTGAAAACAACTCTGTTGCAATTAGTTTCATGTTGAGCCTTGAAAATGCCAAGATTGACTGTACTACTTGCTTCATATTCGCTAACGCAATGACAATTCTGACAGTTGGCTTCCAAATGGCTCTTTGGAACGTGCCCTCAGAATAAAACCAATATTATTACTGTTTTCTATTTTACTTATTCTGTTTAAGGAAAATCCATCACCTGACTCGTGAAATCCGTGTTAAATTGCACGCGAAAACCACCGTAAAACCGATATCAAATTTTCCTATAATACATAGAATACTATGAACACGTACCAAAAAAACAATATAATTAACAGAAAGAATGTAGCATACAACTTGGGCTGGTATTTATAAGGTAGCCATCACAAAACTGTAAAATATATATTGTTACTGCTAGAGAGAGGTCTTCCATGAAAAGCCCTAGTCTCTTGCTAAGATCTCCTGCTCGATAACAAATACTATGTAGTCTAAAGAAAAAATGTTTGAAATAGGCAAATAATTAAGAAAAAACTGTGAATTAAAACATAAGAAAGCCGCTGTCCTTACGCGGGGACCAAATCCAGGATTTCTGGCCGTGTGGAAGAAACAGATTCTGTTGCTACTTTGCTTACAATACGCGATCGATGAAACAATAATCAACCAGCCAGTTACAATGAAACAAGCTATAACTGTGTACTGGGGGGTATGTTCGAGCAACTAGCTCGCTACACGATGAGGTAACCAGGAATCTAATTTACATCTTGGCCTTTATTCTTCTTTGACTTTTGCTAACAATCTTAATCTTGCTACTCTTCTAACTTTTTTCTACTTTTCTACTCTTCTCTACTTACTAGTTCAAGTATATTAACTGTTTTTATGGCCAAAGCCCTGAAAGCTGGACATGTTTGGGTTAGCTGACCGGGAGACCTTCAGTACTGAATATGTTATCGCTGACATTGCAACGGGTTTGCTATTGTTAGAAAATAGATTAGCCTACGCACAGTCGCAACTGATAAGTACCAAACTAGAGACCCAAGGTCAGCTCTAACACCACAAACAAGACCACCTGTACAAAAAAACTAACATCTGACAATGCCAAGCGAATAACATTCCTAATATGGCAACAAGTAAATTCGCGAGCTAAGCATAAATTCAAGTACAAGTAAAAACAAAAGATCAAAACAGGAAAACTATGCGTGGACAAAAACAAGACTTAATGGAAAAAAAAAATTAAAAGATAACATAGATCCGTCTTAAAAATAACTTTCAAAATATTTCACAACAGTACATTAACAAACTAAAACTATGTTTTTCTAGTACAAACTTAAAGTATGATCTGCAAGAACCGGACTCTTATGCTACCTTGCTGACAATACGCGATAAATCAAACAATAATTTACGAGCCAAAAACATTCTTACATACCAAAGATGTGCTTCTCTAACCCTAACGTTCAAAGGCAAGGTTTCTCTAGTCATATGAAATTGAGGGCTGTTTATTTAGAGGTGGGCAAGCCGGACAGGCGGACTGGCATGTTAAGCATCATGAATGCTGGATTTTTATATGGAACAAATTAAAACAAACAGAAGACTCGCAGGCTCTTTTGCAGGACCATACAGATACATACATTATTGTAATAGTTATGCTTTAGGGATAAGAACTAATATTTCATAACTGGACAATTAAACTACTTTGTCAATAATTAGCCGCGAAAGTTAAGGCAAGCATAGCCAGCCCATATAGACCTGTAGAGCTGGGCCTACAATTTCTGGTTTGATCACTCTTCCTCGGTATTGAATAAAGTATGCGTTGTTGGGGTATTTCATGTTACTGTTAAATACACGTAGGTCTTATAAAAGAAGTTCACCGTCGTCAGTTCTTATCCACACTGACCTTCCATCTACCAAAAAATAAGAGACATCTGCTTGACATTTACATTTGGATTTACTGGCGACAATACCTCAAATCGTTCAACGTAGTGCGAAGTTCTACATACCCCACGAACATTGCAGAAATCATCACGGCCGCAGGATTTGTAGAGGATAGGATACTGACATAACAACTTCCCGATATTAAGCTGTCTCATTTAGGAAAAAAGAAAGGAAAAAAGCAAGCGTAGCGTAGAGGCTCTCACCCAGTGAGAGCATATTACATGTAATTTCAGTGTTCTCCTAAAATGGCAAGAGGTAAGGGCATTAAATTTACGGGAGCTGTTAAAATGTAGTAAAATAGAATGGATAAAATCTCCTTATTTTTTAAATAAAATCCGTCGTAAAAAGTAGTCACTTCAAAAGTAACATTTATCTTGGAAGCTAAATGCTGACGAACAGATGTATTTTAATCGTAGGCGTACCCTCACCCAGCAGACTTCTTAATGTAGAGCAGTGTGGGTTACCAGGGATATGGGGCTGGTTGTTTAACCTCAAATCTAAAAAGGAAGTTCCCAGTCCAACTTTCTCCTTAGAGTTCCCGGAAGGTTATAAAAACCATGAATCAAATGAGAGCTTGCCACCTCCACCCACTACAATATCTCTATTTCCTCAAAAGATGCAAGTTGAAGCTTTATATTTATTGCACTTCATATACAGGTTTACAGGGCCGTACACTATTAGGACCCCATTTATATAGGACAGAAAAGTTGTCCGCTAACGTCACGATCTCTCATCCTGGACAGATGGCGACTACCTGCCTACCCAAGCTCGCGCCCCTGAGGGCGTGCCCACTCTTACATTTCTTTCTTATGAAACTGGACAAGTCTTGTCACCCTCCTAGCGCGGGTCAACACTGCTCTCCAAATACAGCTGTTTATACCACTACTTGATAAATTTCTGCAATTTGATTGGCTTAGAGCAGTGGTATTTCAGCTTAATTTGAAATACTTACAGGTGAAAATTACAAACCTTTTGCGGGTAGTAGTAAAAACAAATAAAGGATAATTTGTACGTGATATTTAGCATAAATACCACTCGGGATATTTCAGAATGTATCAAATTTAACTCGCCTACCGGCTCGTGAAATTACGTATAACAATTTTGAAATATCACTCGTGGTGTTTATGCCAAATATCACTACAAATCATGCTATTACCTATACAAATACGTTGGTTTTAGCTATTCGACATTACAGTACTGTTTATTAGTTCTGCCATTGATTTGACTTTCCTTCTGCTAAATCTTCGTTATAATAATTAATTGAGGGAGCTCATTAGATATATGAGCCTAGTGATTATCTTTTTAACATGCTTAATATTTTATTCTTTTGTATCGTGATAGAATAATAACAGAAGATCAAAGAAGAGTTATGCGCAGGAGCCCTCCTGTTATGCGCTAATAATGTTATTTCGCTCCCTAAACGATACATATGTCCCCATCATGTGGAATTCCCCTGGGTCCATCATACAGGACCCGTTGGGTAAGCATTGACCTTTTTCATGCAGCGAGACAACGATGTACTTCGTTTACCCCCAAACTTTTGCATAACCATTGTCTTCTCTTTCCTTTTGGACGACTGTTATACCCAGCAAAGATTGGAAACAATAGTTATGGAAAATTCTGGTGGGGTAAACAGAGTGTATTATGCTTTTGTGAAATTGGCGATGGGCAAGGATGCAAAAAATAAGCCATAAATACTTGAGGGAAGGAGCCGGTTGAGATCTCTTGTCGGTATGACTCATTCTTCCACACCACCAACTGTTTGCACATTAATGCACGGAGGCAACAAGCCTAAGTCGATGTAAACCTTGTCCCTTTCGAAGCCAGTTTAACGGAACAAACAACAAAAAAAAACAACACGAAAGACACGTTGGAACGCGCTTTCCAAGCTGAAGATATACTCAAGTACATTAAGGCCTGGGACTAAGGCGTTTACTTGTGGAAAATGAATTATTTGCTATAACTTTGGCATAGATGATGGCGCTGAATCAAAATTTCGCACACATAAAGAACTCATCATCCTTAACATTTTAAAGTATAGACATTGTGTTAATAAGTCACGTGATATGTCACGTGACCACTTTGCTAAAAATCGTAAATTATTGACAAATTGGTGGTCGGTTTAAGAAAAGAAATCGGGAAAAAAACATTTTTGTAACTCATATTAAATATTTCTAACACTTTACGTTTGGAATGACTGTCCATTGCACTTCAATATAAAATTATGAGGGAAAACATCATTTTAGATACCCAAATTTAATCTTGAATTATTTAAAACTTTAATTTTAAACTTCGCGTACATTCATTCCAAACGTAGAAAGTTAGGTATGTTTATCATCAGGAGCCCATTTGATGGGCTCCTGTTATCAATTTTCAGAAATACCAATTTGTTTATCGAAACAAAGTAAATTGGCCACCAATTCGCCAACTTCCTTCATTTTCAATTTTTGGTCACGTGACCATAATTAAACGTTAAGGCACAAGAAAGGTTTGAAACCTCAAGATTTACTTTTAGGGAAAAGTTCATTTTGTTCTAGGTTTCCTAGCGAAAGATATTGCCATCTATTTATATCCTCAGAACACATCTTTGACCCAGGCCTTGAACCCCTTGAGTAGACGATTGAGTCTTCCAAAGTCTGCTTCAATACTTTCTGGGTGACAGCTAGTGACATTAAAAGCAAAACAAAACCGAATGCGGGGCTGTCGGGGCTTCACATTTAAAGGATGCATACAGAGAAGACAAAATCCTTTATCTCTATCTTTTTTATTGGAAAGTTTAGCTACGCATGCTTCTGTAAAAATTACTGTTTAAATTTATATTTGAGTGTTTTTTCCAGTTTTATATCAGTACTTCGATGGACTGTTTCATGCCATGCCAAGACATGTACATCGTCCAATCTCAGGGTTAATATTTGCTTGTTTAATTTATAGAATACACGCATCTCACTCGCGAGAAAACTGCTTTATCTTGCCAAGTGTTATTTTATACTGCCCAGTGATCCTTATCTACGACAAGATCCGGTTTTCCCTCGCTGCTGTCTGTCTTAATGGTCCTTGCAAGAATTGTTCGGTAAAACTGACTGATGTCTCGGCTTTTAATAGCCTGCTATAATTTTTGCTGATATGGCTAAATATCTCGAGAAAAGGCACGTCCAGCGAGACTGCTTTAACACATCACTCCATGTAAGACTGTCTTACACTGGCGTTCCATGCCGTGGGATTCCAGGTACTGGATTCCAGCCTTTTTACGTGGCACTTGGATTTTGGATTCCAATCGTTAGAGGGATTCCGGATTCCTTGAGCTGTATTTTAAATTTCAAAGCCCAGGATTGCTGATTGTACAAGCGAGACTTTATCACATTGCTGATTCTACAACCAAAAACTACCTGGATTCCGGAATTCGGATTCCCTTTACACGTGGGGTGGGATACAATTGCAGAGACTAACAATCTTGTTACGTGGTTACTCTTCACTCCGCTTTGCTGACAGCCCTTCAGAAAACTGGACATAAGGATTGAACGGGAGTAGACTGCAAAACAGTCCGTATTTTTGCGTATTCAAGTACGCGCGAGCAGTCAAACAAAAGGTGTGGAACGAGGCTGAAAACAGAGAACAAGACTGGGGAGAGACGCTAAAAATACTAATTTTTGATCCTCCACTATATATACTATTTTTCACTATATACACTGCATTTCACTGAGAAGCAACACTAAAAACTGCTTTAGAATAACTGGATACAGTGTCAAGATTCGAAGAAAAGTGAGCTACTCTACTCCCTCGAAATCAATCACCTAGTGTATCAAATACACAGAGGGTGGAGTTGTGAACAGAATTTTGACAGCTCGACGACATTTTTGAACCCCCTGGTCGGAACGAACTCGTTTTATGGAAAACGGACAGTCGGTTCTTCTCTCGCCTCACACGCCCCACAGGGGTGTAAGGCTCGCGCGCTTCGCGCGCGTAAGACTCTTACTCCACGTTTTACCGATTTCTTTACTGATTTTGAGAAAAAAAAAGCCGACGTTTTGCAGTCTACAAATAAACATACTGCCTTGCATTCTGGGTTTTCAAGATACTGATTAATCTTATACCAGATCGAAAGAAGGCGTTTGGACAACTGCTTCCTTCCCTTTAGTCCAACTGAGTTGCGATTCAGAGGTGTTCTTCCATATTTTGTTTTTACTTTTCATTTTGTCGGTCAGACAGTGAAAACAATTTGCGGGAAGATATTAAGTCACGATAATTTCTTTTTTTTTGTTTCACTTGGAAAGTTACCTTTTTGTCGAGCTAAAGTAAAACCGCGAAACAGCAGGCGGCTAGCTGGTATGGGGCTGGCACTCCCAGAAGGGGATGATAGCCCGACGAACCAGTTTATACATATCAAATTGTAAAGAAGGAGGGAAAAAAAGATTCTGATGGAATAAACGTCTTTTCCGTCATTGCTAGGACTTTTGAAAGGACTGTGTTTATAAGGGTTCATGCAAGAGACAATAGACACAATAGTAGGACTGAGGAAGCCGGTCATAGGGGGGGGGGATCCTCGGGGCCCCCACGGGTATTAAAAAACACAACCGACCGACATGCATTGTGGATAACACCCGCAAAACTGACGTGACGTCATCTGATCTCCGGCGAACATCTTCGGTTTACGCGCCGGCTTCCTATCGTAAAAACTAATATGGCGGATGATCTTTTGCGGGTCCACGTGTGTCCAGGAGATTATTTGTGTTTTTCTGTGCACATAAAGCAGGGTCCTGATTTTTTTTCAATAAGCCTTTGAAAACTTAGGGTAAATTGGACAAGGGTAAAGCTATTTTATACCCTTAAAGCTTGCCACAGTGGAGAACGTCAGTTTGATGGATGGCGTGACAGATAGGGTATCTTTCCATCCATGAAACTGACGTTCAATAACAGGCGAACGCGCACGAAAATTGACGATAATATACCGAAAACCTTTCTCGGAATTCCGAAGATTTTCCCGCTAAGCATTGTTGTTTGGCGGGCATTTTCGAAAGGAAAATAATAAAGTTTCCGGGTGTTTGAGATCTGGAAGTTGACTGCTCGGTTTATAGTAATCAGCACAAGTCGTTTGTTATGGCTTTGCCGGCAAATGCCCAAGAAGGTAACGGCATATATTTAGAAAGTGAGAAAGACAGTGCTACTGTATGTACTTGGCAAGCGAAGTTAAGAGGATCAACGAACAGGTTTGTTGGCTATGTTGGATCAGTTGAGGAAGCCATGACTGTAATAAGACAATATGAACTGGAAACAACAACAAAATTCTCACTGATTACGAGTCTTCATAGCCAGTAACATCACGGCTTAACTGACAGACAACCAATAACATCGCGACATAATTGACCAATCAGATCAATAACCCGAGTATAATACCATCACCTGACGTGATACAACTCACGTTGACTCTGAAGATGACTACCGCACAGGTTATCGAAACGTCAGTCACTGTCAACAACAACAACAGTCCTATTCAGGACTACGTTCACCCGGACGATCAAACTCAACCTTTTAAAATTCTCTTGTTTTAAATCAGACAAAATGTTTGGTGCTGGAGGTAAGATAATTATGAAGCAACAAAATAATTATGCACTTATCAACTGAAAGCCGTTAAGCCGACCCCCCACCCCCGGGCCAAGGTGGGGGAACAAAGGGTGTTTGATAAAATTTGACAGCATGTTTTGCCGTTGGGGGCTGGGGATTTCTCAAGATTTGCCATGTTTTATTTTTCTCCTACAGGACTGTAGGTGGGGGCTTTAAAAGTTCAAGTGTCCCCTCATGGGGGTTAATCACCATTGTAGTTGACATGAAGTCAAATTCCCACCCTGTTCTGGGGGTGGGGAAGGGGGGATTTCAGTTGATAAGTGCATAAACAATAATTTGGTCATAAAAAAATTCTTGAATCTGATTGGTTATCAGCAGCTATGATTTTAGCAGTGCAGTGTAACATAATAGGGTTAAGAATGCTGGAGTAGAATGTGGTGTAGCTTGCACACCAGATTACAATCAAAAGATTATAATAAACAATGCTGTGATCTTAGAAATTTTTCTCTTGTTGGGGGGGGGGGGGGGGGAGAAATATGCTGGAGTAGAATGTGCATATTCTAAACACAGTGCAGTGCCGTAGCCAGACCAAACGGCCAACCGAGGCAGGCGGGAGTTGCTAGGGGGGTTCGGGGGCATGCCCCCCCCCGGGAAATTTTGAACTTTAGTCTCTCGGAAATGCGATTTGCAGCGTTTTGTGGGCCTTTGGGTAATTTTTTTTCGAGTTAATTTAAGTGGAATTTAAAAAGCAATAATCAGAAACAAGCTACATAATCTGGGCGACCGTTAACCTCGCCTATGGTTTTGATCAGTATTTGTTCAAAAAAAATTTGAGTTAACGTACGTAGCCCCTTGAGATCGATGATATGGTAATTTTTTCATAGTATATTGACTGAATTGCTGAATTCTTTGTAATATCATGATGCGTTAAAAATATCCGATGATCGCTTATCTAAAATAAAAATGATCGGCGAAATTCGTCAAAATTTTTCCGAGGCGAGTGCCTCGGTTGGCCTCATACTAGCTACGGCGCTGCAGTGGTATTCATGGCATGAACAATTTCTGAATCAAAGACATGAAATTCCCGTAAAATTCCGAAAATAAGGCCCGGGGCTTATATTTTTCAAAGGCCCTTTTTGAGGGGCTTATATTCGGGAGGGAAATTTGCGTTTCAAAATCGATTGGGCTAGCCTTATAGTTGGAAGTAAATTTACCGTTTTTGCTTTGTTTTATTTTGTATTTGAGGGCCATTTTCCAAGTAAAAGCCCCCGGGGGGCTTATATTTGGAGGGGCGATTTTACGGAGGGTTTTTTGCGTTACCAGTTTGGGGGGCTTATATTTGAAGGGGCTTATACACGGAGGGGCTTATTTTCGGAATTTTACGGTGTCTTTAAATCTATGGTTGACTGAGTACTATCTGCAAAGGGTGCATGTAATACATTGGCTTGACTGTGGTGTAGGTTGCATACCAGATTACAATCAAAATTATAATAAACAAGGCTATGCTCTAAGAAAAAAAATTCTGGGAGCGCAAAACACTAACCCTTTGACATTCTGGCTGCCCAGCATAGTAATTTTGGGCAAAAACTAAGATTGCCTTCTTGCCGAAAAGCAACAGTAAGTCACCGGGGGCCTCTGAGGACAGCTAGAGTACAGCCCTAATAAACATAATACAGACTTCCCTTGTTCCTATGACACAGATCCCTTTGCCAAACAAAGAAAAGTCTATTTCAAAGATGACAAAATTCCATTTGATGGAGTACCATTCAGTATAATTGGCACCAAGGTATTTAACTGCCAACATGGACCAGACAGGAAAAAGTCATTTAAAGCGAGACATTCTGAAGAGAAGGTATGTTGGTTATGACTAAAAAATATCTGCATTTTCATTTCACAGCCACAGCCTTTTTGGTGCTTTTAGCACTAACCTGTAAGGAATCTATAATACTAATCTTCTAACTACTGGTTGATGATCACTCATTCAAAAGGAGGAGGTTTCTACCTCAAGACACAATGAAGTTTGGCTGCCCTGCAAGTATTCGTTTATCAGAAGTCATAAAGTATTGCAATTACAAGGTACAAAACCACCATCACAATACTGATAATAGCAATTGACATTATACTTCTGCTCAGTAAAATACATCCCTTCATTTAATAACTTATTACTGTCTTTTAACTCTATTAGATCAGGGATGACACAGAAAGACTAAGACGGGACATGTCCAAAAAGCTGAAGACTGATATAACCAGCGGACAGAAACCCCAAGTGGAACACAGAATTTATATCCAATTACCAAAGGGGGATGAACACAAAGATCACATCACTGGAGAGGTCTGTTGATGTCAATGGAAAGAACTGGGACACTACCTTAACTTGAGAACGATAATATTAACTTTTGTTTTTGGCTCTTTTTGTTTGAGTAATAGTTGAAGGCTTAGGGAAAAACACTTTGAATGGGTGGGACAAGAGTTGAGTCATTTTCATATAAACCTTCTAGTTTTTCATGTATAAATCATTATGGTAATTATAGTTTCGGACAGGTATTACTTTCCTATGAAAAGGCAAGAAGGCATGTGAAAGAAAGTCAAGTCAGACCTTCCACTCAAAGGCTAGGTCACAAAGTACAACAGGTGTATGGGTGGCTACATGCTAAGTAGTGTAACAATCATAGCCTAGGTCTGTAAATGAAGTAATGATCATGACAAAAGGTCCAAGTAGTGTCTAGGACTAAAATAGAAGCTGATAAAAAATGAACAAAATTGTCTAGGAATTATTATTTCAACTGATTTGTTGCTATTCTATCCAAATAATTTGTTTTTTGAATGTTGTTGTTGACAGAAGTGACATTTCATTCATTTCATGTAAGTGTACATTGTACCAGCAGTGCCTACAACTATCAGCATGGCTGTCAAAATATTTCTGTCAAAAATGTAATTCCATTTTCATTTTTCTCCTCATGTATCAAACAAACAGATTGGTGGCATTCTGCAGCCCATTGACAAACGGCTTGCAGACAAGATTGGAGAGCTTGTTGGCGAAGGTGTGAAAACTGTGGACGAAATGAAAAGACATCTTAGCCAATTCGTAAAAACTGAACTATTTCCAGGGCAATCTCCACCAGCATCAACAAACAGGCGCTATTATCCAACAGATGTGGACATCGGGAACCACATGTATCAGGCATCAGTAAAAAAAATCCTGTCCAAATCTGATCAGGAAAACCTTGAAAAGAAAATTGAAAATTGGTGTCAGGAGAACCCACAAGACTCTTTCTATTTTAGACCCTGTGCCCTATCAGCCTCATCAACAGCTTCTGAAAGCATGAACAATGAGGAAACAGATCAAAATTGTGTGCGAGATGATATTTTGTTTGCTCATCAAACAGCCTGGCAAAAGCAACTCATGATCCGTTACGGAAATGAGATCACCCTGCTTGATGCAACCTACAAGACAATGAGATATGAGCTCCCTCTATTTTTCCTAGTGGTAAAGACAAATGTAAATTATAAAGTTGTGGGGTCTTTCATAATTCAACGGGAAACTACAGCCTCCACACAGAAAGCACTAGGAATCTTCCATGATTGGAATGCCAGCTGGAAGCCCCAATTTTTTATGACTGACTTTTGTCATGAAGAGATCCATGCAATTGAGAACACATTCACAGGTACGGATGATTTAACATTGGGCCAATATTCTCAAAGCATGAAACTAAATGTAAATAAAGACTTGTACATTCAAGCAGGGTGCAAAGAAAATCATTTTTACAGCTTGCCATTCAAGTATTCAAGTACATGTAGGCAAACAAGATTTTGAAGGAATAAGTAACAATTTCTATAAAATTGTAAGTTAACCTTGATCCTCCCTAGTGACTGGAAAACCAGGCCAAATTAAATATGACTTTAGGTATTCAGTTACAAATCTGGATACTTCCTTGAGGGCGAAACCTTAAAGTCAAGCTTAGGTTGATGCCATACGAGGTATCAGTATATCCATCATAGTGCTTTATCTTCTCTCAAATGACAACACACTATTATAATATTAAAAATAGAATGTGCAAAAAGATTCACATACTAATTTGGTTTAACAGATACCACTACATATATTTGTGACTTTCATCGGGAACAGTACTGGGAAAGATGGCTACGAAAGTCTGAAAATGGGTTGACTGACAGCAGGGAAGAGGTTCTAACACTGCTTCGCAACGTGGCAAAATCATAGTGTTTTTGACAAGTTATACTGTTGCTGTGGTATAGTTTTGTGTCTAGAGGAATAGCGAGTAAGCCACTGATTGTTTGATACCATTGCTTTTCACCATCGAAAATAAAGGGCTGTTTTGAGAAAACTCTTCATTTTCCTTATTGAAATCTATGCCATTTGGTAATTCTAGAAAATCTTCTCCCAGAACCTGTTTTTCAATATTTTGTGAAATTTTGTTAACATACTTGTTTTCCTGCTTAGTGAAATAACACCATACAAAATTTGGGGCATCGGACAAAGTTTCAAGTTATAAGAGCGAGAAGCTGAAAAAAGGGTATTACTGATTAACACACACCATCTCTATGGCAACTACTGATGATATTATAGTAGTACTTTTGGGCTCTCCAATTGTTGGGCAAATACAAAGATGTGTTACATGTAGCTCAGAATTTGGTCTCCACATTTCATAATGATCTTCATATACCAGTACTCATTTTGTTACCAGTGGTAGTGTTAGAGAATAAGCTGTGATATATAGTTAGCATATGTGTGTCACAAACATTGTATATAATTCCTGTTTAGTGAAATACCTGTCAGCAAATGAACGTTACGTGTATATTAATTTTGCTTAGAATTATGAGCATAATACTGACCATAAATGTTATGGATGGTAGGTTTTAATAAACTGAGGCATCACAATACTGCAATCATAAAATTAACTAAGTAGAACTGTGAAGGTTATAATGATATGTCAAATGAAACTTTTTTTGACCATTTCCAGTTGAGAAGTCTCATTACAGTTTAACAGTTGCAGCATACTGGCTGGTTGATGACAGTTGGCTTGATATTTTTCCTTGTTTACTATTTACTGTCATGTTAAGAAAAGATTACAACTAAGTTGTTAGGTTACACGTAGTTGCGATATTCTTAAAATCATGCAAATTACATGTATATCATGGCTAAACAGGGGCACCTAACGAGAATATAGTTCAAAACCACTTAAACATAGCATTGTTAACGTATTTTAGTATTTAAACGGTAGATATAGGCATATTTTTATCCCCAACAAATTTTTCATCTGTTCAGATTTCCTAGCTCAAAGTCTAGTGATCCAAAAATTATAGGGATCGAAACTTACCTTTTCGAAAATTTCAGCCAGAAAAAAGGCTCCCGAAAATTCTAGATGACCTTTTTAGGGTAAAAATCAGTTAAAAATTGGCAATTATACCATTTTTTAGATGTTAGAAAATCCTAGGAGAGGCAGGGAAGCAAGGAGTTTTACAACAAATGTTCCGAAAATTCTAGATCTCAAATCGTCTTCTGAACAGATATTTTCCAAAAATTGTCGTTGGGTGCACCTGACTAAACTTAATAGCGAAATAAATGCAGTCAGTACTTAAAGTGTAAGTTTCTTATTACATGTAGCTCCAAATAAATGAAAAATTAACAGAATCTGCAGTAATTGGGCGTGTAATGCCATAGACTATTTCAATAAAAACTCTGTAACGACACAATGATAGTGAGGTTTGTTAATATTTCAACATTTGTCACGTCAGTTTGATAGATGGAACCTTGTCCATCCACCAAAATGACGTCGCTTGAGAATGAAGCTGATAAACCAGAAATATCTTTTTCTATATAGAATACTCTCCATATTAAACACTTTTAGAAGTGAGCTCGATAGAAAGTAATTTAAGCTTAAGTCTTGCCTTGCCACTTTCTGAACGTAAACTATAAATGTCAATAGTAGCTTTCGCATCATACCTTCTCGGGCCTACTTTCTCTTAAGATTTGCCTTTTAACCAAACAACACAAGTTAGATCGGTTAGGTAAATCCTGGCAAACATAATCTTACTTCATTCGCTAGTTTGAGTGGTATACTGACAAGCATATATCAGTCTAGACCAGACAGTAGCCGCCATATTTGTTTTCACGATAAGAAGCCGACGCGTAAACCGAAGATGTTCACCGGAGAGATGACGTCACGTCAGTTTGACGGATGGAAACAAGCGACGACCTGGACGGAGATGGAGCGTGCAGCGAGCAGAGAGACGAACGGAGACGAACAGACGTGCCAGCTTATTACAGTCGAAGAAGCGAATAATTACCGATATTTCTGCTTTATATGTGACTTGAATTAGTACTTTTACCTAATTTCATCTCATGAGTGAGGTAAAATCTGAACAGTAACTAAGTGTCGAAAGACAAAAACATCACGTTGGCATCATTGGTCCGTGAGCTCAGCTGAGGAGAACGCTGGTCTCTCTTATCCGGTTACATATGTAAGCTCACAAATAAGCTCTTATAATCAGTTGAAAGTGCAGAGTCCTTAAATAAATTTCCATATTTGAATGATATTTTTCTTTCACAGGACTCCGCGAGCACGTCAAAGAAGGAGATTTGAAACTCGCTAGAAACACGCTGTTTTGCTTTGGATAGGGTAAGGGAGCGACACGGATACACACTTTGCTGGTGAGTTATCCCCGGACTTATCCCTTTGTGAACGTGTAAAGTTATGTCCTCGGAGCAGTTTTAGAATACGTTTACTTCTCAGCCACTTTGAAACGATATGATTATATTGCTCCCGCGCTTAGTACCACAGCTAGTGATGATGCTTTCAGTCGACAAATACCTCAGTCTGACATGTTGTCATCTCCTCGAAGAAAAGCTATTGTCGGTAACCCTGCATTGTTGGAGTGGTCGCATGCGGTATCCTGCAAGCTACCACTCAAACAATCCACTTTTTTTACTTACTGTACAAGTCTTGTTCTTATTTTAGCCGTCTTTTTTACGTCAACTATTATTATCTGTCAACTTGCCGGAATAGCGCTTTTAAAAACTGAACTTTGTGACATTAGAGTCATGATTTTCTTAAGATCGATCATAATTATGTGACCCCCAGATGACCATTGCAAGTGTATGGCGCAGAGGGGGTGGGGGGAGGTGGTTTTTGGCGGCACCTTGGAAAACCTATGTTCTAGCCTGTGAACAGGCCTTTGGTCGAGCGGGGAATTAGGGAGAGGGAAAAGCGAAAAGGCCTGTGGACAAGCCTTTGGGACCGCCGTTCCACGGCACCCGCTGTGCATCAGATCCTGATACAAGTTCTTATTGGCGAGAACACTGACTGTTGAAAGGTCTGATTGACATCGGCTTTTCGGTCGGCACGTAACACGCGTTTGGAAATAACAAAACACTCCAAAGACTGTTAAGCTTGTTCAAAAGCTATTACCAAGGGAGGAACTACGCGCTCCAGTCAAAAGACTCACACTATCTAATGGATAGAAAAACACTAGGCTGGAGTTTACCGAGTCAAAATGCAATTCTCCATAGTTGATGTAGCTTCGGTTTAAGCTGCACTTGCAGCGTGATACAACATTTCAGAAAAACATTACATTTACGGACTAAAGAAAATCGCTTAGTTATTCAGATCCAGAGGGCACTTTGGAGAAAAGTACGACCCTTATTCAGCCGCAATAAAAAGCTTTACGCTTCAAAAGAGGTCAAAGAAAATGCTCTTGCATCAGAGAGGGCAAATCCTGCCGACCAGAGACAAAAACCACAGTAAATCGATATGTATGCCATGACCTCTCAGTGTGAAACCAGCGGCTAAAACCGTATTTGCTCAGTGAAAATGTAGAACCTTCCAGAGCATAATCTACCGAGCAGAGGAAAAAACTTATGGGAACAGGCAGCATTTTGGCGTGAGGTAAAAGCCGTGTAGGCCTACCGCCCTCTTTTATTGCTATAAATGCGGGATAAATACCCAAAGGTGTAATTCCTGTAGGCGATCGAAGCGCTGTTGATTTCTTTGTACTTGTCTTTGGAGGTTCACATTCTGAAGAAGTCATGATAGTATCTGTACCTTTGGCATTCCAAGTTCGCTCATTGCAGGGGTTGTTGAATTAGAAACTGAACTAGCAAGACGAACGGCGCGATGAGCACAAGTTAAGCAGCTTAAATCGGAAAAGCTTTCTCCTTGCACAAGAGGAAATCTTGAGCAATCAAATGCTTGCGCTAGTACAACGCTCTCTTGGCCACTGTCAACCAGCAAGGTCTTATTTCTTGAAACGCCAACGACCGGCACCGTATTAATTCTGTTAACGGAGATCAACGATTTTTTTCAAAATCGACAATTAGGCTCGCGGTCCATTTCACTTTGTTTTGACTCGAAGCAAAACACGGATGTTTTCCCTTTAATTTTCCCAGGAGTTACTCACGCGCGAAATTGATTGACAGATAACGATCTTGCTGACAGATGTTCGGCAAGATAATTACAAGAGGGCGGAATAGCGGCCTCAAACGTGTGTCTACAGGCTCTCTCCCCCCTTCCCTTCCCTTTCCTTGCTATTTTTTTCCCCAGACAGAGAGCCTGTTCACAGGCTACCTATGTTCTCACAACTTGCAAGGGGGTCACTAGATAAGTGCAGTATTATTCAGGAAGTAAATGTTTCACAGGTGAGAAGCAAACCAGCAGAGGAAATAATTGAATAATTAAAAAAAATGACATCAATCCTCTTTGTTTTTCGCACATATGCTATTTGTCTTTTGGTATTGAAATTGCATAACACAAATGACACTCACTGCAACCATATTCTTTGTTTTCACTGTCACACAATAAACATGGCACAAAAAAATACATTTGAAACCGTCCAGTGGAAGAAGCCAAGAAAATGAAATGTTATGAAAGACTAATATATAAACAATTTGTCCAAATCTCAGGTCTTTGTGGTGCACAGTTTCTGAGTTAGTTGACGAAACATTTCATGCACCTTTGTAGAGCTTTGTATGGAGACGCCATATTGGTGGACAGAAACTGTCCACCAATATGGCCGCTGGAAATCAATAAAAACATCTGGAGTTCACTTTTTCTATAAAAGCTCCTCCTTTTCACTCGAGAACAAACATACTTGCGCATAAACATATCTTCTAATACTTGAAATGGTTAAACTGCTGAAAATCAAGCGGAGAGACTTTTTTCAAGGAGATAGCATTCCTATTTTGGTGTCACGCACTGTGAAAACTCGGACGTTCAAACTGCTGTATTTTCGAAATGAAACATGCTTCGGGGCTGGAAACTTGTACAAAGACTTATTTCCTATTAATCTTCAACCTAGTGTAAATAAGAATTCGTAAAACCTCGCTTTTTTGACTTTGCAATCTGATGACGTCACCGTGAAAACGATCAATAAATTCTTAACCTCCAACAAGACAGAACAATTATTGTTCTTTGCACTAGATGTATGGCGTACATATGCGGACAAAAATAATTGAAAATAAAAGACAATTTGAAGGTCAAGAATTAGACTATCCATGTCGAAATCTCGTCATATGAATTTGAATTGGCAATGAACGCAGTCAAAATAGCATCATTTGAACTTGAAATTACTTTGAACAAGTTGAAACTATAAAGGGAAAACCCTACATCGCGGATGTTGAAGTTCCAATCACCATTCCATCTAAAATGCAAATTACATGATTAAATTTTGAACTTCCTTTTGCAACTTAAAATTTCTTACCATCTCTGAACCATAATCATCGGAAGGAGTTAATCTCTGTTTGAAACATTGTTGCAGAGTTAATATCAATATTTTTCCCAATAGGGATGCAAAAACAATCCCTGACAAGTGTATCTGAAATAAATCACATGACAAACAAGCTTTTTTGATAAGAATAATCAGTTATCCCAGCAAAATCTCATATTCTTGTTTGGAGAAATATATGAAATACATTTTTTTAAAAAAAGAATTCAATACAGTCCCATATTAAAGTATTTAAAGTACATGTAAATATAATTTTGCACACCAGATTTTTGGCATGACTTTGAGGTTTTTCTTACGCAACTCTCCTACAGTCATGACAATAACTATAGTGGATGGGAAAGAGTTCACTTTTTAGATTTTGTGATTAGGAATTCTCTGGTAGGATGCAACACACATTTTAGATGAGGGTACTAATTCATTTCAGGAGAACATTTCTTGTTGATTCTTCATGCAATAAAACACTGATTAAGGTACAAAGTCAATGCACCTGAGTGCATTTGTTGAGTTGTATAAGCATCCTCGAATTATTAACAATAACCAGAGAGGTGCATGGAGAACATGAGATGTTGCTTAGTGTTGGCACAACACCAGTTGCTTTTTAAACTGTTGGATGAGAAATCTTTGATTAACTGCACAACTCCTGAAAGTTTTCAATTAAAATAAAAAAGTACGTAGGTTACTCTTTGCACAGGTAACTGGGAGTGCAAATAACCTTTAAAATTCTCTTTATCATTGTAAATTAAGAATAGCTATTGGTACAGTACTGATCCAAAGAAAGTTGACACTCAAGAGGATCGAGAATCAAGAATCGAGTCGAGTCAAGAATCAAGACTCGATTCTAGATTGTTGCATCTCGATTCTCGATTCCTGCAAGACTTGATCAAACCAGAACGGCCTTTGTTTAGTTTTGAGTAATTCGCTCTCTAATCTGGATACTCGATTGCTGCGAGAATCTACAACTTTTGTTCAAGTTTTGAGTAATTTAAGCATGAATCTAAAATGATCACTGCGAAGGAAAAAAGTTTAAAAACAGGAGTGCTCTCTCACACCTCTTTTGTGCTCTCCATACTTCCAGCGTGCTCAATATCTTGACATATGCACACTGACACATGAACTAATATTATTGTTAAGCCTTACTCTGCCAGATGATCCATGAGTGAATTACTTCATCTCAGTCGCATCTATTCTCTCTAGAAGGTGAAGAAAAGGTGCAAGTTTGCATGTAGGGATTTCATGTCTAGTGATCCAGTAAACAGATATGAAATTTTTAAAAAACACATCATCTGCAATATAAAATAATTTTTTTTCTTTAAATACTGACTCCTCGTAGAATGTTAAAACCTTCTACAAACGCTTGGCTTTAGTGGCTGGTGATGTTGTCTTGAATCAGAATGAGAAGTCATTGTTGGCTTTCTGAATCTAATGGCAAGATCACTGGTAAACACTTGTTTGTACTTTGTCTTGTGTTTATGGGACAAGAGGCTGTTATGCCGCAAAATGTAACAATTGACGCAAAATGTAACAACCTTTGACACAAAATGTAACATTAACCCGAAATGTAACAACTTTTGGGGTAAAATGTAACAACTTTTTAATGCGAAGTGTAACAACTTTTTGACGCAAAATGAAACAATATTTTTAACGCGAAATGTAACAAGCAAAATGTTACGGCTTTGAAATAACTGAGAAGCTTGGACATGAGCCTTGTAGATAAAGTGTAAATTGTCTGATGGTTACAAAAACAGTTTATTAATAAAGGTTTCTTATAATGTCAAATAAACTTACAAAACGTTTTTCGATAATAGTAACTAGATCCTGAAACGGTTAAACGAATTGTTGTTTAGTATATCTTTCTGTACTTATGGGTGAGGCTTAAAAGAAAGTTGGGGTTACATAATCCAGGACGTATTAGATGGGTTAGGATGGTACATTTTTAGCATACTCCCTCTAGGGAGTTGAGCCCGAATGAAATCGAGGCGAGTATCGATTACTGATCATTCTTTTCACACTTTCATCGAGTGAAGATGCTTTCTGTTTTAATCGGACACGGTCTGTTTTTACCCACCTCCTCCCCTTTTCCCTAAAAGGAAAGTGTAGCGGAGCAGTCATCTGACTGCCTGAGATAATCAACAATGTTAAATGGGCGTTAACATGGTTAAGTTCTGAGGCAGCAAGACTGGGTTGGTATGAAATTTCTCACATTTACTGGAAGTCCGGTAAGAAATGAGAAATTTCATATCTATGTTATTGACTACGTTCAAAATTTTCTTTTGAAAGATTACCTTTCTAAACCATTACTTTTAACTTGCATTTCAATTGCTGATTGGTGTGTGTTTCCTACGGTGTTATTGTTCACATTTCTAGTCATATTCTTTGCGCATAGCTTGGGATATTTTCCATACGTTATGTTTAATAAGTTAGCGTTGTTGTTATTGTCCATACTGCTATTCCAAGGTTATACATGACTTGTAACTTTATCACCTGTTTTATTACCTTTGGTAAGTTTATTTGACATAAGAAAACTTTATGAATAAACTGTTTTTGTAACCACCAGACAATTTACACTTTATCTACAAGGCTCATGTCCAAGTCTCTCAGTTATTTCAAGGCTGTAATTTGCTTGTTACATTTCTCGTTAAAAATATTGTTTCATTTTGCATCAAAAAGTTGTTACATTTCACGTTAAAAAGTTGTTACATTTTGCGTCAAAAGTTGTTACATTTCGAATTAATGTTACATTTCACGTCAAAAGTTGTTACATTTCGTGTTTATGTTACATTTTGCGTCAATTGTTACATTTTGCGGTGTAACAGAGGCTGTACATTCCTTTTCCCTTCACATACGCAAGCCACCATACATTGTGATGCTGCTCATAATTTTATTTATGGAAGTTTCTTTGGTTTTTCAAGAACAAGACTTTGCCAATCCAAGGTTTGTGTTCTAGGGCCAATTTTCCATACATTCTGTGTAAAAACTGGGGTAATTTTCAAAGAAAAGTAGGTGGCAAGTTCGCATGAAATAGCTAGATCAAAAACCCTGCAAATAGGCATTTACCTGAATAAATAGAAATGGGTTTTGTTTGTTATGGAAATAAACTGTGGTTCAATTCCTTTTTAATGTAACTGAAAGCTACATGCTATGAAAATTTCAGTCTGGATTCCAGCCAAATCACTTGACAGTAACGACCCTCATCCAAATGTGTGATGAAATGGGTAGACATTATAAGTAATAGCATACTGAGTGTTTAGTATTGCTACATACTAAGAAAGTGTTTGTCTTAATCAATCACAACATGTAGTAGTAAAAACATTTTGTTACCGGGGCCTAGCCGAAGGCTGGCACTGGTCATAAAATGCAACGCATTTCTGTGTTTTCAAAGTTACATTGTTTGGGATATATCGCTGGCTCGTTACTTTTGGGAGTGTTTGCTGAGATATATCGCTGGTTCAAAAATTTGAAGTAGAGAGCAACAACTGTAACCGTGTAAATATTAATTCGATTAGTTTGCACACGGAATGGTTTAATGCGACTATGTTTACCACTTATCAATAAATGAGATCCCTGTCTATTGCAAAATATTGTTACAGTATTCATCGTAGCGATGACAAAGCTTGGTTGATGTAGAACTGTGAACACTACGACAAAGCAAAAATCTTAACTTATTAAACTTGCATGCGCCAAGCTTTGTTTATGCGTTTTAATACCTTACAATTCGCACTCCCTACAGGAAACTTCGTCAAATATTTTCCGACAAACAATTAAAACTCATTAGGAGGAAGTCTATCACTGCTCTGACTTATGAAGCAACAAAACAAAATTTTTTCAAATAACATTTGTCACGCAATATTTACGTTAGCGAGATGCGCAAATTCTCAACTGTTCAAAATGCGGGATTCCCTAACATTTTGTCTTTTCACATTATTCATTAGACGTCGATACAGAATTTTTGTTTTTCTCCTTGGTATTCTTAGCTGCTTTGGATTCTTGTTGCTAAGAAATATCTTATTATTATGTAATCGATCTGAACACGTGAGAAAAACTGCGTAACTTGACAACCTAGGATTGGGAATTGACAGACCATTTTTATTCGATTAACCGCCCTGGGCGCTTATTAAATTTTTGGACCTTGAGAGTGGGCGCTAATTCGTGGTGGGCGCTTATTTGAGGCTGGGCGCTTATTAAATTTTTCTGCCTTTAGGATGGGTGCTTATTCGAGGTGGGCGCTAATTCGAGGTTGGGTGCTTATTGAAATAAATACGGTACCTTGTTTTCATCTCTAAAGGATATTTGCAATAAAAAAGATTTTCATGTTGCCCTACAAACTTGTTGATGAAAAGGACCCTTCCATGTGGGTTGCCAAGACAAAAGTGGCCCCGGTAAAATTCACGAAGTGATTCTTGTTTAATGAGGATAACAACAATTACTGAGGATGCAATAGTTTTCATAATGGCCCTCTCTTAGCTAGTCTAAAATGAGTCTAAAACTAGAATAATTATTAAGGAAATAATTCATAAGGATACTTAATATTAAAATGTTCAGGAACAGCATTTTCCAATGTCATGTTCCTTTGGAGGTCCCTTAAGAGCGCTTCTGTGAAAGCTTGTCTCTGAGTGTCTCTAACATGATAAATGATTGTTTTGGTATTGTTGGTATGGTGCTAAATTGGTGTAAATCATACTTGATAAACAGGAAATAGTAATGCAACATGAATGGCCAGCTGTCATGAAAGGAAATAATTCCTTTATGTACACTCTTTGCTGGAGGCCAGCTGCCCACTACTCTTGCACTGACTCTTTGATAACTAGAGGTGTTTTGGGAGATACGTTCATGGTACTTTTTGCGAGCTTCTGAAGTGTCCAATAAGCCAGATTGGATGGTTCTCAATGCAAACAGATGGGTAATTTGTGTTGATGGTATTGTTTTCTGTTTAAAGTTTTCATAACAAGTATATATACAACCCCCCATAAACATAAAGGAAGATAAAAACTATCTGTTGGGACTCTTTTACCATACAAAAGATACCGGGGTATTTAAGTACAGTAATGAAGTGTGAAAAGACAAGTATATTTTACATATCAGACATATCAAACTTAACAAGAGTTAAGGGTTGGCCTTATGGCATTTTGGGCCAACAATCTTATATGATTCTATGCTCTCTTGGTCTAACACTGTTCTAAATTTGTCAAGATAGAAAGCATTTAGTTTGTCTTTGAAGGTACTTAGACAAGTACTATTCCTAATGTAAGGCATCCCAGATATTTACAATGCATGCGCATGTGAAATATGAATCCCTTAAATTAGGCCTTTTTAAACAGATGCCTGGCCTAAAAAACTCATGGCACCTACAAATTCTGGAAGCAAAATAGGTGGTATAGTGGACCTTTGGTACAATCAAGAGGTGACTGTTTTGAGAAGTTTTTTATGCTGTTTGCATGGTGATCGAAACTTTGCAGAATCAAACTGAGTCATCAGAAACCTAACTTATGTTACATGCAGATTGAAATTTAACAAAAATGTACCAAAATGTCAATGGCAAAAAGATTTGCATAACAGTTGATATGGATACCAAGAAACGACAAGTCTAAAGTCTAGGAAAAAATGTGGCAAGTCCATATAATGATTGATTAATGTCTGTGTAGGATGCCAAGTGTGTTACTGTCTTGTGAATAACATGTGATATCAGTGTGATGGATCATTTTTTAAAATTTTTTTATTTGCAATAAATGACATTAAAATATAAAAATACAGAAACACACTAAAAAGGGAAAAAGAACAAAAAAAGTAAATGGAAATTACGTACATCAATATACGTAATACTAATTTACAAATATCATTGCTTACAGTTTACATTATTAGTTTAATTATTGGTTAATTACATGTGAGAAGGCTAAAAGAGATATTAGTTACTTCAAGTTAATCTTTCTATTTTCCATTGTGTTTTTAAATTATTTATAAATTGTGCACAATAAAGTGGCATTCCATGTCTTAGACCAGCTTTTCTGTATTTGTTTTGATTTGCATTAGAACCTTCCACATTTCAATTAGTGCTGGAGTTGCACTTGCATTATTAGCCGCCATTGTTGCAGATGTTCTGTGTCCAACTCTTTGTCTTCCTCTTGCTGGACTGTTATACAACACTCAAAATTCAATGAACTACTGACCGTTTTTCTTTTCCTTCTTCCCAATTTAGTCATACTTGTCTGAATTCACATTTTAAAAATTTTCTGCAAGCTGGCTGACTAACATCTGTCCATTTTGGACAGCTGCTCGACCCAGTATTTTTTTTTTTTCACACGACGAACCCCTATGAATGTTTGCCTGGGAGGCTAAGCAAAGTGTTGTTGATGCAAGTTTTAAGTCATAGACGGTTGCAAGCGGGTAAGGAAATATGCCTGCCTTATTTCAATCTAGACGTCTGATTTGTCCCCTGGTATAAATACCACCAATCCTGAGTAGAAAAAAAAATGCATTGGTCCAAGTTAAATCAATCAAAAAAAATAAATCTCAGCTCAAATAGAAAGAAAGCGAGTATCATTGGTTATGATGTCTTCCTTTTGGTGGCTGTGACAAGAGCCGTTTTATGAGATTCTTAAGAACCTGACTTACATTTTGTTTCAGGAATTTAGTTTGTGTTCTAATGCGACTGGACGTCTCAGAATTGATGTGAGACTCCTTTTGACTTCATGGTATTCCTTTAGGTGTTGCTCCAAAACTAATTGGATGTCGGTGTGAATAGATGAATCTGATATTGCAGCTTCTAGAATAGCCAGCATCTGCTGTCTACTATCATCCAATAACTCTGAAGATGGATCAGTTTATTTTTGTCTTATGGCTCAACTTGGTGTTTAGAAGATATTTGTAGAATTTGTCCAGCTGTTGCCTTCCATTCATTATACTTGGAGATTACTCGTGTCCATACAACACTCTTCTCTCAAAAGTCAGCTCTACTTCTTTGTTTAACAAATGCATTCAAAATTTCCTCATTCTGTTATATAAGAGTTTGTTTTTCACTCATTTCCCTACTTATATGAAGAATATGTTTTCACTCCGGTCCTCTTCCTATGATCTTCGTGGCAACTACATTCTTTCACTAAGTAAACCTAAAACAACTACCTATGGTCTTAACTCCTTTTCTTACTTTTCAGCTAAGCAGTGGAATGCACTGCCGGACTTTTTTCGTACCAGTTTTTTTGCAGACTTTAAGACTAAAATACAGGATGTTACCTTCATGTAGATTCTTTTTGCCTGACATACTTAAACTTAAAATTGTGAATTATAAATGATATTTTCTTTCCTTGCATTTAATGTATATATATATTTTCTATATAGTTTTTATGTAGTGTCAGCTCGAAGATATTAGCTTGTTAGCTACTCTAAAATTCGAGTTTAAATAAAGTTTTATGTTATGTAAAGGGACAGAACCTACTTGGAATCAATGCATGTAGAAGGCACGAGTGTAATAACTGGACCCAAGTGTAAAAACCATTTAAGCTTATTGAACACCCACTGTCAGTGGAAACATAACTCAGAAAACTATAGAAGAACGAGTTTTTGTCTAGATATTAGTATTGATACAATAATATTGTACAACAGACACCAGCTATGTATCTGTACTGTTCTCCATCACGTTAAGCCTTTAGAGCCCAAATTAATGTTAAAGGATTCTACAAAACTTAAACCAAGCGAGATAAAACTATCATATCTTTTTACCTTTTCAGCATAATCACATTCTGTAAAAAGTATTAGGATCCTTAATAATTGCAGTTTATTTTGAGTGATGTTAGCAAGGTATCTGATGTGATATGATACCATTATAACAGTTTAATTATTAACTTCTGTGTCATGTCATATTCAAATAAAATAATTAAATAGCCATGCAGGTAAAAAAATAAACATGAAAATTCCAATAACCATACAGATTCTTTTGGTTCCACATTTAAGAAATTTACTCAACCTCAAGATTTTCTATGGCTGATTTCAGACAACTGGATAGTTGTGCAATAATTCACTAAGTTTCAGAAAATGTCTCAAAATCTCACTGTTCCTTAAGATGAGCTGGATTTAATGCTATTGGTTAAAGTTCAAAGAACAAAGAAGCATTACATCAGTAAAATAGTTCAGTTGATGACCTCAACATAACTTTTACAGATTTCAACGTTGATGATACATGCGAAAGCAAGGTGCGGCACATAGTCCAACATCACAGTCAATGCAATAATAGCTTGTTTTTTTCCTGATGTTGGCCCCAGAGCAAATGACACATCTTCTCTCCATCCTCCTCCCATTGTCATTCATTGGCAGGAAGCCAGGAAAATGCCTCTCCACAAACCTTGCTTGTCGAGAACGAAAGTTACCAATGAGCAACTTTGCTAAATCAACCTTGAAATCCTTCAAGCTTTTTCTTGAAGTGTGGGGGGATTCATTGAACAATACTTTGCCATTGAATATTGCCCTGTCAATGAGGTCAAAGAAAACCCTTGTCCACCATTTCTTTCCAGATATGTTAATGCCATAATAAAACTTCATTTGATCGTTTTTGTCAACTCCACCCATGTAGCAGTTGTAGGTTGAAATAATGGAAGGACAGGCAACATTCTCAACGGTGCCATCTTTTTTCCTTCTTTGCACTTCAGGGAGTTGCTCTTCAGGAATGCCAGTTGTTGTGCCAGAAATGGTTACTGGTTTGTTGTCTATCCATGTTAGAGCAAGGATAGGACCCTTCATCCTCCAGACAGACTCTCCCCTTTTCATTGTTTTGATTGCATTTTTGTCAAAAAGAACTGCAGGGAATTCTTTTCGTCCCTGTCTAACAGTTCCACAAGCTAGAATTTTCTTAGAATAAAGATATTCTAGCAGAGGATATGATGTGAAAAAATTGTCAAAGTAGACATTGTACCACTTTCCCTCTATTCCCCTTCAAAGGCGGGTGACAACGGAGTAGCCCAGCCCCCTCTGAATACCATCACGATGGCGTCCAGTGTATATGTCAAAGTCACACAAGTATCCTGAATGACTATCTGCTCTACACCACACTTTTATACCACGTTTGATGGGTTTCATTGGCATATACTGTTTGAGAGAGGTCCGACCTCTGTTCCTTAGCATCACTTTTGCAAATTCAGGGACACCTAAAACCCAGTCATCCTTCGAATAATCTCTCAGAGAAGGCAAAGAATGGATGCTCATGGCAATAATCAAACCTAGAAAAGCTTTTAGCTCCTCTAAAGTCACTGCTACCCATGAGTTAGGATCTTTTCCATTGGCCGTAAAGCATTGGATTGCAAACCTGTTTGTTTCTCGAACAATTGAAGTCAACATGTGGTTGTCAACAAAGAGGAGAAAGTAATCCAATGGAGACATTTCAGCAGAGCACGCTACAGCTGGCCCAACATTCTCTCTAAACTCAGGAATAGCTGGTACCTCTTCAGGTGCATCTGTCCATTCTAAACCTTCGAATGAATGGTTATTTGGCCTTCCAGCTTCACTAGTTTCACCATTATCTGTGTCATCGGCTTCTTCATCCTCCATGACAACATTTCTCAAGTCAATTTCATCATCTGCCTTCATAAGTTCCTCATGCGGAATAATTTCTGGCTCCAAATCGTCGTCACTTTCACTTTCAAATCCCTCGATGTCAGACTCAAAACCATCTTCGGGAATAGCGAAATTTCCTTCCAAATAATCGAGCACATCCTGTGCGCTATATGTCACAGGCCTTCTACTCATGCTTACAAGTGGACTTTAAATCCCGTCTTGGCATCAAACCCCCCAAAAATCAAAAAAATCGACGAAAATAGCGGCAATCTAGCCAAAATGGCGACTCCTTGTGTGTTTTTGCTTAAATAATCGTTTGGAGACTGGTAACGACTTTGGGAGAGACTGCTGCTTAAAATAACTGCGGACAACTCTGCTGTCCGATATATCGGACACTGGGTTCGAAAGGGTTAAGGATTACATTAATCCTGATGGAACATAACTCACAAGTACTCTAGAAACACAAGTGACTGTCGGGTACAAAATTACGCTTTTAAAATATTTTCCACTCTCATTCTTCTAGGATGGAAATTAGCAAACAAATCTATAATTTTTTCAAGGTTTAATTTTATTTCTCTACGGGCAAGCATCAGTACTAATCCATTCAGTCTATCCTGGACCATTGTATTTCTCAAATAAGCCTTCAGATTTTGGAGGGTTGAGATGAACCTTTCTCAAGATCCCGATGAAATAGGAATGGTTATCAGGATGTGAAGTATAGTATATATATTCACAGAAGCATCCTTTTCAATTTTTTTTCCAGGGTGGCACCTATACTGTCAAGGATGTCTTCTCTTCTATCCTTTTTCCCCTTCCACATTCTTTCCCACAACAAAAGCTTTGCTGGTAAACCTGCATAATTAGGGATATCTTGTCTGTAATGGTTAGAAAATTCCCTAACATTATCCTTCCAAATAGGGTCAGTAGCCAATAAAATGGAAGGAATCACTGAAAATTCCTTGTAGCACACTAACACATCATCTTCAAATCTGCTGTCCAGTTGCATGAGAGCATGGTTAAGGAAGTCTGTTGTCAGATTGATCCTGTAATAGTCTTCAGGGGTTGTGGCTGGTGCATTGTTTCTGTGAACTTGCCTCTGAATTATCCTGGTCATGCTGGCTGTACTGAAACATCTTGCTAGGGTAACAGCTTCTTCATAGAGAGCATGGTGTCTAGTATTAAGGTCACTTTGCATACCTCTTAAGGCTGATTTTAACAGAACAATTTTCTCTTTTGCTTTGAGAAGATCGGTTGCTTTCTTTTGTAGCCTAACTGTGAGTGGTCTGGTTAAGTCTAAAATGCGTCTCGCAATAAGAAGAGTAACAATAAAAGAAAATGTGATTTTCTACTGTTTTGATTCCAGTTCTTATCACTGGGAGCATTTCTGTTCAATGAAATGTCTTCAAGTGTAGCCACAACTGTGTGAAGAAGCTCCACGATTCGGTTTATACCATCAATGTGCTCAATCCACCTTGTTCAACACACATTTGTACCAGAACAAAGTGGTTGGCAGAAGGCATCGATACCCTGGTCTTGCTGATCAAATGCTGCTGTTGCTTCGAAGAATTGTCCAAAACTTTTGAGAGCTTTCTTACAACATCCATCATGTTTCTAACAAGTGGTAATTCGCATGTGTCAGCAACACACAAGTTAAGCCTATGGTTCATACAGTGAACGTAGATAGCCTTGTCATGTTCAGCCCTAATAAGTGATGAAGCTCCATTCAAGCGCCCGGACATATTGCTTGCACCATCATAACATTGGCCATGACAGTCATCCATAGATAGTCCTAAATCAGCTACAGCACCAATTATTAAATCTTTGATAGCTGCTCCTGTTGTTCCATCCTCACAAAGGTAGAATCCCACAAATTCTTCTGTGACTGTTTTGGTCGAATCGAGAAATCTGATCACCACCGAAAGATTTTCTTTATTGATATGTCAGCTGCCTCGTCAGACATAATGCAAAAATATTTGCTATCCCTGATTTCCTGTGAGAAATTATTCACTATGATAGCACCCACAGTTGTAATCATCTCATTTTGAAAGGTTTAAGAAATATATGTCGCATTTGTGGGTGCAGTTTCCAGGTGATGTTGCAGTGTTTTTTCACTGCTGTCAATTCGAAATGCTAACAGTGCCTGAAAGTTTCCAGAAGGACTGGCATTTTGTGGATCATCGTCTTGTGGACCTCTGAGGGCTATGTTGTTTTTTCCACAGAAAATTATTGTTTTGAAAAGGGATTCCAGTATCTCGCAATTTCTTTTGATTTGCTGTTGAAGTAAGTTGTTGATCTGTTGATCAATTGGCACCAATTCTCTTGTCATATTTCTTAAAAAATTCTCTATTGTAATAGGACAATTGCACAATGACGTCATTTTACTACAACTACCAGAATCCTTGAGTTTGTTGTTTTTATGCAAATTAAGGCTATTGTTCTTTAATCCTCAGTGGGATTGACAAATTTAAATAACAAAGCAAAAGCGAAATGAATTCTGGTAGTTGTAGTCAAATATCGTCATCGTGCAATTGTCCTATTACTGCAATGCATCTCACATTTCCCGCTCGCGTGTTTGGTAAAACCTTAAGTGGCGGACGTCCAAAGTGCGAGTGGAGACTTGTACAATATGTCTAGTTTATTCGAATTTCGCCCACACTGGACCCCCAAAAAAAACATACAGTAAAAAAATGCACCATCGAGATATTTAGAGTATGCTAGCCAGGGAAATCTTTTCAGCCAGCTCCACACAAAAGGACTGTTAGAATTCGAACATTCCTGTGACACTGGGAAGTCAAATAGCTCGCCTGGTTTCCACACATTCTCCATGAACTTGAGCTTGTCCTGATCTGAATATGAGCTGATTTCCTTGAAAACCAAGCCAATATCGTACTGAGAACAGTCCTCCTTCTGACAAACTGGATTGCTTTGAACCATGGTTTATAAATCAAAATCTTGTCTTCCTCAGGAGCAAGTCAGCGATGAACTCTAATTAGAACTCAACAAGAACAAACAAAGGGACTTCTAGGGAGAGGCTTCCCTTTATATATTGTAATAAATCAAGGCAAGAGTCGTCGTAATAGTCACGACCGTGTTTACACAAACTTCACTCTTTTCTGACCACCAGGTCCTAGTCCTAGTTTTACATCATGTAATACGACACGAAGTGTCCTCTACTCTACACTATCCCCTCTCTAATTAAAAGGGTGAGTCTCCGGATTCACGGACAACACTTGAAAGTGTAACAGTGTCAAGGTAACCAGTCCAGTTCACAAGCAAAGGAAAGAAAACTAATACAAAAAAAAACTGTCCATAACAAATCATAGTCTCAATATCCTCTTAGTGCTCGAGCCTTCTTTAACAATTTCGGTCTCAGTTTCTTAATCCGATCTTTTTCCATGGTCTGCTTGTCCTCCAGCATTTGTACGCGATCTACAATTTGCTGTAGACTACTGATAACCCACTCTCCATAACGGTCTGGGGGTCTTCTCACTCGCACCGGTCTTCGATTCTGGAGAGTAGGCTCCGGTTCCAGTCCTTTACCTTCATGTTCACTCCCTTCCTCCTCGCCACTGAGGTCAGGTGGGTCAGATTGAGTTGGTTTGCTTGTAGCATCTAGGGTATCTACAAGGGGGCCACCGTCCTTAGTGTCTGGCGCTTCCACTGAAGGATCACTTCTAACATCCCTTTCCGCCCCGCTGGGCTGGACGTCATCCGACTGACAACCACTAATCTCTAGCGTATCGGGTTGTTGGCTTGACAGTTCAGGATCACCTTCCAACAACTCACTCTCTTCTTCAACTGCACTCATTGCCACCCCAACAACTGTCCCATCTTCTTCTCCCGGCATCGACTGTGCATGTCCTTCTTCAACAGTCTCCACTGCAGGTGCAGTGCCCAAACCACCAGTAACTACTTCACCCACTGCCTTCTCCTGTTTTCTCTGGTACAACCTCAAGTTGTTGAAATGGACTACCTTGGACCTCCTAGAACGTCCTGCAACTTTTCTAACACAGTACGTAACTTCGGTGACTTGTGATACGATCTCGAACGGACCATCCCACTGTCGGTGAAACTTGCTTGCTTCACCTGGCCTTAGCTGTGGGGTGTAGCGCAGGACTAAATCTCCAGGTTGATAGACCGTGTGCTTCACTCCCTTGTCGTAAGCATCTTTCTGGCGTCGCTGAGCAACCTTCAGATTCTCCCGTACATCCCGGTATGCACCTTCTAAATCCTCCTGTAGATTAGCAGCAAATTCAGTGTACGAGCACTCACTGTCCTTAACCCCACCCATCATCACGTCCAAGGGTATCCTCATCTCTCTTCCGAACATCAGTTCAAATGGAGTGTGCCCTGTGGAGGCATGGATGCTACTCCGGTAGGCCATCATGCAATAATCCAGGTGTTCATCCCAGCTCTGAGGTTTACCTCCAACTTTAGCTTTCAACATGCTCTTAAGGGTCTTGTGTAGGTTCTCAATTTGCCCGTTGCCCTCTGGATGGTAAGCAGTTGACCGCGTTTTGTTGATCTCTAGCAAGTGGCACATCTCTTCAAAAACCTTCGACTCAGTTACGCCCCTGATCACTGTGGATGCTGTCGGGCACACCGAATCTGCAAATCCAGTTCCTCACAAGCACCTTTGCACAAGTTGTGGCACGTTGGTTAGGAATTGCAAACGCTTCAGCCCACTTGGTGAAACTGCACTGCACGGTTAAAATGTAGCGATTTCCTCTTCGTGTCCGAGGTAATGGTCCAACTATGTCAATGTGGATCCTTTGCATGGGATTTCCAGTGGCCAATGGCTGCAGAGGTGCTCTTGGCTTTGGTCTAGACTTGCACTTGGCACAGGTAAGGCAACCATCGCAGTACCGATGCACGTCCTTTGTCAAGCCCGGCTTCCAAAATCTCGCACTCATTTTCTTCAGGGTCTTCATTCTCCCCAAATGGGCACCTGCAGGACCATCATGAACTTCAGTAAGCGCTGGCCTAACCAGGCTTTGTGGCAAAACTATCCGTTGCTTAGTTGGAGAGGTGTCTGTAGGCGACTGAAGATAGAGCACTCCTCCCTTCAGCTGCAACAGGTCAAGTTGCGCCCATACTGCCCGAGTGGTTCGACTCATGGGCTGAAGTTCCTCAGTCGTCGGTTTCTTCCACTCTTGTGACAACTGCGCTACCACCGGGCCAATATCAGGGTCTTCTCTTTGTGCTTGTGCCACTGCTGCAGTCGACCATATATCCCTCCCCTCACACTGCTTATGAACCGTTGGCAACCCTGCCACAGCGGCTACCTGGGGTCGGGCTGACGGAACACACGATGGGCACTCTCCATGATGACGCCTTGGTCGCCGTGACAAGGCGTCTGCATTACCATGCTGTCTCCCCGGCCGGTGCTCAATTGTATAGTCGTATTCTTGCAGGCGTTCCAGCCAGCGGGCCACTTGCCCTTGGGGCTCCTTGAAGGACATCAACCAGGTTAACGAGTGGTGGTCAGTTCGTAGGCAGAACCGCCGTCCAAGCAGACAATAACGGAAATGGTCAACATAGGTGACTAAAGCTAACATCTCCAACCGAGTAGTGCAATAATTTCTTTCATGTTCGTTCAAAGAGCGACTCCCGTATGCAATTACTCGTTCTGTCCCATCAGGTTGCAGCTGAGATAAGACTGCCCCGATTCCCAAATGTTGGCTAGCATCTGTGTCCAGTATGAATGACCCTGCACCGGCGTTAAAATCTGGATAGGCTAGGACTGGTGCACTGACTAATCGGTGTTTGAGCTCTTCAAAGGCAGATTGTTGCTCTTGTTGCCAATGAAAGGGCGTGTCCTTCCTACACAGTTTATAGAGTGGCTCCGCAATGATGGAGAATCCGGCAATAAACCGCCGATAATAACTAGCCAGACCGAGGAAGCTGTGAAGCTCTTTGACGTCCAGCGGTGTTGGCCAAGTTTCAACTGCTTTAACTTTCTCCGGATTCGTCCTTATTCCATCACCGGAAACAACATGACCCAGAAAGGTAACTTCTCTCTTCAGGAACTGACACTTGGTTGGCTTTAATTTCAAACCCGCTGCTTGTATTCTGTCAAAGACCAACCGTAGGCGGTGAAGATGTTCTTCAAATGTAGAGCCCCAGATGATATTGTCATCTAAATACACAAGGCAATGTGTCCAAGTGAGTCCACTGAGTGCCAGATTCATCAATCTGGTGAAGCTTGCTGGCCCATTTGTCAAACCAAATGGCATAACCCTCCATTGAAATTGTCCACGATGAGTTGAAAACGCAGTTTTGGGTTTGTCCTCCTCCTTCACTGGCATCTGCCAATATCCAGAGGCCAAATCAAGGCACGAGAACCACTGAGCACCGCCCAGGGCCTCTAAGACATCATCAGTCCTAGGCAGCGAGATAGCATCTTTTTGTGTGTACTGGTTAAGTCTCCGAAAGTCAATACACATACGGTAAGTTCCATCATGTTTCCGGGCCAACACAACGGGGCTACTCCAGGGACTTTGGGACTGTTCAACCCTACCATTAGCTACGAGCTCATCCAGCTGTTGGTCAATGATTTCTCTTTGGTGAGGGGGAATACGGCGCGGTGGTTGCTTAATTGGTGTACAATCACCCGTATTAATTTCATGTTCCATGAGATCAGATTTCCCTAAATCCGAACTGTTCATAGCAAAAATGTCCTCATACTCTTTCACCAGAGACGAGAATTGTTCCTTTTGACCTTCTGAAAGCCCTTCCAGGTTTTGTTGTTCACAGATTGTCCTCCACTTTTCTCCCTCTCCTTTTGTCTGCTCACTCTTCCCCACTGTGCTGTCAATGGTCGAACAGAATGCATGTGGCCGAGAGTTACTTTTCGATTCTGAGTCAACTCCAATGGGAATTATACTACCATTCACGCTGCTAATAGGGTGATATTCGGCAATAGGAACATCTGACCGTATCTTGATTGGTCTATCCGAGAAGTTGGCAACTTGAACAAGGGCCTGTCCCGCCCTTGGAACCACAAGGGAACGAGCTATGCAAATTTCCGATTTTCCCTTTAGTTCCTTTGAGCCCTCCAAGATCCCAGGGCTTCCCGTATTTTGTTCATATCCCTCTTCCAATCTAGCTCCTAGCACTTGTTCAGTCCCCGGCTCTACTTCTACTTCAGCACACAGATAAAGTCTACAAACACTAGGTGTGACCTTGCAGTATCTAATAGGAATTTCAGCATCTCCTACCACAAAGGTTCCCGTGTCATAGTGAATTTGACATCCATACTGCTGAAAAAAGTCTGAACCAAGAATACAATCATGTGCTAGACCTTGCGCAATCATGACAGGCCAGGAGCAATCCATGTTTCCTATGCGAAATCTCACTTGGGTTTCTCCTAAGACAGTCAGTTCATTGCCATTTGCTGTCGTTAATGTTCCTATCACTGGTTTAAGTTTAGAAACATATCCACTTTTCTTCCATGTGTCCTCGCTCAATACACTAACCGTAGCGCCAGTGTCCAACAATACACAAGTTAAATAATGATTCACAAGTCCAGTAATATAGATCCCGGAATCAGATATGGCTGAAATTACACTGTCATTCGCGGTTGTATTGTAATTTACCTCACGGACATCACTGTCTGACAGGGCCACACGTACTGGTCCTACGGGGACTGTCTGGCCCTTGGCAGGCCCCGAGCTCCGTTTCCCGTTGTATTAGTCGGACAGTCACGTGCAAAATGACCCTGTTTACGACAATTGTAACACACTACTTCGTTTCGGCGCCGTGGGGCTGTCACGGTTTTTGCTTCCGTTTTCATTTCCAGCTCACGAATTTTCTCATTCATGCCAAGAACTAATTCCTTGAGCTCGCGTATTTCTGATGAAATCTTCTCACTATCAGCCGAGGCACCAATCACATTAACAGATTTCTTCTTCTCAACCGCAGGAGCTGCGCGACAAGCCTTACGAGCACTTTCCAACTGGCGAACCACACGCACAGCTTCCACGAGCGAACTCGGCTGGCTCATAAAAACTCTCTCACGAATGTCATCACTAATTGCTACACCTTGAAGAAACTGGTCCCTTGCCAGTTCCACTTTAAACGAATAGGCCGCCTCTGGGTACGCATTTTCGACCAATTCCATCAAGCTATCCGCAAATCCATCGAAATCTTCATTTGGCTTTTGGCATCGTGCCCGCAACTGCAATTTGTAATCTTCTTTCGTCTTCCCCGAATCAAATCTTCGAGTCAACTGATCAGTAAATTCTTCGAACGGTAGCGATTCCGAGAGCTTGAGCAGCTCAACAGCTTTGTAAGCCGGTTGGTCCAATAATGTAAGCAAATACGCTCGACGATCCACCGGTTTGATGTGCACGAGACTTGCGTATTGCATGAACTGCGAGAGCCATGTTTTGAAATTTTGGCCCACCGAATAAACGCGTGGAGCTCTTACGTTTCTCCTAACTTCGCTTTGTTCGCTTGACGCCACCATACTCTGCTTTAGAGCTTGAGACAGGGTATTTACGAGCTGCTGCAGGTCACTGCCCCCTTCGTGTGGCTCTACTTTCGGTGGTTTCTTCTTTTGTTGTTGTTTCAGCACGGGTTCTGTCGATTCAAGTTTCGGTAACCCTCCTTCGGCGCCTGCGGACATTTCATCTAGTTTCGGTAACCCGCCTTCGGCTCCTGCTGGAGTTCCATCTTCTTCCATCTTTATATCCCAGTTCGCTGCCACCAATGTAATAAATCAAGGCAAGAGTCGTCGTAATAGTCACGACCGTGTTTACTCAAACTTCACTCTTTTCTGACCACCAGGTCCTAGTCCTAGTTTTACATCATGTAATACGACACGAAGTGTCCTCTACTCTACAATATGATTGTCAGTAGTTTCCACAGTAGTTTGCGGCCTGAATAGCCAATCACAATCGATTTTGAGCAGTTCGCAAGACAGTGTGAGTGTTTCTGGCCAATCGAAGTGGGATTTGGGTGATTTGTGACAAGATCCATGTACCATCCAGTCCCACCAACTGGGTACAAACTTTCTCCGGTCGTGCCTACGAATTTTTTTCTCGTTCTTGGAAGTATGAACAAAGGATGAAACCGCACAAACAGAGACTCGTCGAATTCGCTCCGGAAGGGCTGGGTTTTCTGTGTGATCGATGGAGTAACGAGATGCGACACTTTTTTCTTTGTTTTATTTCTTAATAAACAGTAAAACAAGAAGGATAATTGATTTCTTGAACTACAATAAAGAACCTGAGAAATAACAAATGTAGGTTTGGAAAGATTTGAGTGATTTCTGGATTCACTTGAACTACGCTATATCCACCCCTGCACACTGGTGAACACATATTGAAGGAATGTAGAGGGGCTTCTTTAAAGTTATTTGAGTGGTCAATCGACAAGTACAATACACCGTATTCACAAATGGCGGACACGCGGGAAAAAACTGGTGCCTAGTCATGAAAGCGAGGCGTTGGAGGGTAAACAAAAATTGCAAATGAAGACTTTCAGTGAACTTGCAAAGTGTTTAGCACGGATTCCACCTAAAATAACTTTGTACGGACTTCTTTTTAAATACAATTACGTGGGATGTCTTCTGCTTTTAATGTTTAGTATTGATTTGCTGTTTGCAATCAAAAGGGACGCGTATATCGTCAAGGAAACAGGTTGATTTTGTAGGTTTCTGAAGCATCAGAAGCTCGACAAGTGGGCGATGGCTGGAGAAATGCGGCAAACATGTTGGCCCAAACTTCACATTGAAACCGAGTTCGAAAGCCAGCTCACTGCAATTCGGTAAAACAGAAATATAAACAATGAAAATCTTGGTGGCAAGAAAAAAAGAAATAAGCGATGGATATATGGCCTACTTGTTAACGCAAGAGACGTGTGCCATTGAACAAAACAGTTCAAATCGAGATGGAAAAAAGGAAGACAGGAAAGAAGCGGTGACTGAGGTTTGGATGAAGTTATGTTTGGTGTTTATTTGCCAGGACGTTATTCTCTGGTCTTTATCGATGAAGGACATCAATTAGAACTATCTTTTTGGTATAAATGCAGGAGCGATCGAGTGGAGTACGCTCAAAATTTCAAATTGTTACTCGGCAGACTCGGTAAGCCGGCCACATTTCATTTCAGCGAGTAATTTTCCTATTTCTTATCTTTAGCTGTTAAGAGTTTTAACTTCATGTTCCATAATATTTTAAAAGTGAAGAATACATAAATAAATAAAATGATGGTCTTCTTAAACGGATCCAGACTCGCATTTAATTATTCGAAACAGAAGCTTGCCGTGTTCAGTCCTGATATAAACATTGCCTTAAAAGTTTAACCTAGTAAAATGTGAGCTTTATACCACTTTTTTTACCAAGAGCTCTCCAAGATAATGCCGTAAAGGAGACCAGGCAAATAGCAAGCCATAAGATTCACACACTAGAGCGTCTAGTTTTGATAAAATTATTTATTTCGCAATGACAAAGAAATCAAAAGATTTTAAATTTGCACTGAATTTGCTAAGCTCTGCCAACGTACCTCTAACAATTCACTCCAAAGCGACGGAATTATAATATCATCCAAAGGAAGTTGTAAATACAGACATACATAGATATGTGTAAAATGACACTGACATGAATGAATGAGTCTCGTGAATGAATCTTTCACCCGCTCTCGACTTGACCTGTTTTGAGTAATGGCGGAGGTCTCTTCTGTTGACAAGTAGGCCATATATCCGTCGCTTATTTCTTTTTTTGTTGCCACCAATATCTGTTTTTACTTCTGTTTTACAGAATTGCAGTAAGCTGGCTTTCGTATTCGGTTCCAGCATGAAGTTTGGGCCAACATGTTTGCCGCTTTTCTCCAGCCATCACCCACTTGTCGAGCGTCTGATGCTTCGGCAACCTACAAATCATCCTGTTTCCTCGAAGATATACGCGTCCCTTTTGATTGCAAACAGCAAATCAGTACTAAACATTAAAAGCAGAAGACGTCCCACGTCATTGTATTTAAAAAGACGTCCATACAAAGTTATTTTAGGTGGAATCCGTGCTAAACACTCTGCAAGTTCTTTAAAAGTCTTCATTTGCAATTTTTGTTTACCCTCCAACGCCTCGCTTTCATGACTAAGCACCAGTTTTTTTCCGCGTGTCCGCCATTTGTGAATACGGTGTATTGTCAGCAACTCTTACAAAGGTAATGAATTCTTCCTTTAAAAAATTTTCCTCCTTCATTCAAATGAACACATATTTCTTTAGGGCAGCGAACTCTTATCAGTCATTTTCATTGCCATTTAAACTTCCAGTTCCCTGTTTCTAATTGCTATTTGTATCTGTTTGTCACTTTCACGGTCTGGTTTGTTCTAAGTGTTGTTGCATAATTTTATTGTTCGACACAAAGCAGCTCCACCAAAATGAAGAAGTATGCACAATCTTTATTTAGAAATCCACCAGCACTGCTCTTGGGTTTGCATGGCAGGTTCAGAGCAATTTCATGGCTTACTACTTGTGTGACATCATAATTTCCTATGTTTCTTAAGATAATACTGCAGTTTCATTGGCACATGCAAGGTCCACTTGATTTAGTGTTTCATTGAATTTTCTCCAAAATTCTTTGTTGAGAAATGGTGTCAGTTTTTAATACTATGCAGCTTTTTTGTTGTCGCTGACAGACTTAAGTCAAACGTGCCATTATTCGACACAAAGCAGCTCCACCAAAATGAAGAAGTATGCACAATCTTTATTTAGAAATCCACCAGCACTGCTCTTGGGTTTGCATGGCAGGTTCAGAGCAATTTCATGGCTCACTACTTGTGTGACATCATAATTTCCTATGTTTCTTAAGATAGTACTGCAATTTCATTGGCACATGCAAGGTCCACTTGATTTAGTGTTTCATTGAATTTTCTCCAAAATTCTTTGTTGAGAAATGGTGTCAGTGTTTAATACTATGCAGCTTTTTTGTTGTCGCTTACAGACTTAAGTCAAACGTGCCATGAATTACCCGAATGACGTCATCTACAAATTCACTTGTGACCTGATCAAGGACAACTTTATCTTCCAAATGTTCAGCCCTTAATGCCATTCTATATGCAAATTTGCTGGTTAATCGAGTTTCTTTCTAATCTCACCACACACATAGTACCTTCTGAACATGCTTTACGACTCCATCTTTTTTGGTTATTGTCTTGTTTTTCAGTTTTCTTTTCATATTTTTGCTTCTCTCCTAAGTATGTTACCATCATAGAACCAAAAAGGAGTAAACCACCTTTGGTTAGTTAATAACTTTGCTAGTGAACTTTCTAACGAAAATTAACTTGAACAAAATTCTTAAGAACATAACATTTTATGAATAAAATAGGCTTTAGAAGACATGCTCTTTTTAGATCCCCTCTGCCTTTTTTGGAGCCCTCTTGTCTCCGTTTTTCCTTTTTCCCTGCACCATGACCTGTAAGCAAAAAGTGGAAAATGGAAATTAAATTGAAAATCCCAACCCTTCTCCCCATGCCAGACAAAAGCAGACAACTCATAAGTGACTCAGCAGTGTGGTGCTCTACATTCACTTAGAGGGTTCTTTTTTCAACCTTTACTAGTGGTCATCTCGCCATTTGTTGACTGTTTTGGTAAGAGAAAAGCCAAAAAAATGGTTTCTGACTATTTTGTCAACAATTTGTTCTCCCGATTACTATACAAGATCCGTGATATGTCGATGTGTCAAAGTGTTTTTGGGAACATATTATGAACCATATTACACAGACTAGTCAGGATGATAGCTTCTTCCTGTGACAATAATTTGTTTTCTTTATTTGATATTTTTTTCAACAAATAGTCGATTAATTTTGACACCCTTATTATATGTTGGAGCCCAAAGGTACTGGGTTAGAATGTTGAATGCCAGAATGCCTGTACAAAACACTCATAGTGAAAGGTGACATTTGTCCATTAAGTACTGCAACGCTGACTCTCTTGCAGAGAATGGTCTGCTTTTTTGTTTTTTTTTTTTGGTCTGGGTCGTTTGCTTTGGCTTCCTTAATTGGGCGATGCCTCTTTAACGTGTTGAGGTGCCACTCTGCTCTTTTACCCTCACTGAGAAATTTGGCAGAAACAGCTTCCCATTTCTTAGGGAATGCTTTCTCGGTGAGGGTAAGGGAGGACAACCATTGCTTGTGTATTTGTGCCAAATGTTTGCACTTTCTGACCACTCCTCCAGGTCTTTGATCAGCAACAACTTTTTTGTATCAGGCCTGACAAGGGAAGGGATTCCCTGTGGTCTACTGTTTAAAATGCGTTGACTGGGACCATCCAGAAGCGATCTCTTTATCACCTGGATACACATGATTTTTAATTTTGTTTACAAATGGTTTGATCCAGTTCTTAGTATCAAAAATATCAATCATGTGGATGTCTGGAGCTGGAGTATGGGCTTTTTGGATGTTCCTCACTAAAACGGACAATGTCATCGAGTCCTTCATGTGGACTCATTTTGAAGTTCTACTAAAAAACTTAAAATGAAAGTGGAAACAATATTTGTGAAAAATATAAGTATTGATGCAACTGGAAAGATGGCTTGTTGCGATTGTTTTACATATGGTTCATATGCCTTTCATTGGGTCAAAAGTTATTAAAGAAATTCTAAAGAGCGAATAATAATAAACAGATCTGCATTAGGCATTTTTCCTTACACATTAAGCAATGAGCTAAAAAAATTAAACATTCTCATTTAATTGGAATGCAAAGTTAATTCAAGTCAGTTGAGTTCATACCTGGTCAACTTCTTCATGTGTATGATCGACCATAAGAAAAGACAATCGAACCTGAAAAGATGAAAAGACAAACAAAAAATCGTGGTGTTGCAAACAACAAAAAGGAAGGAACCTAAGAAAAGTTCCTTGAGCACTTTGTGAGCGAATGGAAAACTTAACGTGGAAATACTTGGTCAACTCGATCAAATTATACTCATACAGCTGAAGGTGTTTAGGGTTTTCTTTAAGATTTTAAGTGGCCTGAGTTTTTTGAAAAGTAGACGGTTGTGGGTCCAGAGGACCCATATGATGGGCTTTCGTTTCTAGTGGGGTCCAGGGGCATGCTCCCCCGGAAAATTTTTGAAAACTGAACACTGGAAAACACATTTCCTTGCATTTTGGGCCATGAAACTCGGACATTACAGGGATGAATCAAGCTGCAGTTATACTGTGAAAACCATGTTACTCAAAGGAAGACAAAGTGATATTTCAATTATACAACCGTATAAACAAAAAATGGAGTGATATTTTTTGTATCTTTTTTGGTGGTTTTCCTGGAGCTAACGAGCCTGGCAAATATTGCCACTTGATAACTTGTAAACATGGCACATACTTGAAGGACTAGATCAGCAAATGGGGATTAACTCTGCTCCGTAACGGGAACTAGCCTAACAGTCCAAAGGTCTAGTATCTTCGGTTTCGTCGTTCCAGAACATAAGTAGACAACAAGAAAAACTTGCCTTTTTTGGGGGACGCAGGAACTTTCTTTATCTTTTAATTAAAGTATTTAAACCTCATGGACACTTTGAACAGAGCTGTTTCTGTCACACTGTGGTTATCGTTGAGCTGATCAAAGGTTAGGTACTTAATGTTTCTTTGTTTGAAAAAGCTTTTTTAGTTTACTTAGATGCAACCCTAAGTTGATAAAAAGAAAACATTTGGCCACATGCTGTTTGATAACTTGTTAACTCATATAAATCAGGTTTGTTGCATCTTACATAATCATATGTTACCTTCGTAAAGGTATAGGTCTGTTACACTTAAAGCAGAAGGTTGCTTTAAGGTTTGATACACGATATCAGCTCGTTCCTTTGGTGCTAGATTTTAGTGTAAAGATCTTTTTTTCAAAGGAAAGTTCTCGTTTTGATTTAGAAATAATTTAGTCAGTATCGCTTTCAGAGTATTCTGAATCGTAGTCCGAGTCATCACACTGGTCTGTTAGCTTCAAAGCAGCTGCTGCAGCTTCAACTTCATCTTGAAGTGCCATCTCATTTGCGCTAGCTTCATCTTGATCAGCTTCAACAGTTTCAACCTGCACTCCCACATCTGCCTCTCTACATGCTCTGACACAGAACCATGGTGATCTGTTGATGCTCCTTTCTTAGGCAAGGTTCGCCTCTTTTTCTGCTTCAACCAAAGCTGTACAGAGTCAGATATAAGTTCCTTGCACTGATCTGAGTGCAGTGGTGGCCAATTGATTGAAATCTGCATAAGTGCCTGCAGCATGTCATTTTGAAGCCTTGATCGAAGCCCATTCGAAGTGGAAATTGAAAGGCAACTCTGAGCAATACCTATTCCTACAGATGGATAATTGTTGTCAAGAATCCAAGAATCGCTTTATTCTTGGCTTTTCTTTGCTTCTTGTTGAGAAAGAAATATTTCAGGAAGCACTGCAGATTACTATTAGGTAACACCTAGGGTGGTATATAAGAGCTAGCAGCCAGCATTGAGTACCCTCTGTGGTAAGACGATAATAAAATTTACAGTAGAATCATTTCACATATAGCAATGAATAGATACATGTACCACTTAACTTGCATAGCAAGTCACAGACAGGCATCGAAAAAGCCTCTTCAAGACAAGTAGATTGTTATCCTGAGCAGGTAACTTTTAAAGCAATGGGTAAGGGTTAAGGCCAGTCAAAAAAGGATGAACTACAGCTTACTGTAAGACAAATAAGAAGTAGCCCCCTGGCAAAATTTGAGAAGCTGCTTGCCCATAAGAACAAGGTGGAATGCAATGTTTTCGAGCCCAGGCATGTAGACCTTTTGAAAAACTGAGCATATGCATGAAAAAGCAAGTAATGATGGCTCATTACATTCCTTTGAGACAATTCTGGCACCTACATTTAAACTTGCAATATGAGCAACAACAATGATCTACAGTATTTGAGTCAACATCTGCATCGAGACACTTCAAAAGGAATTTCCGCAAGCATTCTCTTTCCAGATGGCAATTTTACCTGATATTGTCACTCATTCCAGGTTTGTTCTTTGCAATGTCTGCATTGTTATAATAAAGTGTAGCACTGGTGGGGTTCCCATTTTGGTGTGCTCTTCCTGTCTCTTGAAAATGTTCACAACTGGAATGTGGTGGTCATACATGAATGATACGTCGTATTCTAGAAATGTCAACTCCAATCCCCATCGTAACTGTGGCAAATATGTCCCTCACTTTAGAGATGGGTAAGGTTATTTCTGTTAAAATTTGATCCTCAGTTGCCTTTGGCTGTGGAGCATGAAATTGAGCAAACAGGCTGTTTTCTGCGAGTGCTTCTGCAGTAGAAGGGTAGTATGGTTAATGCCCAAATTCTTCTCGGAATACTTGAGTGCAAAACCACACCATGCCAAAGACAGATATAACAAAGTTAGTGGATATGTCACTGTTTTCTCTTGTGTTACATTGGGCTTGAGAGTTTCTACCGTGAAATCTACATCTTCTCCTTGGTCGAAGACTTTTTTGATAAAATATGTTGCTCTTATTTGGATTCACTGTAACTTCAAGAGGAGATTTTAAATTTGAAGATTCTTTGATTTCAGAGACATCTTTCTTGCTGGCTGTAGCTGTTAGCAGCACCAATGTGACAGAAGGAAATGTGGCACATAACATTGCAAGCCTGGAGTGATCTTTCCTGGAATCATCCCCCCTATGAAGGAAAAATAAAAAATGCATAAGGTTTTACATTATTTTTTAACCTTATTTGGTAAGATTTCCATATGATCCTGTACATTTACTATGTAAATATGTTTGCACTTTATTCACATTAAACTATTTGTGAAGAAAAAAGTGAAATTGCTGAATGCTTAATAAATGTTTGGGGTTATATGGAAATCCGACCATTTTTCTTCATAATTAACCCGAACAATAAACTGAGTTGTACCTTAAGAACATTAAGAACATCAATATACAATCAAGGAAACGTATTTTTTTCAGGTCACATCTCACAGGTCAAATACACATCACCATGTAGCAGGTAAATAAACAGGCCCTAGAGTACCTCGTAGTCCTGATCTCCATCTGAAAGGTTGTTGTTGTTTTGAGAGGAAACTATTTGGTCCTGTTAAGATTTTTATAAAGGTTAAACATACAGGACTGAATGTAGAAAACCACTCCTTTTTGAATAAGCTTTATAAGCTTACTACAGTTTTATATAAGCCTACTATTATTATTTGAAACATCCTTACCACTCTAAGATACAATGCGCTTCATTAACCACTATTGCTTTCACTGCATGCTAGATGGTTTCCACTCTAAAGGAGGCTCATTCCTTCCTTGCAAGATAAAAATACCTCAGGGTGAATAAACACAAGGTCATAGCTAGCATCTCTCAAATTACTGATATTGGTGTTGCTGATATCCAGTTCCAAATCTGTCAAATTTCTTCTCCTGATCACACTAAGTGCTGCAGCTTTTGAGGATCCTTCTGAACTTCTTCTGGTTTGATCTTTGATCAGAGCATTCAACAGTGAAACCACAATGAGATCAGCGCAAACTTGTAATGGTAGCGATTGTCCATTCATCTTGTCGTGGGGTAGCGCTGGAACCATATGAAAAATCACTGTGGCTAACACAGCCACTACACATCTTGGCCACCATAACTTGATTCTAGGCACTGAACCTTCTTTGCTTTAAGATTGACATTAGAGTAACTGCTACTGAAGCTCGCAAAGTAAAGGCTACTGAAAAGATAATGGACGTTATGGTGGTTGAAATGCTTGTTACTCTTTTCCAAATAGCCTCTCTTTGAAGTTGACAAAAATGTTACCAACAAAATTCTGAAATCAAAGGACCCCTCCCTTATGATATCTATTGTCCAACGGACCTGTGACCAGACCACACCAGGGTCTCTCTCTCTCTCTTTCTCGCCATGGGGGCTGAGTGGGAGGGGACCCTGGGAAGGAGATTGATTTATAACAGTATTTAAATGGAATTGCACATTTATTCGTCTTGTTTCCCACCCATCATCCATCAAACTGTTGTTACCTCAACTGTTATTTGGAGTCACTCAATTTTTTTTAAGAAGTCCTACTTTATGCATCATAACGAGTTACTGTAAGATTTCCAACTCCTTCTCCATAACCAGTTTCTGCTGTTTTGACAAATCTCTTAGTCATTTTTTCCAGCAAAAGTCTTCTTCCGCAGTGTAATCTTATGCTGCAGAACCACTCCAAAATACTGATACAAAGTTTTGTCCCATTTTTTTAATGGTTCATGTATTTGTTGAATGAGACCTTCACCTGCTGTTTCGCTTTCCATCTTTCTCAGGCGTACATGTTGATGTATTATCGAATAGACCAACTCATGAATAATTCTCACCACACATGAAACAGCTTCATTCATGAAAGAACTGGGTGTGGCACCCTCACACCAATGTACACGCTATAATCTTTTTTGAGGACACCACTGCAAAGGGGAGGAATTTTTAAACAAGCCGTCATCATGCACGGGCCAGCTAACGCAAATATCTAAAAAAAAAATAGTTCACATTCACTAATCCCTGCAGAATAATCGAATGAAATCCCTTTCAGTTAACATAGTCCTCTTGGTTGTTTTGTGGGCTTTAATTGGTATATGGCATCCAGCAACACAAGCTACAACCTGAGGAAGGCCTGCATGGTTGTCCCTCATCAATCATTTCCTGAATTTCTCGTGCTGGTTGTGGAAGGTATATGTACCTCAGAAGAAGGACTTGCACAATGACATTGCATACCTGCACATTGATTTCCCAGATGGTGGACTTCTCAATTCCAAAAAGGTTTGCAGTCGTATAGTAAGTTGCAGTATTAGCAAGCTGATACAAAAATACTGCACATGGTGAAAGTTTGTGTCCCTCTTTGAAATGATAGGAGATAGCTCGACGGTTAAATATTCAAAGGCCACTTGTGCTATTTGACAGTTTTCTTCCCAGTCTTGATCTTTTTATCCCTGACAAGCCTCCTCCCAAAACTTGGCGGCCCTGGGTTTGGCCCATACTTTTCGTACAGGAACTAGAGGAAAAACGTTGTGAGTAAGCAAAAAAGCTAATTGCTGCATTAGGACGTGTTGGTGCCCAACATATGCCTGAAATCGCTTTCTTGCAGTGCTTGTCTGTGAATAAATAAGTTTACTTTCTTGAGTTTTTCTTTTTTGAGCCAAAAATAAAGCCGTTTATCTTTACATCATGAAATTTAGATAAACATGTTAAGTTTGTGTGAATGGGGTATAAGTCTAACCATTTTATAGTACTTTTACACATTTGATTTTTTTCTGTCGAGAAAATGATCTCCCATGTGCATTACCAGGTGTCCCAGGGCTCAACCCTATAAATTGAAGGGTCAGGATATCAGTCTGGCTACTTATACGAGATCTTGTGCTATAAGGAACTACATGTATTTGGTCTTCAGTCACACAGCTTCTCCAAAGAGTGTCATAGTTGCATGTATCATTTTAAACTACTTTGATTGCATACAATTCAAAAGCATGCTCTTCTGGATCTTCCTCTGCATTGCCTTCACTTTCAGTACTTTCCTCCATTGCTGCATACGTGATTTTTAGCAAATTCTGGTATTTCAAGGTCACTTTCAGGCTCGGCTACAATACAGATTTGTTCTCCCTGCTCTGGGCTGTCAGGTTCTGACTATGACACTTCTTCCTGCTCTGATTCATCCTCACTTTCAACTGCTCGCTGCAAAGACACATGAATTGAAATGGCATTTTTAACTATACAGTGATAGAATTATTTAGTAATATGGTTGGACCGCCAACTCACAGAACAGTACAGTTGAACCTCGATTATCTGGACCTTGGTTATCTGGACTTGTTTCCCAGGTCCCGTTTTTTTCATGAATATTAATAAGATGTTGACTCACAAAGAGGAAATACTTTAGAATAACAGCTTTGTTGAGATTGGCGGAAAGATGGTGTTTTATAAAGCATGTGTTAGTAAAGGCATTTTAAGAATCAAAGATATCCTCAATGCTCACGATAATTTCCTATCTTTCCAAGACCTTAAAGATACTTTTGACGTTTTTGGTACCTTTCTTGATTACGGTGGTCTTCTGCCTGTGATTCCTAAAGATTGGAAAAATGCTATCTTACATGGCAATCAGGAACACACCGACAAACCAACGGTGATACAACTATCCATTGAAAATGTTTCAGCAAAATATGCTCAACTAATGTCGAGGCCCTGCCAGGGTAAATTCCAACGAGAGACATGGCCGAAAAAGTAGCGACAGACCGTAAAATGAAATTGCGACAAGAGACAACCTCCCGTGGCCAAATTGCGACAGTGACGGCAAAGCCAACAATAAGCAACAAGCATTTATAAACACCAACACGGGACATTTTAAAATTCAGACGGGCGACATGGGACCCCCCCCCCTGGCAGGGCCTCAATGTTTGCTGAGAAATCTTTCTGTCCTCCAGTAATTGAATTCAAAGTAGACAGACTGCAAATTATCGTAGTTACTAAAAAATATATATCTACGTGTCGCAACTGTTCATCAGTAGGTTGCCTAAAATGCGTGCAATTCCACAATTGGTTTCGGCTCCATTAAACCCTATACAAATTGCAGAACATTTTAGGAGGAGCCACCCACCATGTGAGCACAGTCACGGACAATGTATAAGTGAGGAAAATAACGCAAAGTAAAATTAAGACGTTAATAAACGAACTAAATGTACACGTCAATTACATACCGTATTTATTCACTTATAAGGCGCACTCGGTTATAAGACGCACCCTAAACTTTCGAAGACGATTGTGACAAGTAAGCAAAATCAAAATTTCACCTAAATACCCTGTTATAAGGCGCAACCAGAATTACGGGAAAATTTTCAGTAATTATGCCAAGCACTCGTCGTCATGCCTATGATCTAAACTTCAAGTTGAAGATCGTAGCAGAAGCAGAAGCCGTGAACAACAACCGTGAAATTGCTCGCGAATACGGAATATCCCAGGAGAATGCAGGTTTCTGTACACAAGAAGGCCTGGATGGACGAAGAAGGTTCGTTATTTTTCCTTTATCGTTTTTGGAGTATTTTATATCGGCCATGACAATTTTATCGAACGATTTGTAGTCACGTTTGCCTCATTTCGTGAGAGCGAGGTTAGGAATTTGTTCAATTGTTTCTACCGTCAATCATTTCAAGCACGTGCTTTTTAGCATGTTCGCTCTTTGCTCCCTTTGCTCTCGATGGAACTGAAGATGATGCTGTTTGGGACGACGAGGAAGAAGAAGCAGAAGACGCAGAAGAGCCGATCGACAACGAGTTCGAGACAGACAGCGAAGGCAAGGACGACGAGTAGCTGAGCTTAGCCGAGCTTTCAAACAAACGGTTCTTTTCAGAGCCACCCCGGTTCTTTTCAGAACCAACAAATCATATACAGTGATCAACATTGTTTGTCTTTCGTTTATTCATTTACAGATATTTATTTACATAGTCATTTCAGTTTAGCATTATTTATTTGAGAAATTTGCAAAAGTTACATTTTGTTGCGCGAAAATACTCGGTTATAAGATGCACCCCGAGTTTTGAGCAGATTTTGATCAAACAAGCATATTTTCTTGTAAAAAATGGTGCGTCTTATAAGTGAATAAATACGGTAAATAAACAAATAATGCGCGTGCTCAAAATAAAATTGTACGTGGACACGTACCGAGATACATCTGAAATACAACACTATGCAATAAATAAGTAATGTAAGGATACGATGGTGCAATTCAAGCCTGGATTGCTAATCTCATCTACTGCAGGGCTGCACCATACTTCTTGACGATAAAACCATGGCGACTGAAGAATTTATTAAATGATTTCTGAAGTAGGTTGGTTTCAAAACCTTGCTGTCTGAGTCGTAATGAAAGTCCACGGAGTCTATTGATGAAGTCAACTTTGGACGTGCAAATTCTAGCATATCTCACCAGTTGAGATATATAAACACCGTAAGCTGGATTGGCGGGAATCAGGTGCAGGTTGTCCTTCAAATTCAGACCATTAATGACTTGCTGCCTTGTCTCTCTGGTTGCTGTTGCTGTTAGTGAACAAAGCTCACCCAACTGTCCAAAACATGCACAAAAGGCTTGTTGCTTTTCTTTGCTATCATAGCCCCTGGTAAATTAAAAAAAGAGACTGTCCAGGATTAATGTTGTCGAGACCTGAAAACATGTTCTTTATGAGTGTTGAGTGGGGCTAATCAATGATAAAACAGGGAAACTCTCCCCATACATGAATAAAAGAGAAGAAACAGAAAAAAAGGGAGAAGTAAATAAAAATAATCGTCTACTATATTGATAAATTATAGAAATGGTCTTTTAAAGACCTTATTTACATACCAGGAAAATTTTACACAATGCATAAGTCCCTTACTACAAAATCATTGTAGACAGTAGACAATCAATGAAAACAAGTCCAATTTAGATGTCAATTTAAGCAAATTTTCCCTGCAAAATACATGTTTTGTGTTTATAATCCTAATCCACCAATGCAACTTGTTTCAAAACATGTTGTAACCGTTTGAAATAGGAAATTAGTAAAGCTCAAATCATATTGTTGCAAAAGTTCAATGTGATAATTAAAAGCTTAATAAATTCAAACCACAACAACACTCGCCAACATACCATTTAGGAATTACATGGGCTTCATCGGCAACAATCCCAAACAGGTTGCTTTGATAGATGGGCGACTGAAGCATCTTCCTCCATTTTTCGTTCAGGATAAGCACCTCTGGGTTTGCAGACGAACGCGTATTTCCCAGTGAGTGCGCCATCTTGGCCCGCATCATCTCCGGATAAAGAAGTACATGAAATTCCCCGCTGTCGTAACTCCTTCACATGGCTTTCGATAAGGGATTCAATGGACAAAGTCACAACAGTCACAATTGCACTTTTGGGATAGTTGCAGGATCCCATTTGGTTAAGACGTAGACAAAGACCCGGAATAAGCTGAAACAACAACGATTTCTTTCATTGAATAAAATTAAATACCGCACTTGCTTGCTCATCACTTAACTTCTGTACACCGTCAAACCTTTCTAGTACATTGCTTATACTTTCCTTCAATGCCCTTTCCAAACTTTCACAAGCCGCCATCACAACACTTCTCGCAGGTACGCTTACGTGATGTCAACAGCACAGTTGGAAATATTCTAGCACGTGCTGGTCTGTTCTTGTCAACCAATTGTAGCGTCTGTTAGATTCAAAGTCCCTCAGGTGGTCTTTCGGAGCCAAACAGCCGTCTTGTCCAAAATCTGGACCAACTGATTTAACCGTGCTAATGATTGGATCGGCGCCATCAAAGCAATAGCGTTCCGCTCCAGAGGCTTTTCGCGTGGGTCACTATAAAGACTTGACAGAAACCGGAAACCACGCTAGAAAAGTCTCTGGCACCCAGGGTAAATATCCCCAGATTTGTTGGCAATAATTTGTAAACTAAACCTGTCAAACACAAAAAAATTTGGCGTGATTTGTTTTCCAAGAATTTGTTTTCGAGGCCTAATCTACTGTGATCTTGAATGTGATCGAAGATGTTTACTATTTTTTGGGTGTACATGTAAGGTTATCAATTCAATGTAAGATGTTTCACTCTAAAATAACTTAGCCTTTCCCTCAAAAGTCACATGAATGTGCCCTTAAGTTAACTGATTTGTGGATTAAAAGTTTATTGTTTGATTTAAATTATGAATTTATTAATTGGAGCTTCGCTTTTAGCCCTGGCTAAATCTATATATTACCTTTATGATGCGAATATCTGGGAAATGTTACATGGAGTTGAAAAGATGTGGCAATTTACCTAACTCAGAGAACGTCTGCGTAACGACCTGGTGGCCATCTTGTAGGTGTATAGCTGCTCTTCAAATAGCCTTCAACAAAAAAAAACCGTTGTGTCAGAAACGTTTGTAAGGACGGATGATTATAATCAACTATAAATTGCTAAGACAGTGTCCATTGTCAGTAATGAAGCTACTTAATACAGGTTGAATTGGACTTCCAGCTTTTGTTTTTCGAGCTAATGATGTTGTATTTTTTTTCGATTGCCAACCATGCAGGATTCTTTTTCTCGCATAATGTTTTTTGTTTAGTGGTACGTCTCCTCCCTTTCAATTGCTATTAACAAGAAAAAGGGTAAGGTGTAGTTATGAACATGATGTATTTAGGGCAAAAAAGTCGTTTCTTATAACCTTTTTCTTTTTTTTAAGATTTGTCCCATTTAACTTTATTCATTAAAATACTTGAACGTAATGAGTTACCTGGTAGGTGGGGTTCGTGAATGAGATTGCCCTCTTGTGAGTGTACTTTTTTTCTTTTCTGTGGTGCTTGCAATTAGACATGATTGCTGATCAGATGGTATTAGGCAGGTATCAATGTTTAGATGGAGAGGAAGTTGGGTATAGGTGTTGCATTTGAACACTTCCTTCGTCCCGTCTCTGGCAATTTTGCCTCAAACTGTGATTTTGTTAACCCCAGTCCCCAGGGTTGGGAATTTGACCAAAACAATTCCTGTTGCTCCTATACGCATATCCCCTCTCCACAGATGATACCTATATAAGATTCAGGTAGATGTACAGTTGTGTATCATTTCTACACTCATATCGGTGACATTGGTAACAAAAACTTTTTGTTGTTTTTCTTAAATTTGATGAAAATCCACCAAAACAAGTTCCTTCATTTTAAGTTGCTAAACGATTACAAATGTGTATTGTTTCTACTAAACTATTGGCTCAGTTGTGAGAACAAAATATATATCCAAAGTCCACACTCTTTTTTCTTTACGGAGCATGTATTATGCCACGAAATGTAACATTAACACAGTTTAAAAAATTTGAAATGTTAATTTTTAGTATTATTCTCTGTGAATCAAGTAAACTACGAATTAGACTAGTAAGGGAGTTTAGCCGGGAAATCGACCTTACAAACACCTATTTTCTGCATATGAATGATATGGTTCTTCCTTAAACTTAATTAAATGGATCTTTTCAGTATAAATAGAAGCACTCTGTAAGCTAGGATTTATTACATAGTATATGCAGTTTTAGTTCTGGTCAAGCTTGTCACTGTTACACAGAAGAAAATTAAACCAAGTTTAACTGCCAAGTCCTGTTGGTCTATTCCTTCAACATCTGTACCACCACAGTGTAAAAGCAAGAACATTTCTGGTCAGTGATGAGTCAGGGAATGCATATATGAGGGAGATAAAGGACCAAACAGATGGACGGACTTACGACAGATTAGCTTCGTTTCAATTTATTCATGACCCTGACATGGTGACCGAGAAAAGTGTACACACGATTAGAGAAGATAATATTTTTCCACACAGAATTTATGAAATACAAGAAGCTGTTACTTGTTCTTCAACAAAGATGGTCTATTCGGTCTATTCTGGATGTCCACAGAACAAACATGCTGTAATGTTCTACAAATTTGAGATGTCGTGCTTTTACTTATTTGAAGAGGTCTTGCTATTCTTCTCAGGGGATCGTCTTGTGTAAAATAGAAAATGGCCATCAGTAGTGTCGCTAAAGGTAGCTTCGGGAATGTGGCAAAGAAACTGGTGGTTCACAGGTTCCTCCCTTTTTTGCACCCGCTACATCGCCTTTAGAAATAAGGAAAGGAAAAATGAGAAAGAGAACGGTAGGCAAAAGAAGAAAAAATATCGGCCATCTTTTTAAGGGAACTAGTTGCTTTTTTATCTTTGTATATCATGCAATACAGCATTAGGAGGCTGCAATGTGAGTACTTATTAAAACTATCCATCTATCTTGACAGTGAACAGAGTTAATTTCGACACTCAAATTCAATGTTTGAATGAAATGCCATATTTAACCATTTTAGTCAACTAGAGAGGAATCAAGTTTGGCACATGTGAAATTCGATATTTGAACTGGGCTTGAATGAATCACTGCAAGAGTTGATAGTGAGTTTTGTACCAAGCAGAGTGTGGAATTTGATAAGTGTTAGTTGTTGAGAAAGCGTCATCCGGTCAGAAAAAGGTTCTTTTTTACCGTTTTACCATTTCAGCTGATCTTCACCAACTGGCTCCTTTACATTTTTTAAGTACAATAGGCCACGAAAACCTTTGTTGTAATCAACCCTCAAAATTGGAAAAAAACTATTAGCCCGGCATCAAGTTACCACTCCATTGAGACCCTCACCCAATTCTCTTTTGCCTTATCTCAGTATTATTGAAGGTTAAACGGTTGTAGGCGGATTGCACACTGAGGAAAGTCTTGCAGGACGAGACGCTCTTAGGCATTTTCTGATGACTCCTTGCGAGTCATCATGGCTGCTGCTGTAGAGGAGTTTTGGACTTTTACTACCAATTCTATAAACGCGATGGCTACTTTTTTGTGGTCCTTTTAGTGGTCGTTTCTGCGGCTTCATCAGCATCTTCTCTCTGCTCCCCTTCCTCTGCCTTGCTTTTAGAGGCAGAGTCATCGGGGAACATGTACGAAGCCTGAAATGCACCAAGGTATTGCCTTTTATATCTCGGAAGTTGTTGTACTGATCTTAACGGCTTTTCTGCACTGTGCCACTTTCTGGAAAATGATAACCCAGGTAAAGATCTTAAAATTCTTATTAAGATTCTTGTTTAAGGTTCTTAACCAAGATTCTTACAAGAATCTTTCAAGGTCTTGCCAGAAGATGCTTGTAAGATCTTGCATGTTCCTATTAGAAACTTCCAAGATCTTTTTACTGATCCTTACCAAGATTTTGTAAGGTCTTACATAGATCTCACAAGATTCTTATCTAAATCTCATAAGATCTTACAAGAACCTTGCAAAAAAACAAGATCCTTCAAGATTCTTACCCATATCTTACAAGATCTTGTAAGATTCTTAATAGAATCTTACATAACATTGTAAAGTTTCTTTTTCAAACTGATGGGGTAAGATTTGATTTTGTTCCCCAAGGAAGCTGAGAAATCAGGAAAAATCTGGAGTGAACAATAATCAGATGTTTTTTTTTTAATGTTCCCATCATAATTTCTGGCACATGACCAACAACAGTTCACGATCAAATAACCTATTATCATTGATTCATGTCACCTGTTGACCAGAGGTTGCTTAGTAAATTATAAATTAATCGAAGCCTTAAGACTGACTTGAAATGATTACACTTGGAACATAACAGGAGGGTTGTGAAAACACAATCAACAATAAAACATATCAACAATCACAAAGATCTTCATTGAATTTCACTGACACCGAATTTGTCACTATTGTGATATTATTAATTTCACGTTGACTTTTAAGTACTCTCAGCTAATAATGCATGCTCACGAGATCAACAATACTATAGCATTAATTTCCATCTGCATCTATACTACCAAAACAAAACAAACTTTTGCCAACAAAATGTTTATTTTGGTTCCATTTGCATCAATAACAAAATTAGAGAAATGATTTCAAACTTAATGAATTTGCCAAACAGTTACCATTAAGCCAACCAAACCGTGAACACCAGAAATATTTCCGGAATATTATTGTGTTGCAAGAAAAAAGCCAATCAGAAGTGAGAAAAACTAATCCCCAAGAAAGAAAGTTGATTAGTTTGTGGCTTAGTGGCACGCTCGCCTGTCCTGATCTTTGCTGTGATTGGTCATAACATGACCAATTATTTCCATTGTTCATGGTTTGGCAGTTTGTCACTGGAAACATATTTATGCTAGTATTACTTTTATCCAAGAAACGAACAAACAGAAAAAGAAACAAATACAAGGTTGGTATCCACCAGTACAGAAATATTCTTCAGTGAAGTCAATAAAATATGAAAACTTAGGAATTGCCGTTCACTTCCCCCATTGCCACAAATAAATTATTAAACAAGAGTTCCAAGCACGTCTACACAACTAATGTAATAGTAGGACCCACGCTTATCATTCCGTTTCTTCTTTTGGGATCGTCTTCTTTGTCAAGAATAACAAAATAAATAAAAATGATTGAAAATGTAGAAACTGAAGTGGCAGTTTGTGATGCTATTTCACGTAATCAACGAGCCATCCACATTGGTCTCTTTTTTGCCTCATCAGTAAATCAAAGAAGTGCAAGCTTCCACTCGGGCCAGTGGCAGTGAGCTAAAAGGCCAAGAGTCTTTCAAAATTTTTTTATTCAAGCCACAACCCGTTTAAGAGCAATACTTCTAATACTCATAATGGTGTCAACATAAAATTAACATCACTTTTCCCTGGATTTCATACTGGGCCATCTACAGCAATTGTTCATTAGCATCATTCATTGTAGCTTTGACAATTTTATGAAAGCCACCATGATTTTATGATTACTAAATATGTGGAAAGGAATACTGAAAAATGACCTGGCCACCTGCAATCCTTTTGGTAATAAAATTTATTGACCTTTCATGCTTCTTTCATACTTCATTTCCCATCAATTCCTCAGTTACTAATTAATCAAAGTAACAAAAAAATTCACAGCATCATGGTAACCAGATACTAAACAATCCTTTTTTATGGTTAGTTTGTCACTCGTGTGACGTAGTATTCTTACTAGAATATGGGCACTCGAATAATAAGCCATGCGTTCATCTCCAAATTCAGTGTTTCTACTAATTTGGCAAGTGTACGCCTAGTATTTTGTTCTCTGTCCCTTAGAATTTGTAACTAGAGAAATCTGATTATCCATCGATTCTATGATTTTGTCAACTACATCAACTGGCATGTTTTTAATTGTTCTAATTACACCCTCTCTGAATTCTTTGTACGTTTCGTGTGATATTTAACTCAAGAGCTTGCTTATCCAGCTTTACTTTAACTGCATGAAAAAACCTTTTTGATACAATGAATGTCACCACTCCTTTGGGGAATTTTCAACTGCTTTGCTTTTTTAACACGTAGTGGGTGGCGTGCTGACACACTCTTTTGAACAGGACAGTTGTCCTGTAAAAACAATCATGACCCATTTTTGTTTGCTGTTCTGAACATGTTCTCAAAATTATCCTGTACAAATTCGGCAAAGTACGCTCTGTCTAGTTTATGATACTGATGACACACAATAGCACCTTTGCCATAACTAATAGCCACAACCACATTTACAACTTTTCCACCACTTCCCACTTTGCCGCTCTTTGCAGTGTAGCCGCGTATAAGTCCCTTGCACTTCTTGCACCAAATACAGCTGTAAGGCACACTGGCTTGATCTGCTGGGTTCCTTTTATACCAACAACTAACGCAATCTAAATAAAAAGCTACAATGTCTTTCCAAACATCCTTTGAGTAGTCTTTTCTCATTTGTTTGGCGAATTTTAAGCGTTTTGTTGAGTCCTTTTCTGACAGAAGGCCCTTTTTCCTCGCTTGGAGAAAATGGTAATCTTTCCTTTGGAGGAGTCGCCTGACTGTTCTATTACTTACATGTTTTGGGCTTATCCCAGCTCTAGACATTAGCCTAATGGATGTAAAGTTACCTTCGTGTCTCAAACTGTACAAAGTTCGTAGAATTTTGCATTCCTCTCGCGAGCTCAGTTTTCATGGCCTTCCTCCCAAATTTCTGTTCCAGTCCTTTGTTTTATAGCTGTCAATTATCCTGTTCTTTTTTATCCTGTAGACCGTGGCTTGTGAAACATGGCATTGTCTCGCTATATCCTTTATCGATAATTTCTTTACTTGTGTTAAATACATAATATAAGCCCTTTTGGATGGGTTGATTTCACCATTATACACCATGATTTCTTTCCCGTGCACCTAGTAGGCCGATAAATATAGCGGCGTCTTTTGGACGTCACAATTGATGCGTTCTAATTGCTTAATTGACGTTTTGATACTTTGGCAGAAAGCTCATTAAAAGGGAAATAACTGGGCCAAACATCACTATCTTCTCAACTTCCATTGCGAGGATTCGCCCCCCTCCCCACCCCTGGTACAATGTTGTTTTGGCCTAACAGCTCAAGTGTGCATTTCTGTGTTAGCGCAAACACCATTGCAAAAGGGGAAGGGGGGAAACGGTCTTTTAATTTGCGACACTAAGCATTTTTGTCAGGGTGAGTGAAAAAACTAGGTATTTTTGTAATGGAACTCAATAGGTTTTGTCCGAGGTTGTAGCTGTTTTTCTCGTTGAGCTTCACCGGCCTGTCGTCTTACTTTCTCTTTTTCTCTGTCTTTCTCTTCCTCTATTTTAAAAATTTGTGGACATGACAATTAATCTAAACTTAATACTTTAGACAACGGGATACAGAAACAGAATGCAGTATAACAGAATGCAGTGTTACAGAAGGTTCAGCTATTGTATATCTTGTTGGTACTGATGGCAAGTCTAGCGTAATTGTAAGACAATTTGACATACACAGCCTTCTTAATGAAAAGAAAAGGAAAAAATTATCACAATTACCTTTATAGTCCTACTTTATCGTTTTGCCAAGACCCCAAATAACTTATCAGGCTTTCAGCCACTGCAGTGGACTTTCAGTTTGGTCTACCTCTTAAACACTGCTGTTAATTACCATTTGCCTTTCAGAATGAACCACAATTGTCCCTATATCATTAATAAAACACTTTCAAGAGAACCACAAGCACATTTAGCTGAATGGCCTTTTCTAACAGTCTTATTAACCAGGTTAGCCAGAAACAAAGAAATACTTTATTATAAAAAGTATTATGTAGTATTTAGGAGGGAAATAATTCTCAGGTGGAATGTAAAGTGATTTAAATAATGCTAAACATGACTCCTACCTAAAGTGCCCTCATGTTGTTTGCTGGAAGTTTGTTTTGCTCGTCGACTAGCAGATGACAAAGGTTAAAGAAGAGGTGAAATGCAGTCCTAGCGGTCAGCTTTGACCCAGCACTCAAGCATTGCATTGGGGGAGGAGGGGGAACTGGTTATCAAATGCTCATCTTTAGATTGCTACAGTCGTACCACCCATGACAGTTTTTAAGAAGACTAATTTTTTCCCGTCTTTTTTGGTTAAAAAATCAGTTAATTGCAAGTCTGATTGCCCTTGTTCTTAAATTTTTTTTTACAGTTTTCTTCATGATATTGGCCTTCACAATACTATTTTTACATTGTATGAAATTCACAAATCACTTCAATATTAAAACCTACCGTGTAACCTAGAGGTTTTCATGTCGATTTACAGTCGTTTTGCCATCATGCTGTTTGCTAATGTCTCAAGTTGTTTGGCCAACATGT
>OZ037777.1:21797842-21820342 GCA_964035525.1 Porites cylindrica
GAGTAAAGTAACATGGCTGAAGATGAATGATCAAATTGTCGAAATTTAAGCTCAGTGAAAAGAAAGCAAACAATACATTAAAACTGTAATAAAACTCAGAGTGAATTCGATGTAAGTTTTGTTACTTGTGTAATGGCAAAGTGGAGCAACATCAGAATTCCCTGCCACTAAACGTAAGTTTAACAGAGTCCTAAAAAGAATGAGGCTTTACACAGTGGGACATTTTGTTAAGCAAAGCAAGTAGCAAGTAAAGTAAGTAAGTCGGTAAGTATTCTGAAGTTTGGCCCAAAAAGGAAGTGGCTACGAACAAGTATTTCAGCATTCACTGTAGGTCCTTCTTGGCCCCAATGGCGTACATGATGCTCTTCAAGAACAACAGTACATTTATTATTGATTTCCTTCATCTTCGAATCCATGAATCCAGAAATTGTTTTTGACTTTCTTGTACGCACAACAAGGCAAGGGGTATCGAGTGGAGCTACCGATATAATTCCACAACAGTCTTGTAACTTGGTGATAGGCCACAAATCACTGTTAATTCAAGGAAAGATTAGATGGAGATAAATAAATTCTTCTTTTAAACATTAGAAGTCGGGGCAATAAAGCTATTTAAAACAAAACAGAAGTAATGGTTCTATGACTCAGTCCATGGTGATAAGCTCAGATGCATCAATTCAATGATATCTATGGCTGCCGATTGTTTCGATACAAAGTTTTGACACAAGTTAATTCCTTTAAGGTGTAAATAATTTCATGTACTTGGTATAAAGAATGAATAATATTCACCCAGAATGTTTTTCTTGGTCAATTGCACACTGTACTTCATGTGATCAACATTTTTTGTGCAATTCCACTCCTTGACTTCATATCGAAATCCCCTGTATGGAAACGACCGTTTTCCGTGTAAAGCCAACCCAACTTACTCTTCATCACCGCTGGTGCTTTGACCACGAACAGTTTATGACTTTCGAACATGCACAAAGGCAAAATGTGAAAAATATATCTAAAAATATTTCTTGTCTGACTGCTTAAACTATCGCATGATTTTGAACCCATAGAGAACATTCACGTCAACAATACTCGCAAACAAAAACAAAAATGTTTATTGTAGCAGCTCTTTAAACTGAGGTAATCTGGCACAGTGTAGACGAACTCATGTTTTGGAAATCATAACTGATTTCAGTGCCAAGCATGAATGATGGAATTGGCCATTTCGGAGTTGTGTAGGGAACTGGGGCAAGTTTTAAACTAATCGATAAACTGACACCACCATATAAAAGGTCATGTTGAGATTGGTTATTTGACCAAGTTTAGTGCTGTAAGGTTGAACAGGGATCAAGTCATGACTCTTAAACATGGTTAAAGATCCATACAAACGTCTTTTATTTTGTGACAGCGTCCCCCAAAACCATATAAACTCTTAATTTTTGTAACAATTTCTGTGATATTCCTGAAAATGGGCAAACATAGTGATTTTCGAATTAGTTCCATCCAAGTAGTAAATGCACGACGAATTTTACAGTTGAACAGAAAAACTGAAAAGTATTTAAAAGTGTTTATATGGCTGGGGGGGATGCTGTTACAAAATTACGGACGTTTGTATTCACACCAAACCTTGTCATGGGCCCCTGTCTTGGGTCATTAATATTATCATCAAAATTATCATCTATTTATTTATTTTTGTTGTTGTTGTTGTTGTGTCACCAGCCTAAACCCTATTCATAAAGGTCAAGCTCTTGCCATTACACTATCATCATCTTCACCACTCTCTGCTACCACCTTGTCTTCTCACCGGCGTGTGGCAGTTTCTCCTTGCAAAGATAATATTGAGGGATGACATTAACACATTAACCCCTGACCGGTCGTAACCCTCCTGGTTTAAACACTTGCCTCATATTACTTGCAAGAGAACTTTCAAACCGTGCGTGGGCGAGCATTATTAAAAAGGGGAAAAGAAAAGCGAAAGACACAGGAAGGATGAAATGCAAAAAGAAGGCAGTGACACCTTTAGCTCTATTACCACAAATTGTGCCTTATGTGTACGCCCCAACTCTTCAAGGAAAGCCAACAGAGTGTTATTTATATAAGCAAGCAAACGTTTTTTAAGCAAATACTGGTTAACACAATGTAAATGGATAATAGAATTCTTTGATACTCGCCTGAGGTTTCACACAAAGGTGCGTATTTTGGCCAAAATCAAGCAATCGTTAAGCAAGAAATAGTTTAAGACAACAGTCTTTTAGTTCACCTGCAGATCCAACCTAAAAATGCTAGTCTAGTAAAAATACTTCCTTATTTTCTCACCAAGTTACAATTCTATTTAGGAAAAATAGGAGAAAAAAAGAAATTTAAGAAAATTAAATTTAAGAAAAGCCTACAAGCGCCTGTAAAAATGTATTTAACATAGTAATTTACACACTGAGGGCAAATACTCTTCAAATACTCTGAAAGGATAGAGGACCACTCAGACGCTCCCAATTACAACCCTTGAGCTTTTGAAGTCAACCTCTTGTTTGGCCGTTTGCCCTTATTAAATAAAGTATTCTTAGCTAGTATTGGCATATAAGCAACACTTGAAGAGCATGTGTAACTGAAACTAAAAAAAACGTTATCTTTTGTACGAATTCTTCACAATTTAAACTTCACTGTAACTTATCCTAAAGCATTAAATCAGAAGAACAAACGCTTTCTTTGAAAAATTCTTCTTTTTCACTCATCAGCATATAATACATGTCCTTAGTGAACATAAGTATAACATCAATCTGATAAAAGGAAGATGCCTTTAAAAAAAACTTCTTTAAGCTTAAAAAGAATTGTTGAAAAGGAAATGACCCATTAAACAATATTAAGCACTCTTCTAAAATCTATTCTCTACTGTATCCAGAATTTCCAGAAAACAATGTCCAGTATCAGAAAACCTTTAAAATTCTCACAAACAATGAAATTATGAAAAGTTGTAGAACACACAAAGTTACTTTTAAGGTGACATGTCCAAAAATACTGCACTCTTAGTCCCTTTACCCATACATGAGATGCTCATGTAGCGTTGTGAAGGCATATGATACAAATGTCATCAATATTTCTAACGTAATTTTTTTACATAAATAATGTTACGCTTAAAAGGCCTCCATCCGTGGCAACAGACAACATGAAACAGTATCAATCACACTTATTTACTTGTCTTAAATACCAAAACTGACCATTATTAACTTTTTGGTATTCAATCAATGCAAAAATGGTTTGGATTTAAAAGAAAACGTGAAATAGCCCTTTAAAGCGTTTTTGATCTAAAAAAATTCCATCGTATACTTCAACACGTTTTGCACCCACGCAGGTGTGCTTGTGGGTACTGGTGAAGGGTTACTTTTATAACCCATTTAGGAGCATCGGATGGAACAGGCCTTAGAGAAAAAGCCTCCAAAACCCGATCTGTTTGTAGTTTTACGCGCTGTAGATTTACTTTAGTTTTGTCGTAGAGGTCAAGAGTATCTTTAAGATCCTTTTACTCGCTCCCCTCCCAAGATAACCTCTTAGTTATAAATCTTTTAATTACTCCTCCATCCTCATCCTCTGATAGCTCACTCTCATCAGAGCTGGTATATTCCATCATCAACCGTTTTTTAACTTTGTCCATTTTTGCTTCATCCCAGCCCATTCTTTCCACAACAGCTACTCGTCACATAATTTTATTAAAAAACAAAAACAAATACACAAAATTATAAAAAAAATATTTATTTCAACGTTTGGTCTAAGAGCACAAAGGGCTCATCTACAGAGCTTACGCTTTTTCCATTGAATATTTGGATGTAAAAATGCAAAAAATCAAAGAATTTTTTAATGATGATATCAATCACCATACATAAAACATAATAAAATTATGATAGGCTTTTAATAATAACAATAATAATATTGATAATAATAACAGTAGTAGTAATAATCGAATATTTACCCAGGATAACCATTCAGTACCAAGTACTGTTATCAACAGGGTCCTGCCGACTAAAAAATTAAAAATCTAATAAATGACTAAACAAAAATAAATAAAAAAGGGAAACATCATTCATTCCGTTCTTTTAAGTTTAAGAAACACTAATTCTAAAGTGTTATTTAGGAAAGCCTTGGACGATTTTTACTTGTAACTTTTATTGCTGTTTTTAAACGTAGGTTTTTTAATGTAGTGCATGTTTGCTCTTTATATATTTTGTTTGCTCTTTAGTACTTGTTATTAATTGTATCAAACGCCTGTGATAAGTCAATGAAAACTGCTTTTGTTGCCTTATCACTGTCGGCTTCCTTTCTGATGAGATCTGTGAATTAAGTAACAGCCAGTTCCATTGCATGATTCGGACAGAAACCAAACTGATACTCAAAAAGTAAAATATGACGCTCCAGATGAGCCATTAGCTGCTGGTGGACTATTTTCTCCAAGATTTTTGACAAAGTCGGGAAAATTGAGATAGGTCTGTAATTGTCTATCTCAGCTAGACAGCCAGATTTGTAGAGGGGAATAACCTTTGCCACTTTGCACTCTCTAGGCACAACTCCAGTTTCAAGAGATAAATTGATAATAAATGTCAAACGCTTAGTCAAAACAAGAGCAACGTCTTTGAGCAATCCCGAGGAAAAATTATCTAGGCCAGACGCCTTTTCCTGCTTAAGATTTATCAGCTCTATAAGAATGTCTGATTCTTTCACAGCTTTAAAAGTAAACTGACTTTCTGTAACTTGACTGGGCAGATTTTCTTTGGCAGGTTTGCTCCAAACAAAGTCATGAAGAACGATTGATTTGCTTTTCAGATTTCTAGCAATGGTAATGAGATATTCACAAAAACTGTTTGCAACGAAGCTATTGTCAGTTAACGTTGATCCATTTATCATAAACGCGGAACCTTGTTCAGAAGGTAACTTGGTCGGATAGAGGTTCTTGATGGCAGACGAAAATTTACCAGGTTTCTTTTGTAGGTCAATAAAGACACCTTAGTCCAAGAATGACAACAAAGTTCAATAACAACTACACGAGTTCAGAAAATGACATAAGCATTACTAAAACCCAGTTAAAATTCAGTTTACAACACTGCGCAGTTAAGCAAAGACACAAAAGTTCAAGAACGACAATATAGTTCAATAAGTACTACATGAGTTCAGAAACTGACACCAGCATTAATGTTTGTTTATTAGTTAATGTCAGGGAAGGGGGTCCATCGGGACTGGGAATGTGGGGCGTCGGTTTTATTATAACATATTTTTTATTTTTTAACATATTCGTACTGTACGCTATTGACAGATATGCCAAGCGACATTGTTCATCCTTAGAAATCTTTTGGGTTTGCTCAGCATTGCCTCATCCTCCTGCTTGCTTAGTTTCATTTTCCAGCCAACACAGTTTTGTGGCAAAATCCCAGAAGGCGTGTCTCGGCAAAGCCGCAGTCACCCCAAGACCACAGGCGGCCCAACAATTTAGCCTCCTTGCTTCACTGGCTATACTGATGTATTCTACAACGCTCAGTCATTGCTATGGTTTATTGCAAATGGCTTTTTGCAGATAGATTAACAAATTCTCATTTAGTTATTGGTTATTGGTTCAAGAATAGACATTTGTATATAGGTGGATAGGTTCTCATTTAGTTACGGGTTCTCACTTAGTTACTGACTTCAGAAGAGAAATTTGTATTTGAATTATTTTGTTAATGCACCTGAATTTTCAAAGTTGTAAAATAAGGGGCTGTATATTCTACTAGTGGGGGAGGGAGGGGGGCGGGATTAGTTTGTGGTGTAGTTTAGGGAGTTGGTGTGGAAAACATTATAATATCAGATCAAAGAGATGCTGAATACGCAATATGGGATTATAGTGATGATAATGTCTATATTTATAGAGATGTTAACATGTAATTCGGGGTTATATTGCCTATATTTATTTATTTTCTATACCTGGATTTTTGTATATCTATTAATCCCTTTTATTTTATTTCATTTTATCTGACAGGTTTCAAAATAAAGTGCTTCCTTGAGCGGGAAAACTCTGGGGATGGTGAGGACAGATACTAGTGCATGGTGGTGAAGAATGTTTGCTGTGTAAGGTGGAGGGGGTGCGTGTCAATTGGAAGCCTGTACAGAACCAGTATGGGGTGATAGATTTCACAAAGAAAGTGGTGTAGTATAGGAAAGCAGAGGATGGAGGTATGGGTGTGGATACGGTGGAAAAGGAAAAGATCATTCAGGATGCGAGAAATATGTTTATTTTTGCTACATATTTATTTCAGGTTCGACTTAGGAGACAACTATTAAGAACTTCGTATACTATTTTTTACCAATAAAAACGATTTGTAATGGAAAACTCGATTTGTACAATAAATTTTAACATAATTCATGCTGTTGTTTTAATTTCTTTCTCATATCTTTCTATTTTTTGGCTTCTGCCAAAATGTGGTTGGCCAAGCGGCCTAGCTGCCCAGCCATTAGTTGTAGCTGGGCAGCCACCCGCTTGGCTTCTATGGTTGCACTCCTAATTTCCCTAGCTTTTTGTTTCAATTTTTCTTCCTTTTCTTGCTGGTCCTTTTCTTTCCTTTCAAATTCTCTCTTTCTTTCCTCTGTTTCTATTGCTGCTAGGCAGCTGCGTACCTCAAATTCTTCCTCTGGGGATAGCTGTAAAAATGATTAACCCACCTATAATAACTTTTCTATTATTTGTTAGCTTATCTTTCCCCGGGCTGTATGATAATGTGATACGGTGAGCTCATCCTGTTAGACAAAAAGCCTCTTATCTCAACAAAATGTTGAAAGCCTTGTCTCATTAGGAGCTCAGAAGGCAATCAAGGAAACAGGTTAGGGAAGGGAGGGAAGAGAATATGCCGTAGGGGAATAGGGCAGGTTTCGGAGAAAACCTGTTTCCACACGTTTCAACGCCAGAGTAGGCTATTTAGAGAGAAGGTTTATTAACAAGGCTTTAAAATTACCTGATTTTTATTCTATCAAGTCTGTTAGAAGCAATCTTTCTCTACGGGTTAGGGGAATGAGCAGTATAAAAAGTGGGTTAAAACTCTTAGAAGATTTGAGTCAGGATAATGCTTACATTTTAGGGGAAAGCGATAAAAATTTGGGTTGGTCTCTTAATACTTCTACTTGGTATAACCAGGAATATGATAGGCATTTTAAGTCTGTTTTTTATCAAAAGGTTGGAAGCATGGGGGATGTAGACAATATTAAACACTCTTGTCGGTTATCTTTACAGGCTATTTTAAAGAAACATACAGGGGTGTTGTCTACTAACGAATATAAAAGATTTAATATGGGTAATGGTATAGAGGATTACATTTTACCTAGCCTGAATTTATCCCCTAAGGTACATAAATTGAAAGAAAGGCCTTGTATTGATAATGAAAAACTGTTAACAGGTAGGCCCATAATTACCCGGTATGGGTGGTGTACTATTGAGGCATCTAAATTTTTGCAGAGGAGGTTAAGGTCTATTATGGGCAGATTTAAGGATTATTTGGTAAACAATTCTTTACCTTATTCAATTTTAGGGAATAGCTATGAATTAGTGGGTGTAGTAAAGAGGTCTAGTCTTAGTTCGTTGGATGGGTGTACCTTTTTAACTTTTGATTTTAAGGATTTATATACAAATATACTCTTTTTTACCCAAGTAATCTCGTTATTAATATTGTTTTAAATTATGTTACTTGTCAGTTTTTAGATTTGGTGTTGACTTTGGATGATATTACTTTATCTTCTGGGACTATACATTATTGGACATTTTTTAAGAAATGTCATAAATTTGCTTATTTGAATCCTAAATCTAATCACCCTAAACATGTATTTAAGGGTTTTTTCTAGAACTTCTTATAGCAATTTCAGGGAATGATACTTGCCCTCAGCTACAATTAGATCATTCACACCCGGCACACGCAAGGAAAGGTCATGGTCACACTTTGCTCCCACAAGTATCTGCTGACTCATTTTAATATTTGTCACTGAGAATAGTATTTGCTTTTAAAACGTTGGTTCGTCTTGACCAAAAATACACAGTTCCCACTCGATAAAAGAGGTTTTGCTGTGGAAAGCTGAACTTGCAGCCATTTCTGGCAGTGGATGTGTATCCTTCGACGAATCAAGTGATTTCCTTAATCTACTTATATTTTACCCTTATCAGTCTACTTTGCATAGCAGCTCTTGTGCCAGCGTAAATCCTCAGCTTTGTTTTGCTTCGATTGCCCCCAATATTGCTTCAGTTACATCTGTATTGGCTGTGTCTCCTAATTTTCTTCATTCTTCAGAGTACTCTTTCAGTAAATGCAGGCCTTACTGTGTTGCATTAAACAAGATATCTTTTTTCGTTTCCTGGCATATAATGCATTTACTGAAGGAGAGTGTAAGGGGAGATCTTTTCAAACTGAGCCGCCTCTCCAACATTTATAATTGTGTAACCCACGAAAACAATCTTTTCATGCAACTCTCCATAATGAAAGTAATTTGAATAAGCAGAATGGTTTTTGGAATGAAACGTAGATCGCTGACTTTCGCTTCCTACATTTATATGGGTTTGTTTGTTTTATGTTTGGCCCTGCAAAAAGGGTTTTTAAAAATTAGTTCTCCATCCATGAAAAATCACAATGCTGGAGTAGTGACTTGTTTAAAGGTTTACTGTTGAAAACAACTTAAAAGATTGACTATGCATAATAAAAAAACTCAAAATCAAGCTTGGTAAACAAACTTTTCTTTTTTAGCACATAATTTTCACCTAGAAAAAAGTATTTACCAACTTTTCCTCACGTTTGCCAACAAAAGTTTTATTAGCAGCTTTTTACCAAAAGTTGTCCCAGTCTACAGCTTCAGCTGTCACAGTAAACAAGTTTCAAGATGCTGCATAAAATTTCCGCATGAACTCACCTGTCAAATTTTGACCAATCAGAGCATAAAAATTGAACGTGGAGCATAACCAACGCGTGACCATGGTGAGAAGAGTCTTCCTTGCCTGTAATAGCCTAGCTGACTGAATTTTTGCGTCCGAGGTCAGTTTGAAATCAAAATTTTACTCTGTGTGGCACTTAAACACAACATATTTTATAGGAATTAAAAAAATTACACTTGAGTCTGAGATCATTTGAAAACTAGTAACTTGTCATCGGATAACTTCAAAAAAATACTCGACCTCAATGGGCCGACACCTGAGCCCACGATATGGTCAGGTGATACTGTTCAGGAGATACCCTGTTTTGACAGCTGTCAATTGATCACAACATTGATGTGCAATATGTGTGCAATATCAGTTTTCCTATGCTCCCAAACGAGCTAGAAAGTAAGAAATTGAACATTGGTTTCCCTGTGGTGTGGACAGATGGGCGGTGTACGGTCACGTGGTTACCAAATTTTCTGGGATGCGTAGATTTACTTACCCATGGTGCTCTGCTGGCGCGCTTCACGCGTGGAGCTCTGCTATAAACATAGTGTAATAAGCCATCTAAGGTTGACAAAAATTACCAAGCCACTGCGTTAGTTACTTTACCTTTCCTTTCAACAGCATCCTTGAAAATTTGCATTGTCATCCATCAATGATTTATACATCTTGCGAAATTCAGTCTGAAACACAAGTATCAGGAAGTGATTAAGTATTGTAAGCTTTTGCAGTCTTATGATGTTTCCCTTGGTCTCTAACACTAATTGCTGGTTACAAGAAGAGCCAACAAATCTTATCTCTAGGTTGGTATTATGCACGAAGATGGTTCAGAGGAGGTATTCGTTAAGTGTTTCATGAAGATGAAGGCACTATGTGCTTACGCAAAGCTTACGGCGATGGAGTAAGAGCATTTTAGCTATCTATCGTTAGTGCCTACACCCCTTAACCATTAGTTATTAGGCCCCCCTTTTCTTTCGTTTAGTGTCGAATGCGTTTCCTGATATTGGGTCGGTGGGTCAGATTGAAAAATCATAGCAAGTTATGAAATAGGAGGCTCTGGTATATGCCAACTGAAAAATGGTTTAACTACGTCATTACTTTTGTTTAAAAATGCCATTGTCTGGTTTTGCTTGAATAATGTAAACTAGCTGTGCAAAAGTAGAAGGAAACCCCAAACCCATCCTATTGTTGACACAACAGTTCTTCTCGTTTCCATTCCCAAGATAAACTTCGCCAATTATCCCACAAGTGCCACAGATAACATTATCCAGGTTTCTTGTAGTTATGGCCTCGAAGCAGTAAAATCCTTGGTATGCCAAAGTCGCCAGGTACTCCAGTTTCCCCTTTGCAACCTTGGAGGCTTTATTGGGGAAGAATAAGAAAAACAAGAAAATACTGTACATATTTTTTCACAAGCCACATTAACGATGGTCAGTTTGTTGCCCATGACAGCCTTTGACACTCTCAATTGAATATAGCTACTAAAGCATCATTCTTTGACTGTTACAATGTAGAAGAGGTAGTTATGTTGACAAGTAAAGGTTACTTTGCTTTAAGAAATCACATTTAAGTGTCTACAGAACAACTTTTACAAGCAAGGGTCACTGTGAAACAACGATTTAATTAGTCTGTAACAGCCAATTTTTTACCTCCTCCAACGTCTGGTTCAGAAATGTCAGCTTGGCCATTATGACATTCAAAATGGGGTGACCAAGTTTAAAATGCTCCCGCCATTCCAACAAAATGTGAAATGAAATGAGTAGCAAATCCGTAACATTTAACAAGCCTTGATAAAGAACAACATGTTATTAAATAAGCATTCAGAGAGATACCCACATCACTTATGCACTAGTGAATTGCAACCACGACCCCCAAACTCCTGGGTATCCAACGAATTTAAAGGATTTACCCCATGTCATAGGGACAGATTCATGTAGTAATTACGCCTCCCTAATAAGCTGTCTGTCACTGAACCGCTATTCAAGTTTAACAAATGATTTACTTTAACTGATCAAATATTTAGTTGACTCGTGCATCGTATCTCTCGATACAAAACTAAAAAAAGCCATATAGGAACTGACAGATTTTAAAAACCTTTCAGGTACAGATGAAAATGAGTTCATCAACGTATGAAAAAGGTTCATGTAATGATCTACAAATCATGGGTTCAAAAGGTTATTTTACGCATATGAGTTCAAAACTAAATTTCTTAATTTTGCCACCTTCATATGCCTTTTTGGATAAATGCATGACAACAATAGAAAACATTGTGTTCATGGGTCTGTGGGTTTGTGAGTTTAAATTGGTAACATCAGTTTGTAATGTTAGGACTGAAATAGGCATATAATAAAAAGCATAGCCCAGAGAAAGTTTTATTATCCAATCCAAATTGTTAATTGTTCACAGGAGTGGCTGAATTGCCTTTCAAACTCCGCCAGTATAGTTTACATCTGACTCCCAACCCCGGAGAGAGATGTGTGTAGCTGTAAATTTTGGTAATTTCCTGGGAGCTATTGCAATGAATGAATGTAAAATCAACGTATTTGCCCCACTATTGGTCCATAAAATCCCCACTCTCCTCGGGGGCTTGGGGGAATGGGGTTGCAATTGACTAGTGCATTACAAACCAATGTTAGAGCAAATGCACGTGTTGAAAGTCATTGGCCCACCAACAGGGGTGTTTTGGCAAAATGACAAAATGGATTTTGTTTACCGAAACTGGTGAATGAATTACCAACCCAAAATCTTGTAGTGATAGTAAACTAACATTGACAACAAAACCCACTTACCGATATTGGCTGGATTTAGTTGATGAATCGCTCGACAGGCACTGTTCTTGCAGATCTTGATTCGAACATCTACCTTAGCTAATGGCAGCACCATGGTGAGGAGGTAAGCTTCAATCTTGGACAAAAATGTTAAAAAAGATGCACGTTGTATGTCTAATTTTTAAGGCTCGGTTCACTCAAGATTCTTCCCCCTTCCCCCAAAAAAACAAAGTTGAAGTGTTGCCGGAAGGTTTCTGTACCCAACTAAACAACATTGATCAGGGAGGGGTGGGGTAGGGGTCACCATGGTACCAAATTCACGGCCGGGGGGGTCTCCTGTGAGTTAAGAAGGTGCAAAATTCTCAACACTTTTTGTCCAAGATTGTCTTTAATACATTTTGGTGGATAATCAAAGAAGACCATTGGAAGGGAAACTAGAGGTCATTGTTCAGCACGACCAATTACCGCTAATTATGGTAAATGATAGGGAATGTTATTGTTAACTCATTGGGGAGTTGGTTATAAGATCAACAAAAATGGTTTTCCACAGTGCCGTTGACGGTAGTTTAAAGGCTTATATACTATAGGCATTGAAAGATAAGCAGCACAAGCGTCGGGAATTATCAGAAAAGCTTGGAGTCTCCAGAAGGACGGTTTTGAAAGGTTAAAGACAAAAAAGATGAGAGAGAGCCCTGGACGACCTCGTCAGATCAATACCAGAATGGTAACATCATTAATCTGACAAGTCAAAATCCTTTGTCACGAAAACCCAAACTTCACTTCAGGTAACTGGTTGAGGCATGCAGATTGCATAGAGGTTAAGTAAGGAATAGAACGGTCCAGTGTGTGTTGAACAAGTATGGATTTCGGTATGGACAGGCGTGTAGAAAGGGGGTTCCATCCTCGAACTATATTGTATGCAGATATCGCTTTGCTAAAAAGATGCATAAAGAAAGACCGAGAGACGTATGGACTTCCAAAGTAAACTTTTACTTAGACGGAGTGAGTTTCTATTAAAAAAGAAACCCTGTGGGCCAGGCAAAAGCCCCCTAGGCCAAATATGGAGGACAAAAAGGAGGGTCTGACTGAGCAATGCACAGCGAAGGGGAAAAAAGGGGAGTAGGAGAAGAGTTCTTAACCTGTTTGTGGCTGTTAGCTACAACAAAGGGGTTATATCTTGCCATCGTTACGAAAAGCTAGATAGACAGTTTTTTGAAAAGTTTAGTAAAGCCGATGTTGCTAGTTTCTTTAGAAAAGATGGCAAAGGGCCCTCCCACCTTTGGCTTCAATACGGTGATCCGAGCCAGAACAGTGTGGGAGTGAAGAAGGCTTTAAGAAAACTTGAAGCAGAATTGTTATGCACCCCTCTCAGAAGCCCAGATTTAATTGTTTAATTCAATAAGATGCGACCTGAGCCAACAAGCTTTGAGTCAAAATGTTACTCGTGAAAGTTATGACGAATTCCAAAGCTGAATCGATTGATAAAACTATTGACACAATGAATAGTCCTATAGATCTAATCATTAAAAAGAAACGGAACAGAATAAAGAATTAAGCAGTTGTGTTGAAGTTAAAGTGTGGCCGGGACATTTTTGCTCCCAATTAAACGACATTGACCAGGAGGGCTGGGGGGGGGGGTGGGGGTGGGGGAGGGGGAGCATTAAGCCAAATTCGCTGGGTGTGTCTCCTGTGAGTAAGAAAGTACAAAATTCTTAACACTTTTTGTCCAAGATTGTTGCCCTTCGCTTCCGGGATGTGTTACCTTCTCAGCCAACTTGTCATCGCACAAGTTACAAGCAGTCACCATTGGTGCAAAAGTCTTTGGCCAAGATCTGGCACTCTGTTCATCGATTACCTGTAGAAGATCGGGACTTCTAAAATCATGTGGAATTTTGCGGTTGGTATTCAGCTCTAATGTTTTTAGGTGCTGGGTAGAGGCTGTTGAGGTGGTGTGTTCAGCTGTGGCTTCAGGGTGATTGCTGGTAGATTGAGGTTGTTCTTGGGTGCTGTCAAAATGACAGTCACGGAATCACGGTGAGCACAAATTTTTTTTTCACATGTTCACATCTTCCTTTGGCAACAAATGCCTTGCAGTGGCTGTCTTTGGAGCAGCAAGCCAAAGCCCCATCTTTAACTTTTATGTGGCAATGACAGAGTGTATTGTTGGTGCTGGGAAACCACAAACAATAAACAACACGTCTGAAACTTGGAAGACGTCAGGCAGGGCACTGGTTGCCCTCAGTAAAGCAGACAGTGATTCTTTAGAGGTGCTGTCTTCATTATAGCTCTCAATTTTGCGGCAGACAAATGAAACGTCTGAAAGGCAGGAATGGCATCCCAGGAAAGGTTGGCATGTTTGCAGGAAGAGTTTGCTGCACATTCAGATAATACAAATGTCACTCGCACGTCCATGCACTGCTATTGCGCGCAAGACACGCTCCCTCCTTCCTTTACAACGAAACAACAGTCGCCCTTTGTGCTCGTCTTACAAGAAAAGTGAGACGACCCATGAACAAAATGGCACTTATATGGTTTCACTTTGGTTTCTTGGAGGCTGGCTGGTTTGTTCCTCCAATATCAATCACATTTCTTGGAATTTGAGGCTTCCTTCGATTAAATTAATAATGTCCACGCTGCGGACATTTACCAAAACCTCTTTTTGTGCCGTTGGGTGAAAGTGCATTGACACATGTGGCTTACCCACAGACGTATAGAATAGAAGTGACAAACAACATGAAATGAACAGAGACGAGGACTACCTTTGGCACAAGTGCAATGGAACAAATAAGATAACGAACAGACTACAAACAAAAAAATGTAACCAACACTTGATGAACGAAGTGAAACGAAGAAACACCAAATAACACTCCAGAAAACGGCACTTGCAAAGCGAAATGTATTGGGCAACTAGAACAAATACAAGAATAACAACAGAACATACTAGTGAACCTCTTAGCACAAGTGACACGATGAACAAATGCCGAGAGAATAACCCTGGATAAGCGAAATGAGAAAGTTGAAGACAATCAAACACGTTGAAATGAGCGGAATGAGGGGCTGGTTTATGTTATAACCTTGTGGCCAATCGGATGGCTTAAAACCCACGCAACCCTATCAAACAAACCAGCCAATCACAGAGCACATTACTAGAGGTGCGTGTAAACTGCACGTTTGACCAGACATTTTTCAATTTTGGAAGCAATGTTTTCCTCATGCTGTGGTTGGTTAGCTTCTTATTTGTCCTTAGAGAGGAGGCGATGGTTTTCATGATGTTGCCGATGGTATTTTCACCCATTCTAATTTTGGTGCACCAGATATCATTTGGTTGAGGATAATTTATGCGCTCAGGCACAGTGGCCCTTTATCTTCCATTCCGTCGGGTCTCTTGCATAACCAAAGCTTGAAGAGGTGCACTTGATCGGTTTTTCTACCATTGGTGGAATACATAGCTTGCAGTGTTGTTCTTTGCAATATTGTTAGACCACCACTTCGTGTTTTAGTGGGACCTTCTTGGAATTGTACAACTTCCCTGCCCTCTTCTTGTTGTCTTATGATGAAGTCCTCTATGTAGGCATCAGTACTCCAGGCGACCTCTAAATCCAACTTGCTCAGTCAATTTTTTTTAAGTTAACATTGGTCTTTCTGTTGAAATCACCAAGCTGACCTTTTACCCAGAGGGATAGGAGGGGTGAGAGGCTGGAATTTGTTTCATCTTTTCCCCTTTCCTTGTTGTTGAAGAGAAATTGCCTGTGGGGAGGATTTCTTGTGAGTTGTGAAACTCCCTCTATCATACCATGCTCAGTGGATAATTCCTCTCCTTTAAATACCTTTTCTTTACTTTGGCGTAGAACTTGCTCAGGATGTTGTCAAGCTCTTCTGGCGCCATTGTTTCTATGTTTACATTTTCTGGATGCCAGGACTGGCACCAACTTTTGAATATATTAATCCACTGTTCTGTCGAGTTGGAGGTATTTCTATTGATGACAACAGCCTTGAGCTCTTCAATTTCTTTGCTTGAGATTTCAGGGAACCTGGTAGAATCTACATTTCGTACTTTCTGAGTTGGCTCTGGATTTGTCTCTGTTGCTGGGCTCGGGATCCCACAGATCCGGAGTGGATGTGAACGAAAAGTTATCAAAATATTCGTCAAACTGGACATTGAATGTTGGAAACTCACCCAAAAGTACTTCTTCAGCCTCAAGGAGCTTACTATCATCATTAAGAACCTGTAAGTAATTATATAAGTAAGTAAATTCGTTTTCGTTTTCCTGCAATTGATTGGTTACTTTGAATGATCGCTTTTGTTTACGTGCTACATTCTGAATGGTTGGAAAAAGGGTTCGATTTAGAGCACAAAATACTGCAATTTATGAATAAATCACATCGCTCAGAGCCAATCATTTTGCAAGGATCCCCTGTGATTTCCGAATGGATGTAATAAAATGAATAATCAATAGGCCACAAAATGTTTAGTCATCGATTCATAATAATAAATACATTCCTATATTGTGCATTTACAAAGTTCAATGCGCCTTACAATGATGTACAAACAGAAGGTAAAATCAAAATCCCTATCTATTTAACAGTCCAAAGCCTTTTTGAAACTTCTTTTAATCAAAGAGAAAAGTTAAGTGTGACCTAGTGTCCTTAAAGGTGAATGATTCATATCTTAACGACGACCTGAGTCTTACCAACTGTATGAATTCTTATTGCTCATCGGTCTTTACTGTTGAGGATCACAAAAAAATTTCCTAACCTCGAATATATTACCAACAAGAAATTATGTAATATCTTTTGCTCTGCCAGGGACGTTGAGAAATTTCTAAGAAATTTGAATACCGTAAAAACTCGTGTATAAAAAACAAAAATGCGCTTTTGTAAAAAAGGTGATCGTTTGTTCGCGCATCAAAATGTTGACAAGTAAACTTGAGGAAATTTAATGTTGTGTATTTGCAGTGACATTTTAAATAAGTTAATCAACTCTGAAAATACCTTTTAAAACATTCTCTTTAATCAATTTCCCCATTTCCTGCGGAAGACAACAGTTCTCTTCATTGCTAAAGCCCACAGTTGAAATGAAAATGGAACGATGGAACGAAAATAAAGCGCTGGAGAATGCTACAAAACGATTGCTTAGTAACCACGCGTTTATTTGACGAGGGAAGTTCGGGAAACGTTCGCTTTTGCGTCAGCTGTGCGTTGATATCATGTTTATAAAGACGTATGGAAACCATCGATCGGGGAAAAGCTTGTTGCTAAATGAGAGTTTAACAACCCAATGGACAAACACGCCGTGAAAGTAGTGAAGGACGAGGAAACAGTTGGCCATTTGCCTCGCGAATTCTCTCGAATAGCGTGGTATTTTCTTGCACGTAGTGGGGAAATCAGCGTTGAAGTGATCGGTCGCAGACGACACTGTAAGCAGCTGTGCGGAGGAATGGAGATTCCGTGCCAGTTAGAGTTTAACTGCTCAAACAAAGCGCAGATGAAACGCTTAAAAGAACTACTGGCGAGCAAGATTCAGGTATAGAACCTGCAGATGCAAACAAACGGCTCCTTTAGGAGCCACCACTTCTACTGAAAGCAATGATCAACGACAGGTTTCAATATGTTTAATCTTTATTTAATCTTTATTTACTGAAGGTTTTCAGTTCAATTTGTGACCCCTACAAGCCAGTTTACTCCCTTTGAGAGCAATGGTCTCGTGTATAAGCCGCACCCGCGATTTTTGACTCAAAATTTCGGCAAAAAGGTGCGGCTTATACAGGAGTTTTTACGGTATCTAAAATACCCTGGGCCTGACTGCATATCACCTCGCATCCTAAGAGAATGTGCTCAAGTGTTGGCATCTCCACTGACTTAATTCTTGAATACATCATTCTCTCAAGGTGAACTACCATGTATAGGGAAGTTGGCCCACGTCACTCCAGTTCACAAGAAAGGGAGCAAAAATCTTTTGGAGAACTAACGCCAAATATCACTGACTTGTATTGTATGCAAGATTGCAGAAGCTGTGGTAAGGACCGATGTGGTTTACTTTTGGTCAGATCTTAATCTTTTTAACCAAAACCAATATGCGTATCTAAGGGCCAAATCTACATTGGCACAATTACTTACATGTTACAATGACTGGGCAAAGGCTAGGAATCGATCGCAGCAAACAGATATCATTTTCTTAGATCTCTCTAAGGCTTTTGACACCATGCCATATGAGCATTTGTTGCTGAAACTACAACGGCATGGGATAGATGGCTCTCTATTACTGTAGCGTGTCTTGTGAAGGGGCAATTGTTCAGATTGGTCACCTGTGATTTCAGGCGTGCCCCAAGGAACAATACTCAGCCCAATCTTATTTATGATTTATATAAATGATATTTCAACAAACATAACATCAACAGTCAAAATCTTCGCTGATGACACCAAAATCTATCGTACAATTAATGAGCCTGATAAGGATGTACCATCCTTACACCTTGACCTGAATAGATTAAGCGATTGGGCTAACAAGTGGCAGTTGTGCTTTAATCCCGAAAAATGTGAAGTCATGTGGACAATGCACATTGGGACAGATCTAAGTCAAGTTACTCTCTAGGTGTGCAATTAAAATCTGTTGAAAGTTTCAAGGACCTAGGGATCACAATAAATTACGATCTATCTTGGGGTAAACACGTCTCCTACATAGTAAACAAGGCAAAGAAGTCCATTTTTTGAAGTTGTCATGATTCTTGCAGTCCTTGGTGTCCATGGCAAGGTTCTAATAAATATTTAAATAATATTAGTTATAAATAAGAAGGGCTACATGTGTATTAATGCGAAGGGTGGAAGATCCTGCATGTAGAATCAGGCAAATTTTCAAACAAGCTTATAATTTTTTCAACCAGTTACCGATTGGGCTTCAGTTAGAAGGAAAGCTTTCTACCGATATTATATTCTTTGTCCGATGTTCATAAATGACACTGCAATAGTTAGAAACTTCTTTCCCAAGAGATTCTATCCTTGATCATGGATGTAATTACTAAAAGAAGCTTTCTAAAGATTTGCTGCCAACTTGATGGGAATTTGCATATGATGATCACTTTTGGTAAAAAAACATGCTTTACCTACAGTTAAGTACAACAATCTGATTGTACAAAGTAAAGGGCATTGCAGTTTAATCTTAATAGTACATTGCAAATAAAAACATCAGACATAAGGAACTTCACTTGTGTAGTGGTTTATCATTATGTCACACCTGCTTAAGCTTTTGTCGACATCTAAAAACGTTGGCATTCCCCCCTTCCTGCCTTCAGACATTCATCCCCCTCCCCGCCTCCTTTGTGGTTTGAAAAATAAATGCAGCCTTACTTGAGGGAAATTGTTCCAAAGGACCATTATTGACAAATGAAAATTCAAAATTGGCTCCGAGGCTTGGAGAGTAACACAACAGAAATGTGGTCTCGTAGCCAAGTATAAATTTTAACATATCGGAATTGGCGTATTCAGCAAAGCTTTTTCCCTAAAATAAGCTTCATCTCAGTTCTGTTCACATATCCCGGTTGTTCTGGGGACTGCTGATTCCTGCAACACTTGACCTGCAACGCTCCCTGTAACGCTCTCTGTTGGAAAAAAATCAATTCTCAGTAAAAAAAGAGGAAAAGAATTGAACAATAAAAGCAATGGTTATTTATTACAATGGCTTTCACTGTGATTTTGAATCATGACATTTTAGAAAACTTTGTTCGCCCATAGGGCTGTAGATCCATGTTTTTTTTATACAATTTGATACAAGCTGCTGTTCGAGAAATGCACCCGCGCCTTCCGCCTTTGCCTCCTTCCCACATCCTGCCATAGAGCCATTTTACTTGGTACAGCCTGAGGAGGCAGGTCCACCCTCACCTAGTAAAGTAGCTGTCAGCAATTACAAAACTAGTAATAATATATTGTCCAATAATAATTATATTTAATATCGAAAGACAATCGACACATCCAAACCAAGCCATGCAAGTCACGTGAACATCGGTAAAAATGAATGAAAAAATTAAAACTCCAAATTCACAGATTAGGAGTTTCATTTGACTGAATTGTGCGTGGCTGCCTTGGCTCACTTGCTCCATTTTAAACTTAAATTTCCAGGCTCCGAGATATTCGTGTCTGCGGAATTGGAGAAGTGCTGGAACAGACTGAATTTTTACACACTCATCAATAAATCCAGGAATAGATTTAAGTCAGGCAGCCCAACAAACATGCATCACATGGAGCCCATTCAACTGGAAAAAGGGAAAAGAAAATCACAACAAAAGATTCATTACCTGTTTCTGGCCTCATTTTTGAGGTTTGTATAGGACCTTTAATGTGTCTCCTCACATATGATCTTAATGGCCCGCAGATGTCAAATTGATTGATTGGCCAATAGGCCTGCAAAACTGCAATCTGGAAAAGAGAAATAGTTTCGTGGCTGAAATAAGAAAAGATTGGGAGAGAGTGATACTTCCCTTGATGTATTCCCATTTGTTAACAATGCAGGAAAATTATTAACAATGATTTCTATCACGTGTCTGCTCGTCGCGGTGTAGGTGAAGACTAGTTGTTTTACTCTCCCACTATCGGATAGGTGTTTCAACTTGTTGGTGCTAGGAACACATAAGGGGTCATCCTCTCTCAAGAGCACAAACGTTCTCTTCAATGTTCGTTGTCATGGCCTGGCCAACATTTAAAAAGATAATAATTTCTTTGAATTTCTTGGATTTACAGCAAATGTGGCACGAATGTGCAAAGTGTTTGAAGAGACAATAGAGAAAGTCTCACAAATGCCTGAGGTGTTCAATCGATAAAACCGATAATCAATAATTATTGATAAAATCGATAAAAATTAAATTGTACGTAGATACTAAAACAAGGAATGACCTACAATGACCTACAATGATCTACAATGACCTACAATGACCTACAATGATCTACAATGATCTACAATGACCTACAATGACCTACTATGACCGAACGTGTAATCCCTGTAATGAGCTAAAATGAAGATTTTAGAAAAAGACAAAAAAAAAAGATCAGGGGACGTGTGCGTAAACGTAACGCGTTTAGTCTACTGCATGACAGCCCATTTAACGATGACAGCATCTCTAATTATTACGCTTGGAGATAAATTTACAGTGTAATAATACATGTATGATGATACTGTGACTTTTGTCCAAACCATCCCATGCAACCTTTCGCATTAGTTTTATTTTGTCTTGTCTTTTTTTCAAACAAATTGAACAAACACAGTCACCCTAACAGTCGTTCCGGGGGGATCTTCAAGGGAAGTAAGGGTAGAGGTGAACAAAGGAGGCCTTCAAATTCTGACCCTGTTCAAAAGAAAAATTGTTCATTTTTTTAAAGTACCCTGGCCTGTATAAGACATCATAAGACCCTTTAAATGGCTTCCGGTCCACCAGGATGCTCTGTTTGTAACGCTATATAGTAAAATCCATATCCTGCTCAGCGGCCCATACCCATCTAGGCCAAATGAGGAAGTGCTTGCATGACTTCCATCAATAGAGCGTATAATAGTGCTATACTGGTAAAAACGCGATTGCAATAATCTATTTTCAAGTTTCTCAAGTTACCTGAGATCAGGCACAATTTTTGTTTTGCCTTTTCAAAATGTGCTTGGCAATTTAATACCATGAGCCTAGTGTCACGTCCAAGCGTGACACACGACAAACATCATTGTCTGTCATTTTGTAGCTCATTGTAGGGCTTATTTTAACTCATTTTACCTCGTAGTAGCTCATTGTAGCTCGTAGTAGTTCATCGTAGATCATTGTAGGTCATTGTAGGCCATTGTAGGTCATTGTAGGTTATTCCTTGTTTTAGTAACTACGACACACGTTCCCTGATCTTTTGTTTTTGGTCTTTTTCTAAAATCGTCATTTTAGTTCATTACAGGGATTACACGTTCGGTCATAGTAGCTCATTGTAGGTCATTGTAGATGATTGTAGATTATTGTAGGTCATTGTAGGTCATTGTAGATCATTGTAGGTCATTGTAGGTCATTGTAGGTCATTGTAGGTCATTCCTTGTTTTAGTAACTACGTTAAATTGTATCGCAAATCAATAAAAATGGATAAAGGGATACGTTGTGAATAATCGATAATTATTGAACTTATCAAATTTATTGGCAGAACACGTCTCCAGGTATTTAAGGGCAGCGGAGCATCAGAACTTCTCGAAAACCAGTCTTCCAAAAAAATACTCTTGTAGGATAAGTTTTAAGATTTATTTCACAAATCAAATGTTGAACAAATACGTAACATGATCAGTATTATACTTAATATGATTCTGCTGAGAAACAAAATGTAACAACTTCTTTCATTTTGCTTAGAAACTATTCAAGTTAAACACCGTGAAGACATTGTACGACAGTAGTACAGTGGATGTCGATAGAATGAACAGACAAGGGACTAACCAAATGTGTTTGCTATGGGAAGGTTTCGTCACATTGAGGTTCTTTTTTCACATATCTTACCATTACTGGGGTGAAGAATATAATTTGTTAGACCGAGGACTGCTTTATATAGAGGTTTGTTAAATTGAGGTTCCACTGTAGCTGTCTTTTCAAGTACTAAAGCTACATTGTAGTTACAATTCTACACATAATCTCCTGAGACATTTTTTTGGAAAAACCCTTGCTGCAGCAAAAATCATACTGCATAGCTGAGTTAAAATCGTCCAATAAATAATGACAACAAAGTAGATGATGAACTCCGCAGCTAAACTAAAACAGAAGTAATGTACCAAAAATAACTGATATAAATGTGAGAGGAACTCATGTGTCTCGTGCTGGGTAATTGAGTAATGTGTATATGGTT
>OZ037777.1:21827842-21855342 GCA_964035525.1 Porites cylindrica
ATGAACATTAATACTTCCTTCAATTACTAAATTACAACTGTATTTTGAAAACTTTTGTGTAGATTCCATTTGTAGCTATTTGTTTATAATTCGCGTTTCACGATGTAGGGATGTAGTGGGAGACACGATGGAGACGTAGTTAAGTGTTTCTCCTACTTCTTGAGCGCTCTAGCCGCTTTCTAAGTTAATGAATATCTATGAAGACTACAATAGGGCGAAGAAAGTGAATCGCCAGCTGGCTATAACATTAATATCGTTGCATGTTTCATTCAGGGACTTTATCAAGCTTGGGGCTGTTATACTACATACATGTATACTGTTAAGACTTCCATTATATTTGAGGCTAAAACCTATTACGTATATAATTAGACCCTTTTTTACATTTAGGGCCAAAAGTTATTACACTTAGGACCTTTATTACATTTAGGGTCATTTATTACATTTGAGGCCTCAACACCCCCAGTCGAGCCACCTTAATGATGGGTGGTTCAATCACAGATTGGGAAAATTTCTTTAATTTGATAGCAACAATTGACTCAAAACCAAGTATCATTGATTGAAGATCAAACCCCAATTTGCTTGTGAAAACTTTCTTGCAAGATTCATAGCCAGCCTCGGCTTTCCACTGCTTTAGGAAAGACAGAAACTCTTGTAGTTCTACCAAATGTTGGTCAGAGAGGCTTTTGATGTTTTGGGGGTCATTGAACAGCTAAATCGCACTGGGCCAGTAGCTCTATTGTTGAATCTAGGCTGCTGCCATCCTGCCCTTTGCTAACAAGGTGATTCTTGTACGCCTAAAATTTCTCCAAAAAACTGAACCATCAGTGCCCGAATTGTCACGGAATATTTCTTTCATGAAAGCACCCTGTTGTATTTTTTTAACACGCCTATATTGCGTGTGCGAAACGCGCAAACCTATAGACTCGTTCGATGTCATGTAACCAAAATTCTCGTTTCGGTTGTGTTGTTTATGGCTATGAGGGGACTGTTTCCATTACAGAAACATGCCCATTGGAAAACTTCGCCCGTGAAAAGAGGGGTACCCTTTTAGCTTTGCGAGCAAAAACGAGGTTTCAAAGACTACCGTCGTTTTCAGTCTCTTATGAACCTCATAGCGCTCAACTATTCTCACACTTTCAAGAGACAATGCAGAAATAATAGAAGTAGGTTGTCATTGTTTTAAGTGTTGGAATGTCTTTATCATTTCTACAAAGAAGAAAATGTTTAATATGCAAAGAGAAGCATTTTTCTTCCTCGTGAACTAACATAAAACCTTCGCGAATTCGGTAGTCTCGTGCGAATTGTTTCGATGGCAGAACAGTTAAAGCTAATCAGAAACCAAAGTATTCTTCACTTAAAAACTCATCTTGACGAAAATCACTCGATAAGATTGAATTAAAAATGTTTGCAGCGTTTATAGATATTATTATCAGAAGCGGTATTGTAGTTGTTTTCAAGAGACGGATTAGATCGCTATTTAGGTTTGGCCATTAAATATGTAGTTATAGCGTTCTTAAAGAAAGTATCGCTCTTAATTTTGCCTTATACTGTGCTAAAATCAATATCTTAAATGAAGAGTGTAAGTGAGAGAGCTTTTTTGTCAAATTTGCCCGTAACTTTTAAGGTTTATAATATTATCCAAAACCCGCAACAAAATGTAAACAAACTATTAATGCATCGGTTGCGCTCATATTTTATCGATTGATTCGAACCTTGAAGTTTGTAAAAGGTAAAAATTCGTTTTAAGTCAGTGCATTGAATTATTTACGGCAAAAACAACAACAGTCATAGAGGATTTTTCAATTTTGAAGCATTTAACAGCAAAAAGTCACATGCTAATTCGGAGTAAATTTAGACAGTTTTTAAACAGACTGAGCTATTGTTAGTCGCGTGAAGTTCTATTCTTCATCGAAGAATAGGCATATGTCGTGGCTGTCTGAGAAGGAACAATAACCAGGAAAGGGACATATCCAGGGGATTTCTTGATTGACACTAAATTAATGTCATTTTTCACTTATTTGCATTTTCACGATCAACGTTTTTGAATGGGCGCGTTTCGGTAATGCCCTTGTTAGATGAACTGTTGTGTACACAACTAAGTCACATAACATTTGGTTTCTAGAATTCTAATCCAAGGGATAATCGAAGGCTTTTTCTAATGCATTTTTTGGAACGAAGGAAACATCTGACACCATATCCAAGGGGCAAAATATCACACTTTGACCAGTGTCCCACGCAGCTGTGACAAATCTGGCTGCATGGTAGACTACATCTCAAAACCTACTGGCGGGTATCAGTATTTACAATTAGGTTATTTCTTATTGTGCACCAGTGTGAATAAAACGATCTTCACTATCATCACCATAATCATCATCATTATTATTATCATTACTATTATGAAGTCGGGAGCTCCGCTTTTAGGCTTGCCAAAATCTATATATTAGCGTAGTGTCAATGAATGTTTCATTTGGATACTGGATGGAACTCTACAATAATTACCTGATGGTGTGGTTACTCGGTAGATATGAGAATTTTCGCAGTGGATCAAGGGTATGTGCATTCTTGCTATACAACTCCTCGCATAACCTTACAACCCTGTTGAAAAATGAGATTAACTGAAATGGACTAGTACTTATAACAAGACCTTCATCAAGAAGAAATCCACACTGTTAAGCGGAGTAAGCATCCCACTGACATCAGTATACAATTGTTAGATAACACTCTTTCAATCAATAAATATAAAATGAACGTAAAGGGTTATTCACATATCTTGAAACATATTTTTATTCTTTCTCTCTTTCATTTTTTATATTGTTTTAAAGCTATATGTTTAAGGGTTTTTTGTTTCACTAAACTGATTAAGAGGCAGTCTGTTGCTTGCAGTACATCTTCTGTTACCCCAACATATACAAGTTACTGGAAATTGGAAAAGAGACTATTTGTATTATTTTAATTGTTTTAAAGTTTTCATAACAAAAATGGACGTGCAAACAAGACTTCCTGGCTGAGTAATAATGTAAAAACTAACACCCCTCTACAGGCCCTGGTGAGTGGGCCGAATGAGTGCTAGCCACCACCAGTTATATATTATTTTATATCCATATAATACCTACTTTGGATGCCAATGGTACCCTCGACCAGAGGCAGTTGATGCTATTTTCTATTGCTGCTTCCAGAGTACCTTCAAGTCATCCCGGACTTCTTTTCCAGGGATGCTACACATCATCTGTACAAGATCTGCTTGATCTTCAGACGCCATCTCAACCATTTCTGGACTAAGTCTTCCTATGAGCTTTTCACAGTTAATTCTGCTTCTTTTCTCCTCGATTAGCGTGTCTAAAATTTCTATTCTGGATAGATACCGGTTATTGCATCTTGGATTTTGCTCACCTGACCACTCACGCCTACTTTGAGCACTTTGTTGAATCACTTGTGATGGCTTCTCTATAAGTAGTTCTATACAATCGATAATTAAATAAACATCCTCATAATCAGGTTTAAAGCATTCCGATAAACGTCTTTTTATGGATTCCCTGTCTGTAGAAAAGCTAAGTTGCCCAAGGCAATCAAACATCCAATCAACCCAGGTTGAAAAAATTTCTGACACTTCCTGCTGAGTGACGTTGAAACGATCTGCCAGGTCTTTCTCCAGAAATCCAAGATGCAATCTTGTCATTGTCAAAAAAAACTCGTGAATTTCGCAAAGTTTTCGAGGCCTTCCCCTAGATACAATGTAAATAGGGTCTTAAGAAGCATTTGTATATCCATTGCTGTAATTAAGCGAGAAGGTCAGGTAATCGGGTAGTCCGGTGTAAAATCTCATGTCTGAGTCGGAAGCTATTAATTGGCAACATTCAAACCTCTCTCTTTACTCTTCTGACTTTTCTTATACGTTCATGTAGCCTTTTAATATCCTGCTGACATTCACATCTTTTTTTATCGATTTCCTCTGAAACTGTACGTATTTGTAGGTCCAGAGATTCCTCAGCTAAAAGCACTGTTTTGTTGCTCGCCTGTTTTTCCTGATTTTCGCTTCTTTTACCAGAAGATGAGAGATGTCGACTGGCCACATTTTGAGGTCTCTTCTCGCGAAAATGGCTGGAATATTGGTAGATCCATACATGTGTCGACCGTGAAAATGAGAGCTACACACACAATGGCTTACATGCCACTTACAACTTGTCCTTAAACTGACAGCAGATATCAATTTTCACTTAATTTTTTCGTTCTTTGGAAAACTGTGAAACTTAAGTGTCTTGTGGACTTAGCTTTTGTGGTCAAAACCTCCCACAACGCATTTATAGGGCATTGTTTCTATGTGAAAGTCATTTACATTTTGCAACACTTTCGGTCACGACAAAACCATTGTTTTCATTTGGTTGGTCGATTTACCCATAGTTCTGCATGTGGTGCCATCTTTTTCCATACAGCAGATTGTACCAGAGCTTTAACAGGAGTGCTGGGGCAGGGGTCTTAGACCCATATATTTGTAATCTATAAGTGTCACAAGTTAGTGTACATGTTGGACCAACCATTGAAGAAGGAAGCAAACGGTTTTGGGAATACACTTTCTAAAGTCAAGTCATTTTAAGGGAGAAAACACTACAGGTTCACTGGATAATCTTTATTATGACTTAACTCAAAGGCCTGGTTGTTTTTAACAGTAGGTGACAGTGTACACTGAAAAGTAAAAATTTGATGCATACTTTAGATTAATATATCACATTTTGACCTGAATAAACAAAATTATGTACAACCATGAATTTCTCACCTTGAGAAAGGATTTAATCCAAAAGTGATATCGTGTCAATGATGTTTTACACATATTCAATAAGCGGACTTTATTCTTGTACCATAAAAAAGAAATAAAAATGAAAAAATTGATATTTAGATAAAATCAATTTTTGAAAGCGACAGTAAAAAAAAAGAGGCCTTAAGCTTTGATTTAAAAGTTGTTAAATTGTCAATAGATTTAATGTCATTAGGTAGCTGATTCCAAAACTCAAGGGCAGAGATGGCAAATGCCCTGGCACCATAGGACCTCATGTTGAAATGCATGAGACATGCGTGCAGGACAATATGGAGCTAGGAGCTCTTTGATGTCGGAAGGTGATAGGTCGTGAAGACCTTTGAAGGTGAAAAGAACAGTTTTAAATGTAATGCATTTGGCAATGGGGAGCCAATGCAATTGCATCAATAGAGGAGTTATGTGATCGAATTTTGAAGATGTCACTAATCGCACAGCGGCATTCTGAACAGACTGGAGTTTCTGTAGATATTTAGGAATGCCATACAGCAGAGAGTTACAGAAGTCTAACTTCAATGAGACAAAGGCGTGGACAAGGAACTCAGTGGTCTTGTGAGATAAATACTTCCTAATGCGAGCAATGTTCCGCAGTTGGTAGAATGCTAACATATGGATGGAGTTAACCTGAGATATCACTGAAAGAGTTCAGTCAAAAATAGCACCAATGTACTGACTGACATGCTGGGAGAGCTGGATGAGATCAGCACCGAAATGAAGTGGAATAAGAGACGTCTGTGGACTGTATTTGGAATAAAAATAAATCAGTTCCGTCTTATCTTTGTTTAATTTAAGCTCGTTACCAGTAATCTATAAATGTATGTCATATAGGCATTGGTTTTGAAATAATTTTATGATTGTTTCAGTTATGCAATATAATATGGAGGTCGCAATTCATGATCCTTCTCCTTACACCTACAGGTACTTGAATTTAAGGTTCATCAAAGGTTGCAAAATGTATCTTAAACTGGAAACATTGATTGTTATCCTAATTACACTTGATAAGTGGGAATGTTGATTGTACCTTTGTGTGTGGTTTAGATATTGAATGGTGGTTGGAATGTTATTTTCTCAGGCAGAGCAGTAAAGACGTTGGCAATTCCTGCCATTTGGCCCAGCGGAAAAGCCATCCTTCCATTAGAAGTGTATCAGTGTAAATAGGTCTAGAGAACCTTTTTGCCTCTATGATAGCTTCCTTGTCAACGGAGGACAATAGATGCAAGAAGTGTATTTATAACTGGAGTTGTATCATCAAGGTGTGTTCTTTGCAGTGTTATTTGTCGCATGAAAGAATTTTCAATGGATTCTAGAAAAGTGTCCAATAGCAGGAATTTGTCATTTGACCATAGCCATATGTGTATGATTGGAAGAGTTTGGAAGATGGTTAAGTGGTTTCAAAAGGAAACTTCTTTTGGCAAGGATTAACTTTCCAAAGGACTTGCAGTTTCCCACAGCATCGGCACTTTCGTTTGTGTGTCCCCTGAGCTTTCTTCCAACACATATTGAAATCTTCACGTTTCTTTGCATTTTCACTTCTACAGGATGCTAGTGTCTTCAAGACAGTTGAGTGGTCGCTTATCTTCTGAGCCTTTGCTTTGAGATGGTCTAGGTTTGTGTTTTAGGTCAGCATTTTCTAGCCTGTGCCTCACTCCAGAAACCTTTCAATTAAATAGGATCTGGTATGAACTTTTCGTCCCTTTTTACCAAAAAAAGTCACTGTTTTTGTTGGCGTCCAACAAACAAAGTGACTTTTTCTGTGTTAGTAGAATACATTTCAAGTTAGCATTGGGGAAGATTCAACACTGGAACTATTCTATTTGAATTCCTTGATTCCCTGAAAATTGCTCAGCTCTTACATAAGATTACAGGGTGACACGTTTAGTGATTCCACTTTAATTATTTGATCTTTAATAATGCTTCTTGCTTGGACATGGAAAGTAATAGAAACACCTCTATCAATATAATTTTATACACAAAACTGCAAAGCGTGTTATCTGGTCGGAAATAGAAGGAAATGATGTATTAAAAGATTTAACTTCATTTTAGGAACATTATGGATATAAACTTGAGAAACTCGTTTAATCAAAACCGTTTTGCAAACCATATTTGCATGTGGCTACTCAATAGAAATCTGGTTAATCCTAGGGTTAATTTGTAAGAAAGAACAAAATCTATCCCCAACCCATGCATAAGGCCAGAGTTATTATGACTGGACTCACTGGTCCACTCATAGCCCCTTCTGGGAAAACAAAAAAGCCAATGCACATACTGCACAATTAAATTAAAAAAAAATAATAAATTAACATACCCGCACAGAAGGAACTGATTTTCAGAGGAAATTTTGAAACCTGGTTTGAAGTTGTTGTTTTTTCTTTTTTCTTTTTTTTTGGGGGTGGGGTAGGGGCTTGAAATCTCTGGCAACTCCATAAGAGATTAGAGGGGCTCTCAGTAGCAAACAAAACCATAACCCCAAGTGATATGCAAATAAAATCAAGTCTTACTTTGTTGCTTGCGACCAGGTCCTTCAGACCTTGCTGCAAGATGGACTCGTCCTCTTTGTGAAATTGTGCGTCCTTTATGTAGTCAAATCTTATGATTCTGCCATGAATTCTAGAAATAGTAATAGGAGACAAGTTCATAACTAATGAGGAAAATGATGCCAAAAATCTTGTTCAAGGCATGGATGAGTGTGAATGTTATCAACTTTTGATTACAAAAATTGTGTCCAGTAATGCGACCTGGTCAGTAAAAATCTTCCTTCAATTACTATGTTGGCACAAGATTGTTTATATCGAACAATTTTTCATGTTAGAGAAGCATTTACAGTTGTGGAGGCCTAAAACAACTTGATCTCTCCCAAACTCGTGACATAAAAGTGGGTCATTTGCGTTCACGGCATCCTATTAGTTTGAAACTTGCACATCAGATGCACAATTTTTGGAAAAGGTTAGCTGGCCGAGTGTAAGAGCAAAATTTTGTGGAATGCAATCTTGGAATCCTCAAAACTTTGATAACAGGGGAGGGGACATGAATTGTGCTATGTCCTAGGGACCCTATTTTAATCCTTAACAGTTAAAGTGTACAAAGTATTTTTGCTTGGTTGTAGCACAACATAGCATGAACTGGCATAGCACAAGTTTGTTGACATGATTATGCTGCCTTTAGGGCTGCTCAGGCTGCTTTTCATTGAGCTTTGCAGTAACCCACTTTGAATTTGGAGAAAAAATTCTGCCAGTGAGTTTGTGAGTACAGGGTCGTCAAGGCAACATGTCAGAGTGGTGCTCTGCATAGCATGCATTATCACCTTTCTGAAAACAAAATGATGCAAGCATTAATATTTTTATGCATATGTTTCAAGTATTTTCTTGTGAACATTTATGTCAAATAAAATAAGATTTTATTCCATCCCTATGCCTCTTTGGTGAAAGGTCACCCTGATGACAAGTTCAAGCCTATGCTTCAGGATGGTTGCAATAGCATAAGTTATATAGTGATTAAGACAAATGATAAATAATATTCTAGACCATCTTGCATACTTTCCTTGTGTATTGAATTACAGTAGGACTTCAGTGACTCTGACAGCTCTTTTCGCTTAAACTCCATTTTAAAACAAAGTACTTTGTATGCTATTTTCCAAATAACCCATATCTCTAATAGTATTGTAGTGCATTATTTTATCAAAACCTATAAAGAAACTTACAGAGGTGTACCGCTGACATGCTGACCCCCTCCAGAACACTCCCTCCAGAACACTGCAAGGGATGTGATCATCTGTCTATCCCTTGTCCTTTAGCGAGAATTTGCAAGGCAAGGCTTTTTCCCACATTTCTTTGATTGGAACACACCACACCAATGCAACTTTCATCTGTTCAAACAATAACAGTTAATAGCAGTATCTAAGTGTGGACACTTCACAGGAAAACATGTTCTTATTGGGTGCAAACATGATACGGTTCCTTGCCAAACATTTGGGGGCAGGTAAATGGTGAATGAGATCCCTTTGATGCATTACACCTACTGGAAGTGCATGTAGCCACAATCTCAGTCATCTAAGTTTGTAAATCCTTAGACAGTCAGATATACAGGGGTTGCAGTTGCTCCCATTTTCATTATCAAAAGCATATCAAAACCTTTAAGCACAGCAGCAGTGAATTTTCTAAAGCACTCTTTTGACCTTTTAAGATTCCTTGACTATTTACATGACCTTTTCCAGTTTTCCTCTCAAAAAAAATATTAAAACTACAATCCGGCATGAAAAGTAAAACAAGCTACACCCCTCCTCTTTCCCTCTTATAATGTCAATTGTTTTGTTAACACTGAATCCTGCATGTTCCTGCAAACTAACACTCCAGTTTTAATTTGAAGATTGAAATCGTCCGATTGACTACTTCAGAAAATAACATAAAATACCATAATGCTCTTTGTTTGTCACCCCAAAATCTTGTATTTAGCAATGTCTTCAGTTTCTCGTGGGAGTCAAAATGGCCCCAAGAGAAACTGAAAGCAATACTTATGCAAAATTTGGGGGTGACAAACAAAGGGCATTAACATTATCGTATGTTTTGTTATTTTCTGGAGTGGTTAATGGTAGCCTGGTAGTTGTTCTTACCAGAAAAGTCTTCACCTAGTCTTCACCTCTAGCCTAGTCTAGCACCGCCTTCACTCCACTCCAAATGACAAATGCGGTGGACAGTAAAAAGGCTGTTGCATTTTTTCTGAAATGAGTTGATAGCTCCAAATACCTCCAGGAATTAACAATAAAACGTGGTTGTTGTGGAACATGTAAGTCATCCATATGATATTTTGTTAAATAAAACAAAGGGTTTGAAATCATAGATTAACGTTGGCAAGCATTTCATTTTAGAATTTTATTTACATTTTAAATCTGAATAGTTATATGAATAGTTTATTAACACTCTCTTGCAGTAAAAAGAACTGAATTATCGAGTACATTTTACAATCTTAAGGCAGCTATTATCTAGAGTATAGTAATTTACAAGTACAACAATGAAAATAACAATTGAATCACAAAAAATTTAAATGTAAAGATGTCCTCCACTCTCTTGGTCCTACAGACCTGCGAGTTCCGGAAAAGATAATACTTTTGTGTTTTCTGCCTTAAGGTGTAGTTAGGCGCGTCCAGAAGTGGGCTGGGAAGTAGGTGGTGCAGAGGGTGGCTGGGGGACTTCATTTTCGCCATATATTTGTATCACAAGAGTACTCTTCCATCATCTAACCTATCTAGTTTACCTAACTGTAAGGCATGAGCATATGACTCTGCCTCGGGGTAGATTATGTTAAGCGCCCTTTTTTGCACTCGCTCTATGGCTTTGGACAGGTAAGCTGGGATGTCCTGCCAGACTGGTACAGCATACTCTAAAACTGGCCGCACTGTGCTAAGGTATATCCTCAAGATGTTGGGTTGGCTCACCCTGGCTCTGCGGAGAACTCTAAGGGAGTATAACTTCTTACAAGCTTTCTTAATAGTGTAATCAACATGACAGTTCCACTTCAGGTCATTGTCCATAATAAGTCCTAAGATCTTATAGCGGAGCTCCACCCGCGCGCGAAGCGCGCGCGTGGGCGGAGCCCCATAGCAAAGGAAATGTGGTAAACTACCCATCCCAGAAAATTTGGTAATCACGTGACCGTACGACCGTCCGTCCGCACCACAGGGATACCAATGTAAAATAACTCAATCAACAGGTATGGGAACCCAAATGCAACTCAAGGTTTTATTTGTAAGGAAATCAGATGGCCGAACGGACTTTTACAAAGAAAAAAGTCGTGTCTTTTTCGACGTTATTTTTTATGTGTACACTAACGTGGATAACAGAGAAAAAGCTAGAGCGAGTTACTGAAAATTCTTTGGATGAAAAACATGGAAATTCAAAGCGGCAGTGAGAAAATGAGAAATTCTAGCGGCCAGCAAGGTAAAAATGAGCGGCAGTGAAAAATAAAAGCGAACATGAACACTGGAAACAAAATATTGGGTAGGCACATATGACAATTTCTCCATAAAAATAGTGTGTAACTAGGAAGTTTGGCGTTTTACTCGTACAAAACAGTGTTGTAGTCGTGCAAAACAACGGCAAGGGAAAGAGAAAAGCGTGCTGCACGTGCAAATTTGCTTTTTGCTAAATAGAAGAAAAAGTGTGCTGCGCGTGCAATTTGTTTTTTTGCTAATTAGATCTATTACTCTTGAAGCCATTTTCATTGTCGTCCCCCGTTTAGCGTTACACGATTTAATTTTTTTTGTTTACACGTATTATTAACCAGAGCTTCGCTTTTAGCCCTGGCTAAATCTATATATTAGGTATTGGCACGCTTGATGACATTGCCACTAATGATTATCGGGTTAATGAGACAATTAGAGTCGCGTAGGAAATTAATATGCATTTCTTTACACTTGGTTGGATTAAGTCTCGTATTATGAGCAATGGCAAAATTGTGAATGTCTGAGGCCACTACAGTAAGTAAGCTACGGGAGTTCCTTGGAATTATTTCAAGAGCAGTGGTATCATCGATGTATTTGATGCGCAGCTGCCAGTCAGACAGCAGTTTGTTTGTCATCACCGTAAAGAGGATCACACCCAGTTTAGATCATTGGGGCACTCCTGTTAGTGTTCACCAATCTGACAGAGTTCTTCCGATTCTAACTGCTTCCGTCCTGGATGTCAAGAATGCCGCAATCCAAGATAAAAGGACTGGATGAACTTCAAGATCTGCCAGTTCTTGCATCAATATTGAATGATCAATTAAATCAAACCCCTTAGAAAAATCTGCAAAGAAAGTCCAAGCCGACGCCTCACCACTATCAAATGCAACTCCATCTACATTGGCATTGGTTTCTTTTTTTTTTTCAACTCTGGGCAATTTTTAGCATGATGGCCAAAATTCTTTAGGGAGTGATCGACTGTTCTGTTCCATTCAAATGATATTGATGATGTTTATTTAGGACAAACTTGTGTACACCACCCAGGATATGGATATTGCATTGGAAACAATACCTGTCAATTCCACTTACCCTTGGTATATCCTAATTTATTATTCACAGTAATGACAAAGAGGAAAATGTCCCGCCACCAAACCTTTTGCATAGCTGTTCAAGAAAGCGTTGTCTCAAATAGAAAGCACTCGCGGATAACACAACCGTCCTCCAAAAGTGAAATTCATTTCGAAATTTCCTCTCTTACACATTTAAAACTGCGGTTCGAAAAATGCAGACCTGTAGATTCTAAGACGAGTACATCTAAAAGTACGAGATTTGCTCGCGCGCTAGCCAGCGTCATTTTGGCTGGAAAAGGTGTGAGCCGTCAACATTCTACTACGAGTTCTGGCGAAAACAAGACTTCAAATGTTGGACGTTTTATCATTTTGCGATCGGGAAAGTGTGTAACCTCCTTCACTAAAGATAATAGTGCTAACTTTTGTAGTGAAATATGGTAAAATGAAGCTTTCTGGGAAGTCTGTATTTTGAGAATACACGAAAAAACTTTCAACTCAAATCTCATAGTTGTCCCCCTCCTCTAATCTAGAAGTCCATATTTCTTGCGGTGAGGTGCTGCAGGGCACGGGGCGGGTTATTCTGGGAAGTTGACACCCATTGGCCCAAATTAGTTTCATCCCTTGTCTCTTTATTATGTCATCCGCTGTTATTCACCCGCAGTCATTACCGGTCATTACCTTCAGTGGTTTTCCAGGATAATTGCATAACACACTATATCCCAGGCCCAGTTGTTTGAATGCCAGTTAGCGCTAACCCAGGGTTAAATTTTAACCCAGGTTTCTTTTTCTTTTTATCAAAAGCACTCTCTCGGATAATTTTCTCTATTCTTTTTAGAGTATCCAATCATCAAATTGTAGGCAAAGAGAATTTAACTGAACTTGCTTTTTAAGCTCCAACATCTGAGTTCAAATTTCACACTAACCCTAGGTTACCCTAACCCAGCTCCGAACAACCCGGCCCAGGTTTATAAATTGATCGAATGATGGTTTGCTCGATTAGTTTACAGTATAAAAACAAAGGCAAGGTGTAGTATCAACCATAAACAATCACACAATCAACGACCAAGGTCACAAATCAACAACCAAGGTCACAAATAGCTCCTCTGCGCCCTGCACGGAAATTGCCTAGAATCTACAGCTTGAGGAAGACTAAAAACTTCTAGATGACAGTTCCATTTATGTACAATAAATAATAAATTCCCAATAAATTCTAGTACATTCTCTGCGATTTTCTGAAGTTCAGTATTTGGCATTTCAGTCCCTGGGTTAGGCTATTTTTCGTATAAAAACGAAACTTAAAATTTTCGCATTCGAAAATGCGATGGAAAGGAATCAGGAAAATTGTCACTTTCCTAAACCTTAAAACTGCATCATGAATTTTCGGGAAAATAATACTGAGGCCCTTGTAATTTCGAAAAGACTCAAGTTCCCTTAGGATGACCAAACAGATATAAATACTATAGCGCCACCTAGACTCATTTGTAGAGATCTAAAGGTACTCTGGATAGCCTAAAAAGTGTTTTCAATGCATTTAGGAAGAAAAAAAAACAAAGAAAGAGTGTAAGAAACACGTGGAAATGGCTCATTAAGAGTTAAACACTCTCAGGTGCACATAAGGCTTCTCATAGCAAGCGCTTCCGTGTGTTTTCGAAAAACCGAAAATCCCGATCCTCGGTCTTTCTTTCCTCCGAATCCAAACAGAAAAGCTCCTTACTCATGCTAGAAATCTTGTCGCCGCTATTGTCAAAAACTTTTGGATTACAACAAAACCGTCTCGAGAGGTACACTTCTTTTAAAAAGAGGAAACAATGATGAAAGGAAGATGTAAAAAGAGCTAACGATACTCTTTCAGACGTGGGAAATGGTACAAAGGATACTTCTCCCACAGTGAATTTGTTCATCACTGCTGCCTCGGAATTACTAAAACGAATTGAGAACCATCCTGCCGGTTTTAAAAATGGCCCATATTACTGACTAGCACTAAGTTTCTTTTTATAAATTTCCTCTATATGGAATTGAATGCTTTTTTAAAGTCGATAAAAAGGAAAATTCCTGGGAGCCTCTTCGCATCCACATATTCTAATAGATCATTCTTGGGCTATTGAGGTGACAAATATTTTGTTTAAAGGGAAAATTCAGCCCAACCAAATATTAAAGCAGATAGGTCTCAATAGTTATTACCTAAAATTTAAAATAACAATGAAGTTTAGAGTGCAAATAGAATTTCTGGCAAATACAAATGACTAAGTTGTATAGAAAAAAATGGTGCTTTGTTTAAACCAAAAGCAATAGGATCAGCATAGAATTGTACAATTTAGCGTTGCTAATTCACATGGATTGGATGTACCCTACTATTTAACTGCTTTACCCATCTTGCTCAATGGACCCCTATTAAAAAATGACCTCTCCCTAAACGAGGGTGCCAATGGGGGTACCCAGTTCTCAGTTAACTACTAATTTTGGTTAGCTGTCAACTTTCACTTTCCCGCAGCGAATATTATCCCATCATAGACCGAATTTTCGTTACTTCAGCAAGTCATTCACTTTTGGGGGTAGGCCCTATTAAAATCAAGGCTTAAATAACAAAACTGGACTAACATTTCTGGATTTCAATTGATGCAAAAAAAAGTTTTAGCTTAAAAATATAGCAAATAGCATGACATAGTCCCGTGATGCTGGTGGTAAAGATCCCGCTTTCTCTTCAGTTTATTCGCTTCTTATACTTCGTTGTCAAACACTGTTTGCACCGATGGGAGAGACATAGTTGAGACTGCTGACAAAGGCATGAAAGTATTTGACATGGGTTTGAATTCGACTTTTTGTGAGTGGATCCCACTTCGAATTCTTCCTAGTTCATTTAAGCGATTCTTTCACTGTGGTTCCAAAGTCTTGGGCGTAGTTCAAAGCACTAATGTTTTGTGTTGAAGTGAGAAATCGCGTGCAGGTTTTCCACCTGCCTTGTCAAAAGTCCCAGGGGATCAAAAGCTGAAAAAGACGGCTTATGCATGGAGTTATTTTACTCATTGTGCAACAAGAGCGTGTACTTTTAAAAGTTGCCCGATTGCCAGAGATATTTGACGATTCTGCCTCGTAAAGGTGAGCAAGACCCCTCTGACGCAGACTTGAAAGGTAACTGTACAGCAGATGAGGATTTTATTTATTTTTTTCACACTTAGCATTAATTACAGAACTATTCATTACATAAAATAATACTAAGAAGGAGAGGGGCACATCTAGATAGACTAATATTGTGCCCCTTTAGTAAAATTGTATATTATGACAGCGAAAAAAACTGACTTATACTAGGTTCCTTAGGTTTGTACAGAAAGATTCAATTACTAGACGATGTGATAATACACTACGAGTATGATAAGTACACTGCCTAGTACGATTAGATTGACAGCTGTCCAAATCAGACATCCGCTAACAATTATCACATGACCATCTCGCGGGCTCAGATGAAAGACCAATCGTTTTGCCCCTACATATAAGGTGATATAATATGTCACACTTACCATTTCAACATTAAAACGAAACTACGCCAGGCAGGGCTGTCAGTCGGCTGACAGTCGTTTAAAGTTATATTGGCAAGCCAAATTAAGGTCAATTGACAGCTGTCAAAATGGGACATGTGCAGACTACTATGAGAAAACCAATAACATGGGCTCAGGTACACGATCTGGCATTTTCCACTACAAGCCGGACGGATATGTCTTGCTCACACTCGTAGTCTTTTAATTCAAAAATTTGCTATTCTAATGAAGGTTAATTGGCAGCTGTCAAACTAAAGTATATGCTGACCATCATCACCTGACTGTATTGCGGGCTCAGTTTTCTATCCATTGAGGTCACAGTTTTTAGTTTTCTGCTGATATTTTATTTGATCACAGGCTCAATTTGAAGCCCCATTGCTTAGACAATCTATCCATCCTAGAAAATTATTCAATCACGTGACCATACACCGACCACCCAACCATCCGTCCGTCTGCACAGGCATACCAATGTTTAATCTCACACTTTCTAGCTAGTTTGGGAGCCTGCAACCTTATATTGTACATCCGTGTTTTGATCAATTGACAGCTGTCAAAATAGTGTTTCTGCTGATCAGTATCGCCTGACTGTATTGCGGGCTTAGGTAACAACCCACTGAGCTCGAGTGTTTTCCAAAGTTATCCGCTGACAAGTTGCTACTTCTCAAATGATCACAGGCTCACATTCAATTTTTTTAAAAAGTATATGAAATAAGTCGTGTTCATGAGCCACACTTTTAAAATTTTGATTTCGAACTGACCTTGGACGCGAAAATTCAACCAGCTTTTACATGCAGGGAAGGCAATCACCTTTGACTTTTCTCACTGTCACGCGTTGATCATGCTGTACGTCCAATTTTTATGTTCTGATTGGTCAAAATTTGACAGGTGAGTTCATGCGGAAAATTTATGCAGCTCTGGAAACTTGCTTACTGATGCTTACTGATAGCTGAGGCTGATTAAGTTTTGTGTCATCTTGTGATGTTTTAAACTGTCTTTTTCTACTTGATGTACAAAATGAAATACAGCTGCTATTAAGATGTAATATATCAAACATGAGATGCAGTGTTTCATCACCAGATGAAACACCGAGAAGAGAGTTGAAAATACGACGCGCAGCGGAGTATTTTTGACGAACTTCGAGGTGTATATTTCTTCTCAAACAAAATCATTTTTGAAGGAGAAATTAAGGATGCAAATACTAAGCAGTGTTTCATCCGATTTCCAAACACTCATTAAACATTAATTTCCTTTGTATTTTCTTAATGAATTATTAATGAGTTTGAGAATGTTCTGTAATTCATGGCACCACTTGTCAAAGTCATTGGAAATCTGATTTCGGATGGCATTGTTTTCAAAGATGAGCTTACTCACTTGCCCTTAATTGAGGCGTAAGAGGGTTGAAAAGTCTCAAGCAATTCTGGAACACTTGATGACCTTCAGAAGCAGCATCTTGACTGGTAATCCTGAGCATTTATTGTCTTTGATATGCTTCATTCTTTTAATGAAAACGTTTTATTATGTGGTCAACGCTATAATTTGTTGTGCAAAGGAAGCACGTGCTTTGATCGTCCTGGATATTAAATGACTGCAATTTATCTTGCAAAATTGTGAAAAACTGCAGAATTATAGGTTTAAATAGGGTAAAAAAGAACAAATTCTATCCGACGACTGTATGGTTAAAAAAGGGCCTCATAGTACTGTTTACCCGACACATGATGAGAAAAAGTATGTTTAGAAGGCTGGTTTACACGCCACCAGATTCATCGCCAATCACTTGTAAAGTAAACTTGTTGAACACAAAAATGCGGCCTGATTTTTTATTTTGGCCTCCCTTTTAGACAGAGGAATGTAACATGTAAATTCGCTGCCACCAAGGACTAACGTGGCGCGTGTTTCTTAAAATTATATTTCGGGGTTGTCCAGTTATCCATAGTCTCTCAAGTGGAGCAATGTTGGAGAGACTGGTGAGTGCCACATTATGATGCAACAGCTGATGCAAATACAACACACGAGTAGGTCTATTTGTTTTCCAGGCCTAATCTACTGTGATCGAACATGATTGCTATTTTTGGGTGTACAAATGAGACTATTAACTGCCAGGACTATTGCGACTACCGCACCTACCACGACTACTGTGACTACCAAGACTACCATAACTACCACGACTACTGCATCTACCATGACTACCGAAACTACCACGACTACCAGGACTACCACAACTACTGCGTCTACCATGACTTCCGTGACTACCAGGGCTTCCAAGCCTACTCTTACGACTACTTGCGGGACTATCAGGACTACCTCAACCCGTCTACCATGACTAGCGTGACTACCAGGGCTTCCGAGCCTACTCTTACGACTACTTGCGGGACTATAAGGACTACCTCAACCAGTAAGCAGCACAACCAGTGTTACCATCTTGTCTTCTCCATTGTTGACGTCAAAATCATGACGACACATTGCGCATCCCCATCCTTGTTATTACATGAATTATATCCCCATTGAAGAAGGGAAATATCTCTCACGGGAGACGAGCAGTTGAAAATAACCAATAAACACTTTTTTCGTGTTTCGTGGTTATTTTCCACATTGATTTTTCTTTAATATCGTTTCATATTCTCAAATCATTAAATCTTATCTTAAATCGTGAAAAAAGAAAAAACCTGGAAAATTCCTGCTAGTTATGAGGTAACGATTTTTTATAACTGGATTAAACACCTCGCAGCCAATCACTAGCGTTCTTGCAAATGGTGCATGTTGACTCCCCTTTTGCGATGTGGCACCTACCAATATCACTGCTAAGATAGTTGTACAGGTCCACCAACCATGAAGCGTGGAGAGGTTTCAGGGCTGTAAGTCTCAAATCAACGTTGACCTCACCATTAGCATCACCGTTTCCTGGGTTTATCTGCTTCTGTACCTTTAATAAAGTGCTTCACCTCAACGTTAACAGTCAGATCTAATGGCTAAAAAAAATGAGTCATATTATTGTGGAGAGCGCACTACATGGACTGACCTGTGACTGTTTCCCGCATTTTTGTAATTTGAATTTTGTGATGCCTGCCAGCAGACCATATTCTTGAGCGATTTGAGATTTTTGGTTCAATGGTTCGATGTTTCAATCAATCTGTGACCGCGGCGCTGTGCAGTCAGCGGTTTGTTTAAGCGAGTGCTTAGCTGCCATATCTGTTTTTCTCTTAGGAGCAACCCGCCATTTCGTTTTGTTCTTATGCAAGATCTGTGCAGAAATCGTAGTCCATCGGATGTTTGCTGCCTCTTTAAACGGCCTAAACAAAGAAACTAAAGGACAAAGAAACCCAGGTGCAGGTCCACCTTGTACTATACTTGAGGCAAATACTTCCCCAGCAACCTTAAAAAAAAAATTTTAATTTCTGAAGGACACATATCTCCAAAAATTTCGAATACTGTGGCAACTAGCTTTCGCACATACAGTTCTTGCCTTTTTCGGCCACAAGGAACAGAACCGATGTTCAGATTGGGTAAAAGGATAATGTCCTTTATCGCAGACTTTTGATTGCCTTTCACAGCTTTTGGCCTGGGTTGTCGACGGCGAGTGCTTCTCTTTGCTCACTCCACTGACTGAACTGTGGCACGCCGTTGTTTGTTGTTGATGTTGTGGTTGCTGCCAATCGAGACGCTGATGAATTTCTTCTCGTGCTTGGAAATAGATGGGCAAGTGTGTCATTAGCGTCTTCTTCACTACTTTCACGTTGACTTGCTGCTCTGGTTTATTCCCTTAGGTCATCGACAAGGCTAGATAAGCTGTCAACGAGGTCCTTGTGAGAGGCCATGTTCAGACGCTACCTTCGCTAACTCTCACTTTCCCGCGCTGGGCTGTGGGGATTGCCAGGAGCTAAAAGGGTGCACCTGCTGACCAAATAGCCAGAGGGCTCAACCACATGACGAGCGGCTGGCAAAAAAAGCGGGAAAGTCGGGTATTGCGTGACAAGTTTCATATATCGTAACAAGTTTTACTTTTTAACAAGTTTTATATATACTTATATTTTCAGCGAGAATATTTGTAACAAGTTTTATATAACCATGACTTTTATTTATAGAAAGACAAGTTTATATTTGCAACGTTTTATAAATTGTATGACAAGTTTTATATTTTAAGAAGTTTGATATATTACGTAACAAGTTTTTATATTTTAACAAGTTTTGTATATTTTGCAACAAGTTTTAATTGTGCACTATAACCTTAATACTAAAACTAAGAAGTTTTATTCATGAAGCAAAATGTTTATATCTTTAATGTAAAGGTTTACACATGGTAAGAAGTATTTTTGATAAAAACGGCATTCCATAGCTTAGGGACTGGTCATTATTTATCGGGGGGAGGGGCTGGTGCAATGTAAAATATGCCATGCTTGATTGTTGCTGACCCCCCTTTTACTTTAACATGAGTTTTGCTGACCCTCCCCCCATCCACTCTTGTCCTCCAGCATGCATGAAACAAAACCCAGGTGATTCGGGAGTCAACATTAGCCAATCAGCTTTGAGTATAATTTTATTTTAATGCCGCACACAATTCTTTGCGTGCCTAGAGCTTGTTCGTACGAACCCAGGCACGAACCTGCAGCATTGTCGCGGGTGGTACTGTTGTTTACATTCGGAGGCTTTTCCAGAGAAAGATTTGGCAGAGAGCGGAGTTGAGATTGACAACTGAGTCTTTTAATAACTGTTGACTTGTTAAAACGAAGAGCTAGAGAAGGATTGGATCTTACGGTAATCAATCCTACCACAGATGAGTGAGAGTTTTAATTGATCGACTTCTGTACTATGCCGTCAAATCCTGGACAAAATCGTCATCTCGTCTCGTCACAAATTCATGCCGTCACGTCCTCTTCTCATCTCGCCAATTCATCGAGTCAGCTCGTCGTCTTGTCAAGTTATCTCGTTGAGTCATCGAGTCATCTCGTTGTGTCGTCTATATTATTTACAAGTCCATTACTCGTATGTTCTTCAGTGATTCTTCAACTCGTCGTGTCGCACTTCAACTCGCCATTCTCTATATCCATATATCTTAGCCCATCGTCTGGACACATGGTCTCGTTACAAGTAAAGCCGAGTGGCCCCAGGGATGAGAATAAGAGGAGACCTGGACACCAAAGACAGGACAAGCATACTGTGCAAGCTCACCTGTTACCCGTGCTTTGAAAGATGGACGAAGTAAACGTCGTGAAAGATATTCTTAGAGATGCCTTTAATATCTAGAATAGATTAGATCCCTTCACAATCTTCTCAGTCTCAGTCTGGTAATCCTTCTCAACAGCAAAATCTTCCAGTCTCAACTAACAACGATAGCCTGTTATCCAGAGCTCAAAATAAGTTTAGGTAAATAACCTGAAATTATAGTTTGTTCATGGTTCAGTTTAGCCTCCTCTGCAGGCGTTTATACTTTCCTGTTTTAGAGAACGATCAGTGTAACCGTTGCAAAATGAGGTGCCTGCGGAGGAGGCTAGGTTCAGTTGTCAGTTTCTTTTTACTCTTGCATGCGTAGATCTATCAAGAACAAGTTCTAGTCATAAACATTTACGTCAAAACGACCTGAAAACATACACATCATGCACTAATTTATTTTATAACAAAGTTCAGATATAACACGCACTCTGATTGGTTGAGAAAGCGTGGTTTATGAGAGTATAGAACAAGGGGCTAAGGCTGTGACACCATCTGTCACATTGTAACCGCTGGTATCCTGACCAGCGGGCTTACCCCCTTGTTTATTAGGAGCATGCGCACGGAGCCTCGGCATTGGCGGGCACGAGGCCACCGTGAAATAACCTGAAGTTTCACTAAGGTTTTCTTTAAGTTTCCCAAGTGTTTGTAAGTCGTTTTGTTTCAGTTTTTCTTTGTCGTGCTACAGATTTCTAAAGCTTTCTAACGGATGTTTGGGATGATACTTGTGAGTAGATTCAGCCTCGTGTATGATTAAACGTTTTGTTGTTATGTTCATCGCCACGGCTATCATGTGCCGCCATTCATAGCCACAGTTATTTCACGACCTCATGGACTTTATGGATTTACAAGGATTATAAAAGTTACGGTGGTGCTTCTATTTATCTATAGTTTTGATCTGGTTTTACGGTTTTGGGGATATTTACGGTCATGGAAGCTGAAGGCAAGGAATTTGCGGCTTATTTTGAGGATGACAATTTGCTGAGCTTGCAAGTTTCGCGTTCACACTCCCCAACAATGGATACGGAACTGTTTCGTGTTATATCGCCGCTTCACACTCAGCCAACGGATGCAGCATCAGAAACGGAACTTCCTACTTCAGTAAAGGTTCAAGGTTCACTGAATATGGGAGCAAAATCGACGGTCAGTGATGCTGAAGCGCTAGGAGTGGGCGAAAGGAGAAAAATTCCAACGGATAAAGGTAAACAACACGAGTTACAAAGGTTAAAGGATCATAGAACTGTGGCGTTACGTCACGTAACTAGACAGATAAACAAAATGAAACCGCTACTTGCTGATCTTAAGAATTATGAATTTGTGTCAGTTGAAATGGAAGGTCTTAACAATTTGCTTGTTAAACTGCAAGATGCTCAGGATAATTATGTTGACGCGTTAGAAGATGAAACTGTTATTGTTAATGCCAATTCATGGTACGATGCTCACGATGAAGATGTCTTTAAATTTAAACAGTCTGTCATTGAATATTTGTCCAAGGCGAAAAGGCATCAGTCAAATGAAGTAAACTCTGTTATCTCTAGTGGGTCTCATCGCACAAGAAAGTCAAATCACTCTAAACGGTCCATCTCATCTTCAATTTCATCTAAAGCTAAGTTGATAGAAGTAAAAACTAAAGTTGCAACATTGGAAATTGAAGCATCATTTCTGAAGGAAAAGCAAGCGCTTAAAATGGCAGCTGAACATTTAGAGCTAAAACAGAGTTTAGCTCAAGCAAGGGAAGAAGAAAGGATTTATGAAGAAATGAAGAATGAAGAGTCAACCTTGGCACCTGTTCATACACAAAGTCCTCCAATTTGTACAATGCAATCAGGTAACTCTGCTGGTTTGGAACCAACTTCGCAGCAACAACTTGTAAGTTCTTTAGGCGTTACAGATTATCAACAGCCTTAACAAGCTAGTCCTCTTAGTGCATTTACGGTACCTCAGAAAGGACCCATTTACACAACACCGATAAATGCTGGTGCATCACGGAGTAAGGAAGAGACTACCGCCTATGCAGCAAAACCCCATGAACACCCCTCGAGTGTACATTCTTCATCATACCCATCTTTAGCAACGACTCCTGCTGTTACGTATACTGCTCCTGATCAGGTATGGTGTCTGCCACCATCACCACCACAAGGTTGTTCAACAAGTTTAAGAAATCGAACGACAAAGGTGACAAGAACCAACCTCAAGATAGACCTCGAGTTAGTAGCAATCACACTGCCATCTGCAACATAACGGAAGCTGGAGATGTGCCGATTAACATGGGTATATTGCTAGTCTGGTTGTTTCATAAGAGTAATCCAGCAAAGAAAATACGAGTTTATGCTTTACTGAACAATGCCAGCGGTGCAATGTTTGTGAATGAAAGCGCAGCTAAGGCTCTTGGCGTTGAAGGAAGTAGCACTGACCTCACTCTTACTACAATCCATGGAACACACAGCGTAACGTCGAAGGCCATTGAAGGATTAGTCGTAGCTAATGTCAAGGACGAGAGTGCAAGGTTAGAGTTGCCCAGAACTTTCACGCGAAACGTCATTCCAGCGGACCGCAGTGAAATACCACGACCTGATGTAATCAGTAGGATGTCTCATTTGAAGGATGTTAGTGCCGAACTTTCCCCCTACATGGAAGATGTTGAAGTGGGTCTTCTTATCGGATTGAACTGTCCAAGTGCCCTACGACCAAGAGAAATTGTTTACGGTAGAGAATCAGATCCATATGCTGTACGGTCGCTGCTCGGATGGTACATAAACGGTCCTCTCTATACTCCCTGTCAGAGTAGCATCTTAACGTGCAACAGAATTCATCTTAATCAGCAAGACACCTCATCCCCGCGAGGATATGTAGTCTCTCAAAGGACGGTTAAGGAACAGATAACACCGCAGGCAGTTGAACGAATGTTTGAACTTGACTTCTCCGAAAAGGAAAAGGGAATATCAATGTCGCGCGAAGACATCAAGTTCTACGAGACCGTGGAAACTGGTATCGTTCATCTCGAGGACTTGCACTATGAAATGCCCCTCCCTTTCAAACATAAGAACACTCAGCTCCCAAACAACTATGCTCAAGCTGAGAAGCGCCTGAACAGCCTCAAGAAACGTCTAATGTCTGATGACAAGTATTACACGGATTACTGCAGCTTTATGTCTGATATCATTTCGAAAGGGTACGCTCGGAAGGTGGATGACGATCTTAAAGATCAGTTGGGCAGAACCTGGTACCTGCCGCATCACGGAATTTATCACCCGCAAAAGCCAACGAAAATACGCGTGGTGTTTGATTGCTCGGCCTCATTCGAAGGACACTCCTTGAATGACAAATTGCTCCAGGGACCGGATCTCAGCAGTAACCTAGTCGGTGTTCTTACCAGGTTCCGGCAAGAAAAGTATGCTTTTATGGCAGACATTGAAAAAATGTTCTTTCAAGTAAGAGTAAGGAAGGAAGATCAAAGTTTTCTCAGGTTTCTATGGTGGCCAAACGGAGATTTGCAGAAGGAGGCCGAAGAGTATTGCATGACAGTACATTTGTTCGGTGCAGTATCATCCCCTGCACGCGCTAATTGTGCACTTAAACGCACTGCTGACGACAACGAAGATGAATATGGGTCAGAAGCAGCCAACACCCTAAGAAGGAACTTTTATGTGGACGACGTTCTCAAATCGGGAAGCACCGAAGATGAGACTATTAAGTTAGCAAAGGTTACCAAAGCAGTTTGCCAAAATGGTGGATTTAACTTAACCAAGTTTGTGGAAAACACAGAGCGTATCATCAGCTCAATCCCTCAAGAACACAGAGCAGAACAGGTGAAGAACCTCACACTTGGCCAGGACAAGTTACCTATAGAAAGAGCGTTAGGAGTTATTTGGTGTATTGAGTCAGACACGTTCAACTTCAGGATTGAACTTAAGGATAAACCTTGCACGCGGAGAGGCATCTTATCGACCATCAGCTCGATTTATGATCCCTTCGGTTTCATCGCTCCTGTAGTACTGGTCGGAAAGAAAATTTTGCAGGACATCTGTCACACTAATAGCTGGGATGAGCCAGTCGACGATGCCACCCGCAGCAGATGGGAAAGATGGCGAAATGAGCTGTACCTACTTGAAAGTTTGAAAGTACCAAGAAGCTTTAAGCCCTCGGAGTTTGGAAAGATTGTCCACGCAACTCCACTGTATGTCTGACGCTTCGACGTGTGGTTACGGTCAATGCTCGTATTTAAGGCTCGAAGACGAACACGGCAAAGTACAAGTCTCTTTTGTTATGGGAAAGGCGCGAGTGACGCCAAAAAAGACCGTCAGCATTCCAAGGTTAGAGTTAGCTGCAGCCTCAGTCTCTGTCAAGATTGGTGATGTTCTAAAGGATGAGCTAGAGTATGAGAACATTGAGGATCACTATTGGACGGACAGTAAAGTCGTCCTAGGCTTTATAAGTAACGAATCCAGTCGGTTTCATGTCTATGTTGCCAACGGGGTTCAACTCATTCATGATCACACCACCCCCTCACAGTGGCATTACGTCGAAACCACTTCAAATACTGCAGATGAAGGTTCAAGGGGTATGTCACCTAAAGACTTTGTTGAGAAATCACAATGGATTCAAGGCCCTGACTTCCTTAGAAAACCTACAAGCAGTTGGCTGAAAGAAAAGTCATACAAAGACACTGTGGACCCAGATTCTCCCGAAGTGAAGAGCACTAAGGTTAACACGTGTAGTGAAAGAGAGTGACGTCATAGTTGAGAGACTTCTCAGGTTCTCAAGCTGGCACAAAGCGAAGGTGGCTGTCGCACTATGCCTAAAGTACAAGAGGAAGCTCAGAGAAAAGGTCATGTCTAAAGGGAAGGAGTCCAGTGCTGGATCACCAGAACAAAGGTGTGTCAGTAACACCCCTGCAAGTGCAGAACTTAACGTTGCCAACTTACAGAAAGCAGAAGTGGAGATCATAAAACAAGTACTAAGACAAGCATTTCCGTCAGAAATAAGAAGTCTCCAAATCGTTTAAGCGAACGCTAAGTACGGTAGCCGGGAAGTGGAAAAGGGAAAGAAGGCTGTGCTGAAGAAAACCAGTACGCTTCGCAGGTTAGACCCCTTCCTAGACAGTGATGGTGTCATGAGAGTTGGCGGGCGAATACGGAAGGCGACACTATCGGAGTCACTCAAAAACCCTGTCATCTTACCAAAGTCAAGCCACATTACTGCACTGGTTATCAGCTACGCGCACGAAAGAACACACCACAGCGGAAGAGGAATTACGTTGAATGAGCTTCGTGCTAGTGGCTATTGGATCGTCGGTGGAAATTCGATGGTCAGGCAGTTTATTTCCAAATGCGTAACATGTCGTTACCTTCGAGGTACCGTGGGAGAGCAGAAGATGGCTGACTTGCCGAAGTGGCGCGTGGAGCCAGCACCGCCTTTCACCTATTGCGGAGTCGATTTCTTTGGCCCTTGGCACGTACAACGAGGAAGGTCCGTCGTCAAGAGATACGGAGCATTGTTTACTTGTTTTGCAAGTAGGGCTGTACACATAGAAGTTGCAGACTCCTTACAAACTGATTCCTTTATTCAAGCATTGAGACGGTTCATCTGTAGAAGAGGACCAGTCAGAGAAATTCGTTGTGACAGAGGAACGAATTTTATTGGTGCGGAAGCCGAACTCAAGAAAGCTATTGACGAGAGAGACGACCAAAAGGTCAAAGCAGAATTCCTTAAAGCCAAGATCGATTGGATTAAGAATCCTGCATCGGCGAGTAACTTTGGAGGCGTGTGGGAAAGGCAAATCAGGTCAATCAGAAACGTCATGAGTGGTCTTATTAGAGAGCATGGTAATCGTCTTGACGAAGAATCGCTGAGAACATTCCTTTGCGAAGCAGAATCTACAATTAATAACAGGCCTCTGACGGTAGAGACACTCAGCGATCCTCTTTCAGAGCCACCATTGTCGCCAAGTATGCTGCTGACAGGAAAGACAAGGCTCGTGCTACCTCCACCAGGAGAATTTAAGAGAGAAGACTTATACTGTCGAAGGAAATGGAGACGCACGCAGCACCTAGCACAAGAGTTTTGGTCAAGGTGGAGCAAAGAGTACTTACAACAGTTACAAGCAAGAATCAAGTGGACTCGGCCAAAAAGAAATTTCAAGGTTGGAGATGTGGTATTACTGAAGGAAAACCAGTCTCCGAGAAATAGATGGCCTTTGGGTAAGGTCGTATCCACGCATCCTGATGATCAAGATCGAGTCCGATCGGTGACAGTACTGACAGGTAATGGCTCCAAGTTGGAAAGGCCTGTTAACAAGCTCGTCTTACTTTTGGAGGCGTAATGTTTAGAGACTGGGATTCCCCGACGACGAGCCCGAGCTTTTATGAACGCTTTTTTGTAGGAAATAAGTTTTAGGACTGTTATCGAGATAGTTACAGTTGTTGTTAAAATGTAAGGCAAGGCTTACATTTTGGGGAGCCATGTAACCGCTGGTATCCTGACCAGCGGGCTTACCCCCTTGTTTATTAGGAGCATGCGCACAGGGCCTCGGCATTGGCGGGCACGAGGCCACCATGAAATAACCTGAAGTTTCACTAAGGTTTTCTTTAAGTTTCCCAAGTGTTTGTAAGTCGTTTTGTTTCAGTTTTTCTTTGTCGTGCTACGGATTTCTAAAGCTTTCTAACGGATGTTTGGGATGATACTTGCGAGTTGATTCAGGCTCGGGTATGATTAAACGTTTTGTTGTTATGTTCATCGCCACGGCTATCATGTGCCGCCATTCACAGCCACACACATCATGCGGTGGTTTTCAAAACTTCCACATTTTAAGGTTACAAATATACTGTTAAAAGACACAAATGGAAAGGGAAAGTTCAAAAGACTGCTCAGTTTTCTCTTTTCTGGGACTAAGGAAAGCTTTTGGGTATGAAATCTTCCTTCAAGGAATTCAACCTTGTTTTCTTCACGGCAGA
>OZ037777.1:21860342-21900342 GCA_964035525.1 Porites cylindrica
GCTGCTTTGTTTTGTTTTGTTTCACATTGCGTTACGTTCTGGTTTATACGAATTTAAGAAATGCATTGTTGTTCTAGTTTCACTCGGCTTTGGCAAATTAAATTTGATTAAAATGTACACTGCATGAATAGAGAAAGAAAATCGCATGAACTTTGAAAATGTAAATCACATGAGGTTATTTGTACCAGTAGCCTGACATTGTTCTCTTAAAAAAAACCTGTATGGTTCGCAGTTACTGGACTTCTCCCCGCTGCATTACTTTGTTATATTTTTCACATTACGTTACGTTCCAATTTATACAGTAATATAGAGATGTATTGTCTTTTTTTTCACTCGGCTTCTCTATACTGTAATCAAATTTGATTCAAATGTACACTGCATGAAAAGAAAAACATTTAACACCTTTTTTCCCCTTATTTCCGGTCACTTTTTCTCAACTCCCGATAACTCGAACTCCTGATAACTTGAACCTTTTTCAATTTCCCTTGAAGGTTCGAGTTATCGAGATCAAGAGAGATTGAAAAGAAATAAAAAATGTACATATATAAGCATATATCAGTTTAAGGTGACTGTTAAGATGTATCTCTAGGGTTTGCTTGTGTTGCTACGGATACAAACCTGATGCAATCTTGGCAATTCGCAAACACAATGTTTCTGCAGATTGAAAACCAAGATGGGAAGTTCCAGGGTAGTACTCAGAAAGTGGTGTTCCAGAAATATTACTACAGCCAGTAATTCCAAGATTTTGCTTAGCGAACTCCTGTGTTTTTCTTTGCTAGGGGCTTTTACTTTAAGTTGACTTTGGAATTTAGTCTCTCGAACTTCTGTCTTCAACGGTCCAAACTGGACATGTACATACTAGTTTCATATCTCCCAACTGACTTTGGTGTTCTGGGGCTTCAGGGATTGGGTAGGAGGATTTTGCAGAAGAATTACCCATTGAAGACCTCCTTTCCTTACCATCACCACAGCTCCTGCGGACAATTTTAATTTCCTTCCCACTTAATGGATGTTTAATTGTTTTCAGTTCTTTCAGCTGATCAAAAACTGCCCCTGCACATTTTTTCACTGTGTCATAATCATCACCTCCCAACCACAAAGCAACCGTCAACACTGTGCTCAGTAAATTATACGGCTCAATAATCTTCACTCAGACACTGATCTCTCCAGTGAAATGGCGAGACCATTTCAGTCAGGGAAAACTATCAGTGTAATCCATAATAATAATAGTGTCATTTGGTGCTGTTATAGCACTTTGCACACCTGCTTGACGAAGAAAAAGTGTTATGTATTTTTCAACATCAACACAGCCCACAACTACCTCGCCAAACTCGTTAAATTTTAGCCCAACCTTTTCAAGTGATTCTTGATGTGTATCACTGAGTTTACCGAAAATGTCATCCTTGCTGAGAACAGGGTTGATTCCCAGGACTTTTTCCAGCTTTTCCCCCCACTTGTTTCTTAAAACGTCCTGTGTGTCTTTTTGGTTAATGCCAAATTCGCCAACAACACCACAAGAAAAATCTTTGAAGGCAGGATAATAGGTTTTAAAAACCAATGGCATGAGGAATCCTCAAAAAAGGGATCCATTGTCTTGTTCCAACAACCATTCACAACAATTACTTTTGTTGTCGAGAACAAAGTCAATAAATTTCTGCTTCGGGTTTTGCAAGGTACAAGGTAAGGATATCCCTCAGTAAAAGAAAGTTACAAGTTCCGGAAAATGGAGACAAATTTGCTCTCTAAAAGTGACCAACTTCTGAAATACTTCCCCAGAGGAGGAGCTTCCTTGTAAAAAAAATCAACAGGTGGCACAACTTTGGTGACTCTGGGAAGAGTGAATTCTGAAATTTCTTCATCAGGCAAATGTGACATTGGCTCTCAAACTCTTTTGTCTCCTCGAATAAGGCTGTTCTCTGCTTAAAAACGTCTCGCTTATCTCCTTTGTTGAAATTCGATTGTGTGAATTTTTTAGAGATTCCGGTTTATGTGTCGGATACAGTGGAAAGTGCTCGTTTAAACTTTTTTTGGTTTTATAAAATTTTTCGCAGTTCAGAGATGGACTATGCAAGCGGATGAGTGTCTAAAGTTGAATAACATTTTCTTTTTCCTGTAGTACAAAAGCTATGCTCGGGCTGTACTGTATTTGCAATTTAGCGACCAAACATCGAAAGGGTTTTTAAATGGCATAGTTTGCAACACTGCTTTGAAAAATCCACCAAAAATGTGCCACCTGCGACAAAGTGGATGAGTTGAGTGAGCGTTTGATCAAACTCAACTTTCCTTGTGCTCGCTAACACAATCAGAATATTAAAAAAATCTGACTAAACAGCGACACACAAGAAACAACGATTAACACGATATCTTTAATACTACCTAAACATACAATAAATACCGTTAATAGAACATAACAGTACAAAACAAGGTGAGAAATTATCTTCATGCTTACAAGTTGGAATCCATGATTCAAAACTGCACTTTTCACACATCTCTTTCTTTTGAGTTTAAAACCAACCTGCTGCCCCACGAGACTTTTCATCCACTCGTATAAATACTTCCTATATTTCTGGTACCATTTAGAGTTCTACACGTGGTATAAGGTTGGAAAGAACTCAAAATTCTTTGATGAACGGTACTGGCACTACATTTGACCGACATGGTAGACAAAAACAAAACTTGCGAAAGCGCGCACACTGTTTCATGGGATACGGCATTAAACTTTTCTCCCCAGCCCACCGCAATGACGTCATCAGATCGCCTAGAAGTATGTATTTATCAAGTCACCATGTCCAACTGATAGACATTCTATTTAAAGCTACCTTAAATTTGGATTCAAGTTGCTCTTCGCCCAGATTGTGTGTAGACAATTGTTGTATTGACATTAAAGTTCTCGGTGCTGTCAATCATTTCTTCTTCTTCAGTCGACTCCTCTTCCTTTTCAGAGCTTGAAATACCAATCTCTGCAAGCACACAGTCTTCTTCTTCCTCTGAGTTGTCTTCTGATTCCCTTCTGAGTGAATCAGAAGATGACTGATTGTTGCTCTTCCCATCCTCCTCTCTCTCAATGCGTTTAGCAAGTTCTTGGATGATATTTTCTTTAATTGCTTTCAAATTTGCCTTTTTTGTTCCATATTTTCCAAGGTTATGGTGTGCTATATACTTATCTAACTCGACAACTTTTAATTATGAAAGGCTCCTCTCATGAAACATTTCTTCCCAGTCATACTCTTTGTATGTCTTTCTAGCTTCTTCACGTTGCGCAGCCTTATATTTTGATCTTTTTTCTTTCGTTAAGGATAAAAGTTTCATGTGATTGACATACATCTTGATGGCGTCTTCAGTAACCAAGTATTTCCGCAAGAAATCTGTGATGTTGTCAGGATTGTCCAAAAAATGAGTTATCTTCTCTGAAAATTGCCTTAAGCTGAACCCTTGGGTGGAAATCATCACCACGTCAACCAACAGTTGGGGTGTCTTTCATAGGAAGATAATGGAAACCAGGTCTTCGGGCATCGGGATATGGCTTGGGGATATGTTTTATGTCACCAGAGCAGCAAAAGTCATTGGAAACACAATATTCATACCTTTCACTCTTTTCCTTTTCGCAAGATCCTTTTAAAAACTTCATGTACATTTCTCCACTCTCACTGTTCTCACTATGATGCAGAATGTGGGGTTGAGAGGCTTGAGAAGAGAATTGATGTTGTTATGGACCCTAACAATCCTGCTGTTGCAGGCAAATATTTCAGTGAAGATTACGTATTTACGGGCTCTGACCTACGTATATTGGAAAACAACTTGAAAATGGTTCAAAATATTAAGACGTCCATCCAGAAGCAGGAGGAAGATGCAAAAAAACATCTTTGTACTCATTTCCCCAAAGCAGGGAAACTGCTTCCAGGGCACAACCACCCAAAAACATTTGATGAAAAACTTATTGGCAAACTTATAAAAGTTAAAGAAAGGGTGATAGAAATAGAAGAAAGCCTTAAGGAAAAGTTAGAGAAGACATCAAATATGTTCCAATATGCCCCCCATTTGAATGCAAAAACCAAAAAGCGTTCTCAGAAAGAGAACCAAAGGAAAGCCAAAAGAAGGAAAGTTTTGAGAAAAGCTGCCAACATACAGAAAGTGCGAGAGTTTATTTCGAATGCTTCTGCATCTGAAGTAATTCAAATCCAAAACCTAAAATTGGAAGCTCTATCTACATTATCATTGGGCACTTTCCATTTACGAAAAAAACCCGGAGATTTCGGTGGTAGCAAAAGTGGAATTTCCGATTGGTAAAAGGTTGTTCCATTTGGTCGTAAACCCCGGTACGTGGCTGGGTGCCCGACCGTGGACCTGGAACTGGTACAAACTACAAGAAACGTAAATGGAACACGACATTCCGTTCGGAAATTCCAGCCGGGAAAACGGGACCACCTTTTTAGATTTTCCACTTTTTCTGGGAATTTTCCTGTGGGACGAACCGACGAAACGTGTTCCATTTACCGCCGAACCGGAAATTCCGGAAATTTTGACTAAATGGAAAGCGCCCATTGTGTCAAGTAAAATATCAACAACTTATGTCTGAAGATAGACAACTGTCTACTGAAGCTGTAAACTTGATTAGTGAATATGTAGACAATTTTCCAAGAAAAGAAAACACTAACCTAGCACCAGATAATACTCTTGATGATGACAGTAATAATGATGATGATGATGATAAAGACGACGACAATATGGATGATGATGCAGACAATGATGACAATGGTGATGATGGCAATGATGATTATTAAATGCTGAGGACAACAACAATGATGATGGTGCTGGTTATGTTTACAGTAGAATTAATTTGTAAGTGTTAATTAAAGTTGTTGTATAAAGCTATTTTAATAGGCTGTATTTGTTGATGGCATCCAGATGCAGCTTTTAACATTTTTGCTGGCAAAACGTTTGCATATTTTTTAATGGCCCCTCCTTTAAGCCAAGCATAAAAAATGGTGGCCCACCCCCTATTTGCACCAGTTCGCTCTCCCGATAAATAATGACCAGTCCCTTATTACAAAGTGTTCATTTTCGGCATTATCGTTCGAGTATTCCAGTAGGCCAGTTTCATTGGGCTGCTACTCCAATGCCTGTTTTTGTTATTGTAGATGACTATACTTTTAAGTACTGAAACCAACTTAGTTTATTGGTTTTCCTTCTCGAGAGGTCGGCTCGTGTCTTGGTGGGGTTGCCACATTCTTGTGGCTTGTGGAGGATTTTTGTCCCCATCTTGCCTGAAGAGATGTTAATTAGTTAATTTTATCATTGGTGTCAATTAAAAACATCACGCTTGTGGCCATTTATCCCAAACAGTTGAGATTCTTGCTCGGGTCATGCGGAGCTCTAGATTGTTTTCTTAAATTCAGTTTGGGAAGACTCGTAATAAAAACAAACATGATGAAAAGATGGAATCATAATGTCATTGTACTTCGAGGCATTTCCCATGGCGGGGCCAAACCACCCCTCAAAGGGCTTATCAAGGACGTGCAATGTTGTTCGGGTAAAATCCAATATGGCGGCCCGTTTACGATTTTCTCAAGTCCTTCAACAACCAATTCAGCGTTGTAAACGGGATATTTTAAAAAGTGCTAAAAATGGTGATGATATAGGATGGGTTAGTAATTTTTTCAGAGAGCTTGAGGATGCTGTAGCTGTGTTCAATAGAAAATACGGTGATCACGAAGGAAGATTTTCAAAGGTGCAAAGACTGATGTCATCGAGAAGAATTGTTGCTAGATCCCTAAGGAAGATGCATGGCAAAGTTATTCGTCGGCTGCACACAAGACCTAGACTTGCCAATCCATGGCATGGGGAACTTAAAATGGATATACCGCTGGAGTTGTTTGAAAGTATTTCTCAAGACATATTGCAGCGCACAAGCTTTGGCCAACGCTACAGGGAAACGAATACTGAGATCATCTTTGAGATATCAGATCTACGAAAAGCAAAGTATCTATTCGCAGAATGGATTTGGATGGCTTTGAGGTCGACCCTGCTGATATTTTAAAAAAGCGTATGTCAACTTCAAGTAACAACCTTGAGAGATCTGAGGTATTGGCTTCAACTGACAAGCCCATGGAGCTTAAATTTCACAAGACAAAAGAATTATTGGAAGTCAGTTTTCATTATGGATACTGGAATCCAAGCAGCATCCCACAGCACTGAATAAAGCGGAGTTGACACTAAACTTTTTTATTTCCTTTATTGTGTTGAACCCTTTAAGCCCCAATATCAACATTCAAATTCTCCAGACTTGTCTGTATATTTTGTGGTTCAATTTTACCCTTGGTTTAAATTTTATTTTCTTTCGTTTTGGGGTATGGTAATCTATGATATATGATATGAATTCTCACAACTATTTCTCTTGATTGTGCTATGATATTAGTAACTGGGCTTGTCATAGGCTGGCCTAGTTTATGAAATACCTTCGATTTCTCTCCGGAGGTGTGTCCTTAGCGATTTGTGGTGGGGATGTGTCAACTCATTCCCTAAATCCTGACTGTGTACTCTATTTCAGATTAATATCTGTAAGGCAAATGTGAGCAAGAACCCACCAGAAGTTTTGCATATTTGTGTGCTCAGTAAACGCTCTCTATCAATGATTAATCAAGCAATCTGGGGACATATTTCTGGGAATTATTTGTGGGGTGTGTTGTTCGGTTGGCCAAATCTTTACTCTAGATTTTAAATCAGGTCAATACCTTTAAGGCAAATGTAAGGGAGTACTCCCCTCAGAGAATTTCGTTATTATGACAATAAACACAATCAATTATTAACTTGGTAATAATTATCAATAATTATTGCAGTGACTGTTGAATTCTAAAATAAATTTTCCATGCAGATTACTGATTTACTAACTGTTCGATTCATAGTAACTAATAATTGCATGTATTGCATTCATTTCTTGTTTGTAAAGAAACTGAGAAACATAACAATAGCTGAGGATGGTCTTGTGACTTACCTCATGGCAGAGCCAGCTGTTATTTAGCCTCCACCACTTTCTCCTTCCTAGTGATTTCCATTTTAGAGTTTGTCCTTGCAATGCTAGGTTTCCTGTGGGTAATGTCATGGTTACCACAATCTTAGAATTTTCTGCAAGCACTTGATATTTTTATAATCCATTTGCCAGACAATGGCAAAAAGACCCAATTACAGTCATGATGTATCATGTTATTGTTTAAATTTGTAATAATTTATTTTATTGGGAGATTTCAACAAGAGATGTAGTTATGACCAGGCTGACTACTGAAGTTTATGCCCACTTAGGGGTCTACAGTCTAATAGGGCCACCCTTCCGATATCACAGCAAGCTGGTTAAACTCCATACAAATTTCAAGAAGAAATGTTACAATTTAATTTGCATTAGGGTACTGAAATGCTTTTGGAATCAGTCAACATTGAAACCGGAACAGTTTGTTTTTGTTTTTTGTATTTTTTTTTTATGGATTGGGTGCAATTCAATTCAGTGTTTTACCAGTAAATGCATTATATACCTCTTTCTCTTGACTTCTCAAACTCATTCATAATTCATCAAGAAAATACAAAGGAAATTAATGTGTAATGGGCGTTTGGATATGGCAATGAAACACAGCTCTGTTTTGCATTTCTAATTTCTCGGTCAAAAATCGTTTCTTTTCCTAAGCAATATCAAATATTCGACACAGTGTTTCATCACCAAATCAAACCCCTTCATTCGTTAAAAATACTCCGCTACGTTCTTTTCTCGGTGTTTGATCTGGTGATGAAACACAGTGTCTCATATTTGATAGGTTACTATTAAGTATATTACTGGTTGTTTTAGCCTTAATGTCAAGTGTTCATGTAGCTTAATATCTTTGCTGTACCATCAGCCACACTTCTTTCACTGGTTGCATTATGTTACTGCTACAAATGGTGCATGCATCATCAGACCTCGATTTCTGCAGACCACAAAAGCAGTACAAAGGATTTTGTGTGGCAACCCTCTTGGGCACATAGGAATCACTTACTTCACCTTCCTCACAGCGGTAAGTGACACTGTAAGGGTCTAGCTCTCTCAGCCATACCAGTGAAATGTACTCATGTCGAAATACTGTCCACCACCTCTGGTTTTTGTCAACATTGCAGGTATTTTCCACATAACGGGCCAGTTTTATGTGTTTCACCTCTCGCCCTTGCATTGTGTTCAAACCAAGTCCATACCCACTTTCCTTGAACAGTTGCTCAACATGGTAGGGTATTGCATACCCTGTTATCCAGGTTGTAGGATTTGCCCCATCATGAAATATGCACTGGGTTGTGAAATACTCATTGCAACAGGTTTTCATTTCTCCCAGCTGTTCTTCTTGTAGCCTTACCCTGCTGTACAAAGCTGCAGCTTCCCTTAATTGCAAAGCCTGAAATGCCATTGCATGAGGTTTGACTTCTGAGGAGTTGGTAAGGTTAGGGATACTCAGAAGTTCATGGATCAGAAGACAAAAGTTCCAACTAAATTTTTTTGACTCCAAACCAGTAAATCTGTATGAAAATGTCAGCCCTTTTTTTCTCTTCTCAGACGACCATCGAGCAAAACTGTTGAACAGTCGAACATACTTCAGGCTTTCTTTAACACACTTGCAGAATTTTATAAGAACACAAGAACTTGGAAGTTCTGATAACAGAGTTGCAGCATTTAACTGATTACATGGAGTATACTGAATAGCCACGCTCAAGATGGCTGACCACTGCTGCCATACGTTATTGGTGTTATGCAAGGGCTCAGGTTTGATGATGTCTACATATTTTCCAAGAGGGGGAGGAAACTCCTGTCTTGACTTGTTTTGAGAGATAAACTTTGTTACTTTACTCCTTTGCTTTCCACGTGGATCTTGTAAACTCTTCTTGAAATCCTCTACTTTTTTCGCGACTTTTAACGTGGTTGCCAGGTAGTATGGTTACCACCTATAGAGCCACCAATAGTGTTCTTGTTTGTCTGATTCACATTTGCAAAGGGTGAAAAATCTGTCGCTGCGTTGTTTAATTCTCCAGAAAAGGTTGAAATCCACTTCATATCTGAGGGAATTAACTTAAATCTGAACTTTACCTGGTCACCCTTGGGAGTTGTACAGCTTTTATTCTCTAATTTTTCCATTTCTTGGGTGAGAAGCTTTGTGTAACCTTTCATCAGAGGATGTTCTTCAACACAATTTGCTCCTAAAAGCAAATGATTTTCATTGCAGCTCTGAACCCTGTTTAGTAAATTTAAGAAGCTCACCAGGTATGCTGTTGAAACAAAATGTGCTTAATACAAAATTTGTCAGGTTATAGAGGAATTATAGAAACATTTTTGTCTCTAAAATACAGATAATCTGTCAATTTTTATGCATGCTTTATTTTTAACTTGGACAATGTTTATACGCCATATATTAACTGAGGAAACATAAGTTTCATGCTAGTGGCACATAAAAAAATTAATAACTAATTCACACCTGGACTTAAAATTAGAAAATAGTCCATCTAATATCTGGGAGGGCAATTGGGCAGTTCAGTTATTTTTTTAAGATCCTATTTATTTTCATATGGCATGAAATTAATGAGTGCACGTCACAGTTGAGTCACTGGGTACCAAAAGTATTATATTGTATTATGAAAACAAACAAAAAACTGTCAACTAGTTATCACTAACTACAGTCTCAGTCAAAATGGTTGGGACAGTTTGGGGTCTCCTTGTCCCCTCAATGTTGGTGCCCAAGAGTTGGTGACCAAACCGCAATAAACAACTTTGAGAGGTACGATGGGAGCATGAGAAGGAAAAAACAGTGTTTGCTTAAAGTGTCCCAACTATTTTATCTGAGACTGTGTCGGGGAGGAATTTGAAGGTGTGCTGACCGATCCAGAGGTTAATCTGTAGGTCGGTCATAAGCGATGGGCTTTTGGTTTATTCGGCGTCCATTGTGTTTCGCGAACGTTTCTATAGCAGTGAACTAAGTTATTTGGGCGTAACAAAATAACACAAAGAATGACCAGTTCGCAGAAATTTCTTGGGCAGAGTAGAGTATTGGAAAATAAAAGGAACTGAGTGTGCACTAAACCGTACACAAATAGCTTTTAAGTGGCTGATTGATAGCGTTACAATATAGCATGTGCATACTATCTGTGTAAGATTTGGGGTTTTCACATACGGAGAGTCACTCGAATGTGCCACATTTCTAGAGAAAATGTGGGGAGAATAATAGAGAAGGCCTCTTTGCCAAGAAAGAGTGTAGGAACAAGGCCCCAAGGGACACCTTTCTAAGTTAAGGGCAAGAGGCGAAAGACAGCTGAAAGAGCGATTAAGCGATCTCGACAGAAAGGGGGAAACTTTTCCTCCAGGGTGGAGGAAAATGCAACAAGCCAGGATTATTCCCAAGACGTATCAGCGAGAACAGTATCCCGCTTTCTAAATTTCTAAAGATACTATTGACTAAAAGCTTGTAAAAAGGGTGTCAGCTGCAATAGTGTAACTGTTTGGTCCGACGCCAAAATGTTTGTTAATGATATTCCAGGCTACTGCTGTAAAATCAACAACTTTTTATAAGTTGCTTACAACGTATGTTAATTTGGCCTTGCGCCAAATGGTGACATCGGTTCTCATTCTTAACGCCAAATATACACCTTCCTGAATAGCACTAAAACAAACTACTGTGCCATAAATGTGGGAATTGAGGTACAAAACATGCATCATATCAAACGAGGACAACACCTATCCTTAAAACATCTAAAAAAGCGCTATACTTGACGTGTACACGGGTCACCGTACATTAATTCAATTAAGATATTTATAAGTTTCTTTCAGCGAACAATCGTGTCACCATGATCAAAGTCTTAATAACTTGTCTTACATGCCTTGGCTATTTCAATTAGGTGTGAAAGAACCTTATCCTTTTCTTTCTTAATCCATTATATATACCACAGAAGTCTTAGAAAACGCCCTGGATAGTATGGTGACCCGTTCAATCGTGTCTCCACCGGTCCAAGATATTAGCGGCAAGATACACAGCCTGTGAAATAATGCGCGTAGTTTTGACTCATGCGTTGTTCACTCTTTAAACCCAATACGTACAAAGCTTTTTTAATACCTTGGAATGTTGTAATTAAAGAAACAAAGACTTCTTTCCTCTAACACCCGTTCAATTTAATTGGGACTCGTTCAATATAATTGGGACTAATTGGTGTTAGCTGTTATTGCCTGTTATCAGCTATTAGAGCCAATCAGGATCAAGATTATCTTTGGCTAAGAGCTAGTCTAATGTTATCAGATAACAAACCCATTAGATCCAATGGCAAGCTTGTTAGTGAATAACGGGATAACAGCTAATAACAACTAATAATACTTCACCCATTATACCCAATCACAAGTTTGTTAGAGAATAACGGGATAATATGCTACATTCCACAAGTGTGAATTTGCCCCGTGAGGTAAAAATCTATTTCATGACAAGTCAGTGCATCATTCTCGAGTACATACTGGAAGGTTGCACGCATATATGCACATTTGATCCATTAGCTGCCGTGAACTCATCCAAAAATCTTTTGGTTTATTTATCATGTTTTTGAAAAACGTCAAAATTTAACCTTTTCAAATAACCGATAGGCTTTTTAACCCAGTACCTACGAAACAGTGGAATGTTCAAGAATAGAACAAGAAAATCAGAAAATTACTTTATGATCTCTGAAGAAGCGTAGCTCATAACAAGCATGCAACTATCCAACGATCTCTCGATAACAGATCAGTGATACAATAGTTGTGAATAGGAAACAGAACAAATCAACACTGCCCAGAGGAAGTTTATCAGTTATCAAGTGACAATTGCTGACATTCCAGCCCATTCCTGCACGCAAATTTCTTAGACAGTACACTAACACATTTATTTTCTTAAGTTGAAACGATCTTTAGACTTCCCTTTATTTCACCTTGATTTAACGATGAAATCTGTTTAGAATAAAAAGAAAGACGAACTTGACGTCACCTAAGGAAAAACCACCGTTTCCGTTTTTCATTTTGCTCTAAGCATCACTTTTTAAAGACATATTTATACGTAAGATGTATTAACTTTTATACAGAAAAATTTTGAGGCCAGAAAGGTTTTACTCTGACACGTTTTGAGAAACATTTTGTTTGACCGTTATTCGGCGATCGATCAGATTTAAAGGGCACATTTTTACGCGCCCTAAAAAGTTGTTAGAAGAAAGTAGCGAGTATAAGTTATTTAGTCATACGGCGGCGAGACTTGACTGAACGCAAAGAGAGCGTTACAATCTAATGGCATACGGTGAGCGACTGCAGGCATCTCATGACATGTCGACTTTGAGATAACTATCAACGGCTTTGAATTCTTTCCATGCGCGAGAAAACAAAAAGTATGCAGACAGGACCAACGCGGGAATATGTTATGGCGATAATGGCCGATAATCAAGGCACCATCAATTGTGATGAATGGTGAACAAATCTAATCTTTTTGCTGAACATTTTAAACGGTATTACAAAACAAACGCACTCTCTATTTGAGTCATGCTTGTCACAAAACTCTTTCATTTTCCCATTCATATTAAACAATTACTTTCGTTATCCGTTTTGGCGCCAAAGTCGGTTCCTTTGCGCCAACTTTAATTCTCGTCACGTCCACTGGTGTGAAATCGATGTAATGGAAACAGAAGCCTGTTCGAAGGTGCAGTAGAAAACTCAAAGTTTCTTACGAAAAGTTCTCTTAAGAATCGACATATTATAATGCCCCCCCCCCAAAAAAAATAATATAAACCGCTTACCTCAGGTGTTACTTCATTTTCATCTAGAAGAATATATCACAAAAAGTATCATGATGTTATGTATCCCTTCGCGTCCAGCAATGGCCTTTTTTCTCGTCTCTCTTAATTCCGCAAGTGACTTTCGTTTACGACACCTTTCGGAAGTAAAAATTTCGATCGAGGACTACGCTTTCTACTCTCATTTTTGGACTTGCCCCAGAGCAAAAGATTTCCCTAGGAATTCTCCATGTTCACATGAAAGGGCGACTTACGTGGGAGAGTGGGTACGCACACAATAGCCCTTTCTGCTCTCGTTAACTTTGACAACTGGCTAATCAACATTTTCCGCCTGTACTCTCTTCACTATTTGATATTGCCGTATTCTTGCATTTAATCAATTTTGTATATACATTGTTTTATTCAAGTAAGCATGATTTAAAGTATACTACATATTATTTTAGACTTTATTTTTCCGGGCATAGAATTTGCTGACAGTAAGAAAACCGTGACTCCGGCTTGAAATGTCAAGCGGGCAACATTTTTCGGCTTATCTCTGTTCTCCCGCAATCGCGAATTTTGACAACTTTTCATATCAAATGTTTTATTCGCGTGAAATATGCTACGATAGATCACATTGATTAAAACGAATAGTCATTAAGCGTTCTAATGGAAGTAAAACCGTGACTTATCGTGAATCAGTGTGTAAATATAGGTACAAAAAGCATTATACATAATTGTTCTAGGTCCACTTTGCAATTTTAGCACCTTAAAATTTTCTAAAAACTTGCAACAAAAATTATTTTCAGATTGCCATACCCACAAACAAAAGAAAAAAAACTTCAATAAACCAACCGTAAAAATTGAAGCGCCAACATATTTTGTAGAGTCTTTTAAATAATGCTATGCCGGGCTAACAAAATCATAAATCGGAGGTAAGTGTCTCGGGTTACAACCACCTTTATTAATGGATAAACAAATCTAGAAATAGGTGTGCATGCTTGACTTTAACTATGGTAAAGAACATTTCATACGTATTCGGGCTGGACAGATTCAGCCACTTACAACACCGGCTCATTTTTAACCGGCCCTATGCGTCTTCTTCAGTTCCGCAACATGCACACAGAAAACGCCAAAAATACTCCAAATACAGGGAATAGATACACGTCTTAGCCTAACTTACGTGCTTTCTTCGCCAAAATATTTGCGACAAAAAGCGCGAAATTTACTTTTTATTGATGTCAAGTTTTTCACTTGCACACTCTTACTATCGTCAATGACCTCTACATTGCGAAAGAATATGAATTCTGGCGCTACTTTATCCCAGTCCTTTTTTTGAGGCCACTGGAAAATTCCGTTTCTCTCTGTCAGAAACGTTACCCCCACTGTTTTAACAAATTTCTTTTCTATTTTGCCTACATAGAAATTTCTTTCGTACGCCACGGCAACCCACTCTTTCAGCACTAGTTCTTGAATGTTGTAATCCTAGAACAAACAAAGGGAACTTACTTAGTGTTGGGTTTGACACATTAGGAATATTGACAAAATAATGGGGTGGATGAAAGAAATGCGTCGTAGGGAAGGAAATTGATGCATATTTCAAGCACATTTCTACTGATTTCTAGTCCCTCCTTGATCCGTGAATAGATATATATTTCAAAAGTTTGAATGAGTAAGTTACTTACCCATTCGTCTTGGAACTGAGGCTCTGAAATTGTTGCTGTACTTTCCGCCTGAGCTAGATAGAAGCAAGAAAAATAAAATGTCAGTGACTAAGTATTAACACATTGAACACAATAACAGCAAAAGCAAATTCAGTGTAACTGATTTCGTGACAAGAATGTTTTACCTCTTTTTTTCCTTTTAGCTGTGGTTCGTGAATGGTTATCCTGTAAAAAACAAAGCGTGATTAGCTTAGATATTGGTTTTGACAGAAAGTTCAGGAAACTTTCAGCTGGGCAATAGATCAAATGCAGTTGTACTGTAAAGTTCGTACCTTTGAAGTACTCGAGTCATCGTCGGTCTCAAGGTGTCGAGTGGTTTTGTTTTTCTGTAACTGCAAAAAAAAAAAATGCAAACCTCAGTGATGGTTTCTTGATCTGATAACTGCTGTACAGCCAGCATGAGTCTTTTTCGTGTCAGTTAGTAGATATAATCCTATTTTGCATTACTCACGCGACGCCGTGAAACAAATCTGTAAGTCAAGTCATTGTAAGTTTTAAGAACACTCTATAGTCGTCAATCTCAAACAAAAATGAACTTAGCTATATATTAGTGTATTACCTTCTTTTTAATTTTTTTAGCCTCTGTTCTCAGCTTCTCTGCTTGTGTTAATCTCTGGGATTCACTGTTCATTTCTATCTCGGAATTCTTCAAGAATCAAAAGACAGTACAATTAATACAAAAGTACAACTTGTTTATGAGCATTTTATGCTTGATTATTATCGTTTTCCACACAGTACGAGGACTGTTAGACAATAAAAGAGAGGCCTGCGATGTTTTATACCGTAGGTGAAAAATATATTTATGTATCTATATTATTATAATATTACCGCTTCACTCGAAGACGAGCTAGAGCCAGTGCTTTTATCCCTTGGTCTCTTTTCAGCGAAGCCCTATATCCACAAACAAAACCGAAATGAAATAAGTGTACATTTCTTGGTGAAAGTATCGCATCAAGAGAATATGTGTTGTCTCGATTTTACATGCATAAGACTGTTCTACGTCTTCTGGCCGGCCTTTGAACATTATTAGTGGCTACAATTGTTTTAATTAGTAATATTTCCTTTGACAATAAAGGGAAAGCAGCTACACTTTTTGATATCCTTTGCTGATGTTTCTCAAACAAACTTACCTTGGGTGTGCTTGTCTTTAAGGTTGACGTCGTCTTCTTCTGTTCCGAAACATACAACAAGAAATGTAAAAACATATTAATTTTCTTTCTAGTTTCGTTACTCATGATTTCCAAAATAATAAAACTTACCTTATTTGCAACTTGTGCAAGAAGAACGTTATCATCGTCTTCGTCAGTTTTACTATCGTCGGAGCTGGTACTTGTGTGTTCCAGGTCTGACGACAGACACTGTGGAGACAATGATACACAAAATTTGTCTGTTCGTCTTAAGTCAGTTTCGTTTCTTGTTTTTAAGGTCAGAATTTTGCTTGTATGATATAAACTGCTTTCAAAAAAGAAAGAGCCTCACCACGCGGAACAAATAACTCCAGATTTCAAACTACCGGCAGTCTGTGCTAATTTTTTTCTACGATAGAGCTCCCACTGTCTAATCTCTAGAGGATTCCACTGATTGAATATTAGAAATGACTGAATACATGTAATACAAATAATAAAATTAAAAAATAGATAAATTAATTATAAGCATGTGGGGGACTCCCTGTGACACATGCCTTAGTTGAGTACAAAGGATGCTACTGGATGGGGACTTTCTAACGACCTAATTGGATCAGTACCTCTCCTGCTGATGGCAAGGAAACGTCGCTTGCGCTATGAAGGCTCTGATGGCTTAGAAAGCTTGCTCCCAGAGAATTTTTTTCGTCTATCAACGCATCGACGTCATTTCTATACTGCTGGAATTCCTAGTAGTAAAGGAACAAAAAAATCATAGCTTTATCTATTTGGATTCTTTAAGTAAAACAAAGGATAAACACTGCAATTTTCGCCTTTTCAAATTATACTGCACCTCTTCATTTTCTCTTTCGAGAACCTTTATTCGCCTTTGCAGTTTTTCTGCTCTACTTTTTTGTTTGTCTCGCTCCTCTATGGCCTACAAATTGAACAAACAAAAAAGTATGGGTGAACCATAGTACGGTATTAAAATGCGAGTCTCTGCAAAACATTGAATCCTGTCACTACTAAAAAGGTAGCATTATGTTTTCTTTATGGGCGTATGACGAGAAAATAGTTATATAATGGGATGGCTATCCTGTTTTCGCTGCCTTGCAATTTAGTCCATAGAAAACATGGCAGAATTTCGAATCATGCTTTATTTTAATTACCTCCTCTAATTTCGTTCGAAGGTCTGCATTTTGGCTCTTTAAGCGTGAGATTTCTTCCTCAAGCTAAGGGGATAAAAAATTAAAATGGCAATCAATGTCATTCCTGTCATGCAGGCATTTCGCTTTCGTGCACAACATTCTGGCATTTACCTCTTTGATATTTCCGTCGGAGGGCCCTTGGCTTTGTTGAACGTCCTTTTCACGCTGTAGAGTAAGAAAATACTCTGTTTAGACATCTAAATTGTTTTTTTTTTCACCAAACAGGTTTTGAATGCAAAAATTGGATTTACTACATGTATATGAGATAACATAGAAGCTCACCCTTCGCCGTTTTGATTTTAGATCTTTAAAGGATATTCGTCCTTCCAGAAGGTTACTTAAAAGTTCGAACTGATCTTTTTCATGTTTTCCGTATAGATCGATGAAATCGGCTTGCGTCACCTTCACTTTCAAGCGTTCAGGCATTTGGGTCACAAGATTAAAGCATCTACGTGATAATTTGGCAACCATCATGTAATGACTCATATTATGCTACGAAGCAAAACAAAATATATGGCAAGAACGCGCAGATTAGTTAAATGGTAGCTATTAAATAAAACTACATTTCAGTTCGTAACAAGTTACTTATGTCCTTACATATATATTATACACACGAGCTACAACGAGCTAGGAATGAAAGATGCATCGACTGATTTTGTTTTCGTTATTTTCACGTTTCTTATCGTGAAACTGCGCGCAAATTACATCCAGATCTAGTACCTTTAAAAAGTTAAGGAAAAGGAAATCGTAGAAATTCTAACAAATATTCTGACTGCCGGGTATTTAGTTTTATATTTTTGACAACCTTCGGGGGTCTGGCCGGGGATATAGCCACAAAGTTAGAAAATATATAGCAGCCCTCAAGTATTATTTCAGAGTTATAGCTTTAAACCTACATTAAATTGTAAAGTAAATATACTTACTGGTTTCCATTCTTCAATGACTGATTTTCTCCACCTTGAATAAACTTCCCCTTCAGCCGGTGGTTCCTGTGAATCCTCGATGCCGCCGCGATCATACAACTGTTTCCTAATCAGTTTTACTGTCTCAATGAAATCGGCAGGTCGACTTGAAGATCTAGTTTGAGATCGACTTGTATCTAAGGCATCGGGTTTTGGTGCGATGTTCCTCAGAGAGGTTTGTATCTGCTGAGGCGGGAATGTCATTAACCCGTACGGCGGCAAACCGTAGGGGAAAGGAAAGTATTGATTAGGTGGACACATGTGTGGATATTGAAGTCCCATTGGGTAGCCCTGAGAAGGAGCTGAGAAGTTTTGGGGGTATGATGGAGTAGCCGAAAACGAACATGGTTGTGCAAGTTGCATCACAGGTTGAAAAGTTTCAGTTCGATGCTGCTGGCTTGAAACCACTGGTGTAGCCTGTGAAGGAACAGACTCTTCCAACACGCCATCGGAATTTTCCTCATCGCTTAGATTATGAAAGAATCCGTCAAGTCTACTCATATCTGAATAAATCGTTTAACTGAAAGTTTCGACCGAATTAGTCCTCAGCAACCCGCAATATGTTCACCACTGTGACACGACGACTTTTGTATCGTGAAGCCCAAAAATGTTCCGTGACGGTTGCATGCACGCAACTAAAAGATGTCAAACATGGCCACGGTGAAGCACGCAATTGAAAGATGGGTGTAAAAGGACGGTAATCGGTTCCAGTGCTATATGGCATTTTACATTGCAGTGAGTCTCTTAATAAATCATGAGTTACTAGGAAAAAGCGGCATTTATTTTATCGAAACTCTCCTAGTTACTTTTTAAGTTTCTCGGTCAACCTGACAAAAAGAAAGAATCAGTCAGTTTGCAACAGGCTTGATAGGGTCTGATAAAATGGAATAGTAACATGACAACCAAACAAGGGGAGCAATCATTTTCCAGTGGAAGTCATAATTTCTTCTTCCGTTACAAACAGAGGAAAACTATGCTTCATCAGCCGGCGATCTAGATCGAAAACAAGCAGTTTTATCGTGCGATACCTTAACCTATTTTAATCTACAGAATCATGTTAGGGTAGCATTCTGGAGTAATTGGGCATAGTTTAAGAAACTTAAGAAAAGAGGTTGAATTATGGCCGTCAGATCATTGAAGATTGAAAAATAAGCATCTGTTTGCATACGGAGAAAACCATTCAAGGTTGCCACACGCCGCAAGTTCATGACACGGGTTCCGAAAATCAAAGACAATAGGTCTTTTTCTGCCGATCGCGCATGGCATTCCTTCTGCCCATACAAAATTACCTGAGTAATTAAATCTTGCGCGCCTTTTATTTAATCGCGTAAATGTGCTCACGTTTGCATTTCAAATCAAGTATTCACTGCCAGGTAGGCTATACTAATGACAATGATATCTTTACTCGTTCTTTTGTTGTTTGTTGATGTACTCTTTCTTCTGCCTTTCTGAGTGTTCAATGTTTCCCCTTTTGGGCGGGATTTCTCAGAGTACCTTGATTATCATTTCAGCGCGCTCTCATTGCCGTCCCTACCCCACTATGGTTAGTTTTCAAATTCTAATTTTGATTGGTTAATCCAGAAAAGGCGGGCTTTTTGTATGCAATTAAGAAACAAAGCGGGAAAAATGCTGAATAAAAACCGAGAAGGAAATCCTATCAACCATTCTATCGGCATTCACCGTTAAAAGTACATCATGGCTTTCCTTATCGTTTTTCTGTGTGCGATTATCCAACTTTCATTACATGCAACGACAAATGAGCGCTGCAGAGTGCAAGACATCCAGGCCACAGTGATCAGAAGCGTTAGTGAAAATGCAGAAGAGAGGACAGGATCTCGATTGGCGGCTCGCGCAGAGAAACTTTCAAACAACAGCAAAAAAGGCACTAAACAGGTAAGTAATGTGTAGTGACTTAACATGGACAATAGAAACCATAGATGAAGCAAAGGGCAAGCAAACAGCTTAGTCTTTGGTAGGATCATGAGCAGATGTCGTCGTCCATTTACATCGCCTAGTGGTTTGTCACAATCTTCAACTAGTGTAGTTTTGGCGCGCTTATCATCCCCGGCGTTCCCTTTAGCTACGTTGTATAAAGACAATACAAACAACTTAAGAATTTTTAATACTTCGTCAGTTGCAAACTCGTAATTATTTGTTCGCCAATCTGTAGCCCAGCAAAGTTTTCGTTCTTGTTTGCATTAATTCCACCGTAGAAAGGAAGACGGTCCTCAACTCGCACTTCAGTTAGGAAAGAAAAGGCCTTCTCCACGTCTGGGATAGAGAAAGTTATAAACACGAAATGTTGCAAAAACTGGTGCACAAAGAAAGTCCTCAATAGAAGTGATGTTTCGAAATGCAGGAAAGTTTACCGCTCACTTTCAGAAGAAGAACAGAGGTCCTTTATTTTGAGGTTCTTCACATTTTCTGTCTATCATCATCAAGGTAATAAAGTTGCTCCATGAAAAAAAAAATGATAGAATGTATAGCACTTTCTTGTATTTAATTTTTTGACGTTGTTGTTATTGTATTTCCGCCTTTTGTTACTTGTCTTTAATGCGTAAAACTGACCAGGGTCACGCGACCTGTGGTTAATATTACAATATTGTCCCTCAGCAAGGTCTAACAGACCCCTCTTACCCAAATTGCATTCGTTAAGCATTTTATTTATTATAAGTTTGTTTATTTTTGTTGTTGTTGTGGTTGTTTTAAAAGGTAAAAGGCAGTATACATTTCGGGCAAATGGTAAAAACGTATGCAGAAAAGCCTGGCTAGCCGCTCACAGTATTTCCCGATCAACGTAAGTTAATCTCTAAAGATGCTCATTACTTTTCCTTTGACCTTTGACTGAATAGAAACCTAGCGCTCTCCAGTTCAAGTTCAAGATTATAATAACCTGTCTCTTGAATGCAATTAACGAACGGAAGAACAACTCAATGGTGAAAAGTAGGTCTTCTCCTTGTAGGTTTTACCGTCTACAGAGGGAATTTGAACGAGATGGTCGTTGTTCGGCAGAGGGGGCCAGAAAGGGCCGGCAAATGAGGAAGCCAAGTACACTTAAAGCAGAAGCTTGGTTTAATGGTTGGTTGCTGTAGTAACTTTAAGTAAATGAGTTAAGAGATGTCAGAGATTTCAACTTATAAATTAACTGTCATTCTTTCCAATATGACTAAACCCAGTTTGGTGGTTTCAATTAATCACTCGACATAATTCTCCGTTGTTCATAATATATTAACAACTCACAGGTTAATTTATTTTAATTTTTGATTCACAGATTTCATTGAACATAGCGCAGATCGCATACCGAACGAAGACAAATACTGTCTACCAACATGCTTAACTAAACGGGAGGTTTACCTAACCTACGTTGACGACCTTAAAACTGCTGGCAAGCACCCTGTCTCTTGGGCAACCTTCTCTCGAATGTGGAAAAAACAATTCAGGAATGTGATTATACCAAAGGTACGGATAAAAGTTGATAGCAGTCCAAAAAGGGTCGACATAAGGCTCCATATATAAGCAACCACACTAATTTCAACCTTTCTTTTAAATAGGAAAACAAGTTTACAAAATGTGGTGTCTGTGTGGCCCTAAAGTTATGCCTTCAGGGTACAACGGATAAGGATAAGAGAAAGTCATTGTCATTTAAAAGAAAGGTGCACAATGAACAACAAATGTAAGGCTATACTAAGTTGTGCTACTTGTAAACAAACTTGTTTGATTTATAAGATGCATGTCACCACAAATTATTTTGCACAATAGAATTTCGGTTCCCTGAGTTATACTGATTTCTCTACTATTTTGAAAACTGAGTCTCCTCCAGTGATACTTTTGAGTACTCCCTTTCAGGTTGTTTTCTGAACTATCACGGTGCCGGTGTATATCTGTTTTTTTTTTTTGTTTGTTTTTTTTTCCCGTATCAAATAGGTGTTACTGTGATTTGTCCTAATAGTTATGCCACAAACGTTTTCTCTTATGTCATTCAAGGGCTGAAAGAAGAGCGTATTATAGCAACTGTTTAAAGGCCGAACTCGATCCGGACCAGTATCTGTCCATTATAATTGACGGTATGGATCAGTCCAAAACTAACCTTCCACACGCAAATTGTCTCTCTAAGGTAAGGCCCGTTACTTCTTTTATGAAATTATAAGAAAACGCACGATTATTAAATCATGTCACTCATTAGTTTCTTAAGCTTTAATCGTCGGCCAAATTTGTTCCCTCATGGTTCCTAAACAGTTCAGAATGAACAACACATGATCGAGGTGGTAACTTGAGAATGAATTAGAATTCCCACATAAGCAACGATAAGAAATACATTCTTATGTTATAACTTATTATTACTTCATAGGATGAAGCTTATCACTTTTTGAGAACCCACGTCACCGGGGCTATTTCGCATGGAGACGGTAGAGTTTTCAGCTTTATAGACTTAATGCGATGGCCACATGATTCGAACCTGACGTTGAATGTCCTGTTACAGATATTTATGGAACTATCTGAGGTACTTAAGTTAAGCGATCAATTATCCCTGAAAACTGACGATTTTGTGTTTATAGAACACGTTAAAATTGATAATCCTGGGTCTTACTTTTATAACATGTTTCACCCTGCTAACAGAGTCGCTTCGAACTTTCCCGACTTGTCTAGCAAAGATGGAAGTGACTCGATCTGCTAGCAGCGTCAGTACAACCCGTTAACCATGACACTGATGCTAATTTGTAATTGTGATTGTTGTTTTCCACTTATCATGGCAAACCTTCGTAAGAACTGTACAAGACTAAGCGCATCATAACCGTTTTGATGTGGTTTTTCACTGTTTTTTTTTTTAGGAAGGACGCTTACCCCCGTTCCTATTCCTACAGATGGATAATTGTTATCGAGAATGCAAGAATCGCTATATTCTTGGCTTTTGTTCGCTTCTTGTAGAGAAAGAGATTTTTCAGGAAGTAAGTGCCAAAGACAAATACATAAAGTAACAGCGTCAGCTGTAATAGTATAACTCGATCGATTTAGCCAAGAATTTCCACCATACGTTTTCCCTTCGGTCACAAAGCGCTCAAGTATGTAGTTCAGTTTCCTTCCTTTTTGTTCTTTGTAAAACCAAATTTTTTTCGCCTTTTCAGGTTCGCTTGTCTTTTCTTATGGTAGGTCATACACATGAAGACGTTGACCAGGTAAGAGCACTGATTTGAATTAACTTTGCATTTCAAATTTAAACGAGAATGCCGGTTTAACATGAAGACCTAACAATTTTTTAGCTCATAACTTGTAATGTGTAAGGAAAAATGCCTAAGGCAGACGAGCTTATTTTTTATCCGCTCTTTAGAACTTCCCATTGCACAAAGAATATCTGTTACTCGGATAACACTTAATGCTGTCCAAAAATAATTTCCCCTTTAAGTTCAAGTGATTTTGGTCCAGTGAGAGGCATATGGACCATATGCTAAACAATAAGGGAATTCGTTTTGAAACTGTGTACTAAAACAAAAGTGATGACGAGAACTTAATAGAAAGCTATAAAACATAAGTATAAAAAATCTACTCAATTCCCAACATGCACGTTTTCCAGTTGCATCAATATTCATTTTCATGCAGTCTAATAAATTTCTTTTCACCCTTTCATTTTCAGTTTTTTAGTAGAATTTCAAAACGACTCCACGTGAAGGACTCGATGACGTTGCCCGCTTTAGTGAGGAACATCCAAAAAGCCCATACCCCAGCTCCAGACGTCCGCGTGATACAATTCATTTTTGATATTAAGGCATGGATTGAACCACTCCTAAACAAAATAAAAAATCACGTGTACCCTCATACGTATAGATTCTTTAAGAGAAATGGCCAAGTCCGAATGAAATACAAAAACTGGGCAAGTGATGAGACGTGGCTTCCGGAGGGTCCTGGTCAACGCATGTTGAGCAGTACACCACGGGGAATCCCTCCCCTAGTCAGGCCTGGTACAAAGAAGTTGTTGCCGATCAAAGACCTGGAGGAGTGCGTGAAAAAGTGCAAACGCTTGACACACGAAGACAGGCAATGGTGGTCCTCTTTTATCCTCGCTGAGAAAGCATTCCGTGCGAAATGGGAAGCTGCTTCTGCCAAATTTCTCAGTGAGGGTAAAAGAGCAGAGTGGCACCTCAACAAATTGAAGAGGCATCGCCCGATTAAGCAAGCTACAACAACCGACCCGGACCAACAACAGCGGGAAGAAACCCTGAATGATCTTCTTAGGAAAGCAGACCATTTCCCACAAGTGAGTCAGTAATTTAGTGCTTAATGCACAAATGTGGTCTTTCATGGGCTTTTTGTACAGGCATTGTGACATAACATTCGAACCCCGTACATTTGGGCTCTAAGGTTACCATAGATAGTATTGGTAAAATAAGGGTGTCTGTAATAAGCGTTAAAGTCAAAATTAACAAATCATTATCACACGAAGACGTTATCATCCTATCCATTCAGTGCAGTACAGTTTAATATGTCCGTGAAAACACTATTGACATACAACGGAACTTGTATAGTAATCGGGAGAACAAGTTGTTGACAAAATAGTGAGAAATTAAAGACAAGACTTTATCATACCTAAAATACAGATACAGTGCTGCTGTCAGACCCTGGTCGCCTTGAGTTTTTGTAAGTTATCAATGAAATAATTTATGTGTGGCTTGGGGAGAAGCGTCGGGAGCTTCAACTTAATTTTCATTTTCTACATTTTTGCTGACAGGTCACGGTGCAGGAGAAAAGGAAAAACGGAGGCGACGGTGCTCCAAGAAAAAGGCAGAGGAGATCTAAAGAGAGCATTTCCTCTTAAGCCTATGTTATTCTGTGTATATTTCATTCTCAAGAAATTCGTTCAAGTAAATGTTTGTTAGAAAGCTCACTAGCACAGTTATAAACAAAGCAAAGGTGATTCATTACTTTTTTGTTCTACGGTAACACAATAAGGAGAAAAGCAAAATTTTTTTTTTTCTTATTTTGTAGGCAAACCCGTCAGTAAAAAAAACGAAAAACAAACAAAAACCAAAAAACCTACAGTCCTGAGTCTAAGCAAGACGTATTGAGGGAGTATTTCGTGTGCGGCGAGTAGATTAAGATTATATCACAAGTTGCACGGATAGTGTTTCCAGGGCCTGCCAAAGCGATGCGGTCTCTGATGAGGTTTTGTAAAATTATCATTGCCAGGGAGCCCATAACGTATGGGCTCCTGTCATTGCGTGCTTTTTGAGCACAACGCAAAACTGAAAATGACGTGTAAGAAATCATTAGGTGTATTATCTCGATCTGCTTTTTACGAGTGACATTTCACAATGGTCACCGTTTTTATAAAATGCTCGGAAAAATAAAGTCTAAAATAATATGTAGTATACTTTAAATCATGCTTACTTGAATAAAACAATGTATATACAAAATTGATTAAATGCAAGAATACGGCAATATCAAATAGTGAAGAGAGTACAGGCGGAAAATGTTGATTAGCCAGTTGTCAAAGTTAACGACAGCAGAAAGGGCTATTGTGTGCGTACCCACTCTCCCACGTAAGTCGTCCTTTCATGTGAACATGGAGAATTCCTAGGGAAATCTTTTGCTCTGGGGCAAGTCCAAAAATGAGAGTAGAAAGCGTAGTCCTCGATCGAAATTTTTACTTCCGAAAGGTGTCGTAAACGAAAGTCACTTCCGGAATTAAGAGAGACGAGAAAAAAGGCCATTGCTGGACGCGAAGAGATACATAACATCATGATACTTTTTGTGATATATTCTTCTAGATGAAAATGAAGTAACACCTGAGGTAAGCGGTTTATATTATTTTTTTGGGGGGGTGGGGGGCATTATAATATGTCGATTCTTAAGAGAACTTTTCGTAAGAAACTTTGAGTTTTCTACTGCACCTTCGAACAGGCTTCTGTTTCCATTACATCGATTTTACACCAGTGGACGTGACGAGAATTAAAGTTGGCGCAAAGGAACCGACTTTGGCGCCAAAACGGATAACGAAAGTAATTGTTTAATATGAATGGGAAAATGAAAGAGTTTTGTGACAAGCATGACTCAAATAGAGAGTGCGTTTGTTTTGTAATACCGTTTAAAGTGTTCAGCAAAAAGATTAGATTTGTTCACCATTAATCACAATTGATGGTGCCTTGATTATCGGCCATTATCGCCATAGCATATTCCTGCTTTGGTCCTGTCTGCATACTTTTTGTTTTCTCGCGCATGGAAAGAATTCAAAGCCGTTGATAGTTATCTCAAAGTCGACATGTCATGAGATGCCTGCAGTCGCTCACCGTATGCCATTAGATTGTAACGCTCTCTTTGCGTTCAGTCAAGTCTCGCCGCCGTATGACTAAATAACTTATACTCGAAACTTTCTTCTAACAACTTTTTAGGGCGCGTAAAAATGTGCCCTTTAAATCTGATCGATCACCGAATAACGGTCAAACAAAATGTTTCCCAAAACGTGTCAGAGTAAAACCTTTCTGGCCTTTCAAAATTTTTCTGTATAAAAGTTAATACATCTTACGTATAAATATGTCTTTAAAAAGTGATGCTTAGAGCAAAATGAAAAACGGACACGGCGGTTTTTCCTTAGGTGACGTCAAGTTTGCCTTTCTTTTTATTCTAAACAGATTTCATTGTTAAATCAAGGTGAAATAAAGGGAAGTCTAAAGATCGTTTCAACTTAAGAAAATAAATGTGTTAGTGTACTGTCTACGAAATTTGCGTGCAGGAAAAGGGCTGGAATGTCAGCAATTGTCACCTGATAACTGATAAACTTCCTCTGGGCAGTGTTGATTTGTTCTGTTTCCTATTCACAATTATTGTATCACTGATCTATTATCGAGAGATAGTTGGATAGTTGCATGCTTGTTATGAGCTACGCTTCTTCAAAGATCATAAAGTAATTTTCTGATTTTCTTGTTCTATTCTTGAACATTCCACTGTTTCGTAGGTACTGGGTTAAAAAGCCTATCGGTTATTTGAAAACGGTTAAATTTTGACGTTTTTCAAAAACATGATAAATAAACCAAAAGAGTTTTGGATGAGTTCACGGCAGCTAATGGATCAAATGTGCATATATGCGTGCAACCTTCCAGTATGTACTCGAGAATGATGCACTGACTTGTCATGAAATAGATTTTTACCTCACGGGTCAAATTCACACTTGTGGAATGTAGCATATTATCCCGTTATTCTCTAACAAACTTGTGATTGGGTATAATGGGTGTAGTATTATTAGCTGTTATTAGCTGTTATCCCGTTATTCACTAACAAGCTTGCCATTGGATCTAATGGGTTTGTTATCTGATAACATTAGACTAGCTCTTAGCCAAAGATAATCTTGATTCTGATTGGCTCTAATAGCTGATAACAGGCAATAACAGCTAACACCAATTAGTCCCAATTATATTGAACGAGTCTCAATTAAATTGAACGGGTGTTCTGTATTGATTGTCTTCTCTCTTTCTGTCCGTGAAATCTCTTATGTTTTTCCCCAAAAAATGGCTCTGAAACGTGTATATACCTGCCTAGCAATTTCACGTCACTAGAGCCAACAAGGAGTCACATACCTAAAATTCCTCTAAAGCACAGTCTCAGTCAAAATGGTTGGGACAGTTTAGGGTCTCCTTGTCCCCTGAATGTTGGTGCACAAGATTTGGTGACCGAACCGCGATAAGCAACTTTGAAAGGGACGAGGGGAGCACGAGAAGGAAAAAAAGAGCATTTGGTTAAAGTGTGCCAACTATTTTTGTCTAAGACTGTAGCTACTCTAAACTAAAGGCTGTCACTTAACCTACTACAGCTAGTTATTATAAAAATAAAACAGAGAACTGTCATAACCTGTAAAACTACATGTTACGTCTACTCTGTAGCTCACTACTTTAACTATCTAACTAACCGGTAGCTGAATCATCTTTGCCGAATGGGGCACAACAGCTACCCAGAATACTCTCTCCTCTTCATTAAACCAATGAAGCAATGTGCTGGCATGATAAGTGTCTTGCTGTTTTTTCTCTTCTTTCCATCCCGCACATTGCTTATGTCTGAGCTATTTCGAATACTTGTATATTTTCTCTTCCCAAGAAGTCGATTTTCATACAAAACACGCATATTGCGAATTTGATTTTTCTGGCTTTTTCATAGTCATTGACCTTGTTTTCCAGAATTTTTGGCAATACCAACTCCATACACTTAGTGGAATGTTCGATATATTCTTTCATCTCCCCTTCTGTTGCTGAATTGATCAAAGTTGTCCAAAGACCATCATTTACTGCTTTAACATTTTCCCTCTCTGGAATGAAAAGAGGACTTCCGCAATGAATAGGTCTTAAAGCCTGCTGTGTTTTCTTCATCCTTACACGAAACTGAGCCTTTGACAAGCTTAATTTTTTATTATCACTTCCTAATATTTTACTGGAAACTAAAGGCCACCTTTCTACTTTTGCTGGTGGTGCACCTCCAAAGTCATCCCGAGTCTCACTGATCTGAATCTAAAGGACATTTTTAAAGAAAACATCATCCTATACTAATTATGTTGATAACTCTAAATACTGTATAGATTTAGCCAGGGCTAAAAGCGAAGCTCCCTTTAATAAGATCATAATTTAAATCAAACAATAAACTTGTAATCCACAGATGTGACTTTTGAGGCAAAGGCTAAGTGATTTTAGAGAAAAATAATTTGACAGTCCAAGACTGAAACAAATTTTACATCAAGTTAATAGTCTTATTTGTACACCCAAAAATAGCAATCATGTTCGATCACAGTAGATTAGGCCTGGAAAGTGTATTGTATTTGCATTAGCTGTTGCATCATAATGTGGCATTCACCAGTCTCTCCAACACAGCTCCGTTTGAGAGATTAATAATGGGACAACCCCGAAATATAATACTATGAAGGAACGGTGAAGCAGACTATTTTTCCCGAAACTTTGTGTACACATTAAGGACAACAACAACTTGCCACATGGTAAGTTTCATCGATTTTAATTTCCATTTTCTAGCAAATTTCCAGACCTAAACTTCGCCCCATATGTTCTCTATATTTAACCATGTTATGAAATCCGAACATGACACTAACAGTGAGCCTGGGTTACCTGTGATCAAAGCACGCGCTTCCTTTGCACAACAAATTATAGCATTGAACACATTATAAAACGTTTTCATGAAAAGAATTCCATTATGCCAGGACTTTTCAGTTAGAAACATCTGGTTCTATGTTCAGGGTAATAATTATGGGATTTTAGTGAAAAAGATAAAAAAATTCCCAAAATCACCTTTTCGGCCAGCCAGATGGGTTGTCACTTTTGACAGGTACCAAATTTGCAGTGCGATTAATAGAGTTACCATTTACCCTTCAACATGATAGAGAATTTGTTATGTTCAGGTTTTATTTTCCTTTATCTATAAAACTGTTTATGGTTTTGTTATGGGTAATCTTTAAAAGTAAGTGATAATTTACGCGCAGCATTTTGAGTATTCCTGCAAGCGATGTTTATGTTAGACTGGAAACAACCGGTGCAGCAATAAAAATTGCGAGAGGGACTACTAACAATCAATAAAATAAATATAATTCGGTAAAACATGTACAGAGACAATAATTTTCATTCACGAAGACAAGTATTGAGAGTAAAGTGTCTCTGAAAATCATGAGTCAGGTAAGCATAAGCTTAGTTATGTTTTAAGCCGGCTTCCCAGTGTTTGCTCTTTTTCAATATGAACTCAAGGCAAGAAAATCGCTCAGAGCTTTCTGTTTACAACCAAAATCAGAACTAAATATTCTTCGGGACCTTTTCTTCTCTTTTCTTTGATACTATTGTAGGGTAGATCATTGCTTGTGTATAAATTTAAGCTGCATAAACCATACGCTCGACTTCAGGAAACTGAAAAAAGAAACACATCAAAGACAATAATTGCTCACGCTTACCAGTCAAGATGCTGCTTCTGAAGGTCATCAAGTGTCCCAGAATTGCTCTAGACTTTTCAACCCTCTTATGCCTCAAGCAAATGCAAGTGAGTAACCTCATTTTTGAAAACGATGCCATCCGAAATCGGATTTCCAATGCCACAAGCTGTGCATCTGTCAAAAAAAAGCACAATAAACAAACCAGCCATGAATTACAGAACAATCTTGATAGCAGCTGTATTTCATTTTGTACATCAAGTGGAAAAAGACAGTTTAAGGTGGCTCAATACAGTTTTTCAGGGGCATAAACTACGTTGCCATAAACAAAGTTTTGGAAAAATTACCACCACAGTTGTATTAGATAAAGATGAAAATTTGTTGTGATCGGGTTGCAATGACATCGGAGTTGTCATAGCAACAAAATGACGCTATTACGTATTTTACTTACAGTGCTGAGTTGTTCAAAGCTGGGTTAAGATAACATACATACATACATACATACATACTTTATTTGTCATGTAGGTCAGTGAAAAAAGAGAGGCAGCTAAAGAGCTGATGTGGACCTACAAACTAAAAAGTATCTACAAAAAAAGTAACTAATAATATTAACAAACCAATGAATTATTTACAGTGAGTAAGGAAAAATAAAACAATACCTAGCAAGATAAACAACAGTTGACTGTTGCCTTAATATATATAATTTACAATATCTTTATTTATTCCCTGTAACCCATTAAATGTTATTTTATCTAAAATGTCAGATTTTTCTTTAAGAGCAGATTTAAAAGAACCAATATTGGGTTTGCTCTTTAAGTACATGGGTAAGTTATTCCATAGAATAGATGCACGATGGGAGAAGGAAGATCGAAGGAAGTCACTTTTAGTGCAACGCACGTATAGTTTCAGACTGTCCCTGAGATTTCTTAATGGAGAATGTTTAATAAGTAAAGAATTTATACCAGCCGGAGCCCTGTTATAAAATGCTTGATAAGATATGGTTGCAATCCTCTTTTTGTACATGTATGATAAAGACTTCCATTTTGTCGCTGCCAGGACCTCAGTGCTAAGAGTAGAATTCTTTATGTTAAAAATAAATCTCGCTGCTCCGATGTGAATGTCCTCCAGGGTCTGAAGAGATTTTGAAGATCCCCATAATGCAATTGAATACGTAATACTTGGAATGATACCTTTGAAATAAATTGACTCTAAGATGCGACTGTCGAGACCTTTTAAGTGTTTCAGTTTCTTCACTCTTGCTGAAAAACGTTTGCTCAAGGATTTGATATGTGGCGACCAGGAGAGTTTATTATCGATTTGAATCCCTAAACATTTAGATTTAGAAACAAAGGACAACTCCTTTTGCCCTAAACATATTTTCTGTAAGGGCCCGATGAATTGTGATTTAGATAACAACATCAATTCGGTTTTTGCAGGATGAATAGTCATGAAGTTAACCATAGCCCATTTGTTTAAGTCGGCAATCGCCTCCTGAATTTTAGATAAGACTTCATCAACAGTATTTCCAATACAAAAAACTGTAGTATCATCCGCAAACATTTCAACAGAAGCATTTGTTGTGGCTTCAGGTAAATCATTTGAGTAAATACTGTAAAATCTGGGACCGAGTAAAGACCCCTGAGGCACACCAGTATCTATTTCCAAAAATTCTGAGTTAGAACCATTTACAGTTACAAATTGTTTACGATTTTCGAGGTAATTTAGGAGCCAATCGTAAAAGGAGCCACTAATGCCTATAGAGTGTAATTTATCGATGAGAACTGTATGGTTGACGCAGTCAAACGCTTTCTGAAAGTCAATGAAGACTACGGCAATAACCTTGCTTTCATCCAGGGCCAAACGCCATCGTTCTGTTAGTGAGAGTAAAAGAAGTTCAGGTGAGCCTCCTTTTCTGAAGCCCCATTGATTTAAAGAGATTTGATTGTTGCCATATAAGAAGTTGTCAAGTTGTTGGCTTACAACATTCTCTAATAGCTTGCCCGGAATGCTGAGAAGGGAGATCGGCCTGTAATTTCCGCAGTCGAGAGTGCTCCCTTTCTTGTGAAGACATTTCACCTGTGCCTGCTTCCACTGGCTTGGGAATTTGCATTCCAAAATACTTCTTTGAGCCAGTGGCATAAAGCAGTCCAAAAATACATCTCCAATAAGGCGCAGTCCCCTGCTTGAAATATCATCAGGACCACTTGCCTTGCCAGGTTTCAAACACTTCAGAGAAGATTTCAGAAGATCCTTGTTAAGGGCTATGTTAGAGAGAGAAAGAACAGGGATTTCACTGTTATTTCTTGCAGACTGACAAGGAGAGTTTATTAAAGAGTCTTGTATTGATTTCGAAAGAAATTTTCCAACATTGACAAAAAAGAAATTTAAAGCATTGGCCTTTGATGTGTCGTCTGAGTGAATAACTCCAGAATTATCTTTAATTGGACCGATGTTTGTAGTTGTTAGCTTTCCCTCAAAAGATCTTACGGTCCTCCAAAAATCTTTTGCAGAGGTCGTCTCGTCAAATTTTGATAGCCAGTAATTTGACTCTGCTGATCTAAGGAGATTAGTGCAGTGATTTCTTGCCTTCTTATAATCTGTCCAGGCTTGTGAGCCCTTCGGTGTTTGTTGTGCTTTAAGAAGCAGTTTATAACCAGGGTTTAACCCAGGGTTAGTGCGAGATTTGAATTCAGATTTGAGAGCTTAAAAAGCATTTCAGTTATAATTCTTCTTGTCTACAAGTTAATGATTGGAAGCTCTAAAAATAGCAGAGAAAATTATCCGCAAAAATGCTTTTGAACACAAGAAAAACAAACACGGGTTAAATTTAACCCCGGGTTAAGCGCTAATCGGCCTTCGAACAACCGGGCCAAGAAGTATTTTCCGGCACTGGGAACTGTTCTTCCAAAATCGTTCATGGGAGCTTTTTCCTCCAATAGCAGCCTCGATGTTCATGAAGTTTAAGGGGAATCTGTACGAGCGTTATCGAGATATTTCGGGATGAAGTTTTTATGGTTAGAAACAGTAAAAAATGGACAATACTGTTGTTTGGCCGTTATCTGTAGAAAATGAAGCGCTTTTTACATGCAATTTAGCCTCATAGTAGTTTCAGTCTTTTTAAAAACGTGTGTGAAAGATCATGGAGATAGCTCCAGCCGATTGCTAGAAAGGAGGGTTTTATTAGTATGTATCGAAGCGCTCTTTTTAGCGGTTTTTTAACATTTTGGTCTTCTTTAACAAATTGGCAAATAATTTTTAAACTGGTCGATAGATTTTTTTAATAATTTAAGATTCTTGAGATTAACCTTTCTTTTATATGACCTTTTAGTTTCAAGATTATTGATACTTTGTAAGGCAGTAAAATAAGGGCTGCAATTCGTCACTTTTTTATCAGAAGTTTCGTTATTACCAGTGAAAGCCTCTCATTATTCAAGGCATTGTCTCCAAGTTTCATTTTCACGTGAACAACAGTAACTAACAATGCATTTGACATATGCAAAAATGCTAGCTATTGTTATGTGCGAAAATATGAAACTTGGAGATAATACCGTGAATAATGAGAGGCTTACACTTGTAAAAACAAAATTTCTGCCAAAATATTGGCGAATTGTAGCCGTTATTTTACTGCCTTACAATAAATCAATAATCTTGGAACTAAAAGGTCATATAAAAGGAATGTTAATCCCAAGAATCTTAAATTTTAAAAAAAATCTATCAAAAAATTATCTATTTAAATCTATTTAAAACATATTCGCTAATCTGTTAAAGTAGACCAAAATGTTCAAAAACTGCTAACAAAAGCGCCTCAATACATACTAATCAAATCCTTTCTAGCAATTGGCTGGAGCTATTTCCATGGTCTCTCACGCACGTTTTTAAAAAGATTGAAACTACTATGAGGTGAAATTGCATGTCAAAAGCACTTCCCTTTCTACAGATAACAGCTAAACATCAAGATTATCCATTTTTTACCGTATTTCTAACCACAAAATCTTTATGCCAAAATATCTCGATAACGCTGTTACAGATTTCGCTTAAACTTCACGAACATCCAGGCGGCTATTGGAGGAAAAAGCTCCCGTGAATGATTTTGGAAGAACAGTTCCCAGTGCTGAGAAATACTTCTGTAAGTAAAATACATAATAGCATCACTTCATTGCTATGACAACTCCGATATCATTGCAACCCTGATCATAACAAATTTTCATCTTTATCTAATACAACTGTGGTGGCAATTCTTCCAAAACTTTGTTTATGGCGACATACTTTATGCTCAAACTTAGGAGGTATTGGCCTTGAAAAAGTGTATCAAGCCACCTTAAAACATCACAAGATGACACAAAACTCTGTCAGCTTCAGCTATCAGTAAGCAGGTTTCCAGATGTTGCATAAATTTTGCGCATGAACTCACCTGTCAAATTTTGACCAATCAGAACACAAAAATTGGAGTTAGAGCGTTATCAATGTGTGACACTGAGAAAAGTCAAAAGCGATTGCCTTCCCTGCATGTAAAAGCCGGTTGAATTTTCGCGTCCAAGGTCAGTTCGAAATCAAAATTTTAAAAGTGCGGCTCATGAACACAACTTATTTCATATGTATTTTAAAAAAATTGAACTTGAGCCTGCGATCATTTGAAAAGTAGCCACTTGTCAGCGGATAACTTCAAAAACACTTGAACTCAGTGGGTCGATACCTGAGCCCGCGATACGGTCAGGCGATACTGGTCAGCAGAAACACTATTTTGACAGCTGTCAGTTAATCAAAAGATGGATTACAATATCAGGTTGCGGGCTCTCAAACTAGCTAGAAAGTGTGAGATTAAACATTGGTATGCCTGTGGGGCGGACGGACGGAAGGTCGGGTGGTGATGTATGGTCATGTGATTGTCTAACTTTCTAGGATGGATAGATTTTCTTAGCTAAGGGGCTTTAAATTGAGCCCGTGATCAAATAAAATATCAGCGGAAAACTTTTAAAAACTACTTGACCTCAATGGATAGAAAAATTAGCCCGTGATACAGTCAGAGAATGATGGTCAGCATATACTTTAGTTTGACAGCTGTCAATTAACCTTCATTAGAATGGCAAATATTCGAATTAACAGACTACGAGTGTAAGACATCTCCGTCCGGCTTGTTGTGGAAAATGCCAGATCATGTACCTGAGCGAACCTGACCCACGTTATTAGTTTGCTGATAGTAGTCTGCACATATCCCATTTTGACAGCTGTCAATAGACCTTAATTTGGCTTGCCAATATAACTTTAAAGGACTGTCAGCCAACTGACAGCCCTGCCCGGGGTAGTTTCGTTTTTATGTTGAACTGGTAAGTGTGACATATTATATCAGCTTATATGTAGGGACAAAACGACTGGCCTTTCATCTGAGCCCGCAAGATGGTAATAATTCTCAGCAGATGTCTGATTTTAACAGCTGTCAATCTAATCATACTCATTCGGATGGCTTACAAAAGTGAAAGGCTCGTCAAGTTGTGCAAGATCTATTGTGACATTTGACATCGGGTTACAAGAAGTGTGTGTACAGGTGGGCGGGTGGGCGTACGCTACATCATAACCAAATTTTCTCGTATGGATAGTTTACCAAATTTTGTTACCCATGGTGCTCCGTTGCGCACTAAAATACAAGTAACCAATTCATTCATACTATGTGCGACCTCAGATTATGAGAATATTTTTCCACTAATTCTTCACAAAAGCAAGGGAGGAACACTGATACTTCCCCCACATGCTTTGAAGACGAGAGACAAGGGGTGGGTTGAGATAAGTTTTAGGGGGCAATTTTTGGTTTCCTTTGTTTTACAGTAAGGCTAATATTTTAGAAGTTTCAAAGCAGTATTGTATCAAAATAAATGAAAGAAATCTTACCTGTCTTTTCCTCTTTGCAATTTTTCCCTCTATGGTGTTTACTTTCTTTGTGAGTTGCTCCAATTCTTCTTTCTGTCTTTGAGCCTCAGCTTTCAAAGCTTGGGATAGCTTCGTTATTTTCCTCAATGCTATCCAGGCGAAGCTGCACTTGGCGAATGGTAAGGTTTTTCTTCTCTCTTTGATACAATCCAATTGGGAATCGACTGTTTCTCTTGACTAAGGGAGGATCTTCTTTGGAAAGCTCACTACAAAAAAACACCCTTGATTTAACTTTTTAGTGCCACGTTTTGGCGCCCTTCATTTAGCAGATTTGGGTAGAATATACATTAAACTTAAAGTGTATATGACAGAAACTTTTTTATTTGCTTGATAGAATCTATACAGTGTTTTGATAAGGAAAGCAAAAAAATTTTTCGATAGTGATTTTTCTTCCCCGTGTTTTAACCTGGCAAAAACGTGAAATTTCACTTCTGGTGAGCTACAAAACCGTGCCCAGAAGACTGGGAATGATTGTGACGTCATTTCAGGATATTCTACTTCGCGGCAGGCAAATTACCTGGTTATTTTCTTATTTGTGTGGCAGTGTGTGGAGAATGGTTTTTGAGTTTCCCTGACCTTTTTTGATCAGAAACAGCAGAAATCAATAAAAAGTCGCTTAAGCTCCAATTTAATTGACTGTGAAAAAGAATAATGAGTTTTGAAAGCGATACGGAACAATCAGACGTGGAATCGATCAGGTCGCGCACTCAGATCTGCGAGACAGAGCTAGGATCAGATGAAGATGAAGAAGATGTGTACTATTCAGATCCAGAAGGACCGTATGTAGATGAACCTATTGTAGACGAGGAATGGCTAACAGAATACAACCGAGAACTAGAAGAAATTGAAAGGAGAAACCAGGAGTTACAAAACCGCTTTGACAGGATTGTCGAACCCAAGACATGGTAAGTGTTCGCTCTATTTCTCACCTTTTAATTATTAGCCTGAAAAATCTTATCGTACTAAGATCATACCTTGCCAATAAAAGGAAAGGATAAAAGTTGTATTCTTCAACTTAAACACTACGTTCCTTCTTTTTAATTTCAAAGGTGCTCATGTGGCAATTGAGCTCTTGATCGGCTGCAAAATTCCGGAGAATGCCTCTGCTGTAAGGAAATCGAAAAGTGCATCGAATCACTTGGTAGTACCGGCGTTCTGAATGAGGTGGAAATCAGTCCCAAATGTATTACATTGCATCCAGGTTTCAGTGTTGTTTGCCTTAACAGATGGTCTCTCCGATCAGCCGCAAGTAAATACAAAAGGATAGACGGTACAAAGTATTGTCAGACTGATACAGAGGAAAACTGAGTAATGTTTTACCCAGTTTTTTTTGTCAGAGCTATCTCTAGACTGTGTTCCCCAAAAGCGACGTTAGCCGGCAAAAGCGCCCGACAGTTGCAACAGAAGCAGTGGTTATTTGTTCAAACACCATTTTAAGAGAAAGATAATCAATCAATTGTTTTTGTCGCCCATTATTTTGTATAATAGAGAGATTTTACGTGACCCATGAAACAGACAATAAACCCCTACAATTTAGAAGACAATAGAAATAATGCATGATAGCATGTAGCCTTCTACTACCTGTTTAATCGGTTGAGTAGAATCACTATATTGCAAAAAACATATGATAAAGAAGAAAGCAAAATGTACTTTGCAGAGCCCCTAAAATCAAACTTTTCTCTAGGCTTGGGTGTGTGTGTGGGGGGGGGGGGGGGGAAGGGGGTTGCTAGCCACACCAAACCCCACACAAAGCATTTTGATGTCATCTTTTGCCTACTACTTTCATCTTTTCTTACTCTGCTCTACTCTTCCACCCTGGTCCTATTTTCAACTATATTCGACAGTTGATTTGATAATGTTCAGTTCATAAGATGTTAAAAGAAATGGGGATTTTAGAGACACAAAGAAATGGCACGATTGGAATAGAAATGCATCTGCCACTGGTCATGTGGTAATACTGGGCTCGCAGAGTTGAAATACAGGGCGAGGTCATCACTTGAATATTTATTTTTATGTCTTCATTCTTTTACACAAGTTTCTTCGTGGAGTAGCCTACAGAGAGTTTACCCAACTAGTACATGGTTTTCTAGGGGGGAAAGCGGATTCCACTGCCAGCATGTGCCTACCATGGAATAAGAACAGAACTTTCAGAAGAGAGTGAAGAATTTGTTGGTTTTGAAGATAATGAATAAAGATATTGCCTTTATGACCATTATTTTAAAATGCAAATAGCATAGCAGAGTCCATTGACAAATTTTATACTAGTTTGGACTAATATTGACTCAAAACATCAGCTGATTCCACAGAAACTATCTGTATCTTAATTATCTACAGTATAACTTGAAATAATGGTGATGCAAATCTCTCCCAGTTTGTATTAAGCAATTACCGGGCAACTTATTGACTTTGCCTCAAAATAAAAATAAAAAGGTCCACTATCACTGTCCACGGTTTTGTTGTGCCTGGTTCCTTGGACAATCAACTAGAAGGTTGTGCCCTCTCATGGGTCTTTTGCAAACTGTGCAATTCCTTGTTCTTCCTCCACTTGATGACTGTGCTGTAGCTACAGCTGCCTCTTGGGCAAGAACAACAGATACTGCAAGCAAAATAGGAAAAATATATTTAGTCCACCTTCATTACTGATAAAATGATAATAATATGCAACAATAATAATAATAGCGGGACTCCCGCCCGCGCGAAGCGCGCGTGGGACAGAGCCCCATACTCATGGAATATGGTCAACCTCTTTTCGCTTGGTTGTCACGTGACTAACCGAGCGTACGTACCTACGTACGTACGCGTCTACAGATTGTACGGGTAGGGTAGGGGAGCACAGGAAAAACGCTTACATTTTGGTGTCTTTTGTGAAAAATTAAAGCTCACCAAAAGGTCTGTTTGATCTTTAATTGACTTTAATTATAACATTAAATATTCAAAATGTAGAATGTACCTTTGTTATACCTTTAATTGACGTTTTGATTAAATTAAAGGCTACTAACCTTTTGGTCTTGTTTTATGACCTTTAATTTACCCCAAAATGAACTCTTAAGATTTAGTACCTTTAATTTTAAATTAAAGCAACCTAAAACAGTTTACAATCTTTAAATAAACTTTAGTTTTAACTTTAAAGTTTGTAAAGGTTATTCAGGACGGCCTCTGTCATTTTGAACTTTAAGCGACATTTAGTTGACCTTTAGGGTCAAGACACCGCAGGATCTCAGATATAGCCGAGCTATACACATCGTCTCTAGAGTTCAATACTTATAAAATATCTTATTTGATCGCAAGAGGCGTGTTACATACGCATGTCGTAGCTACATACATTCACTCTGGATCTGACAGAATTTTGAGTTTGCGTAGAAATCATGGAACGAGAAGAAATAAGTAAAGGGTATGTCTATTGCTCTCACTGTGACAACGTGGTATCACGTTCGACCTTCAAGAGGCACGAAAGGAAAAGATATTCATTGGACGCAAAGACTGATCACGCTACATCTTCACGAAATAATGAATGTGAGTACACAACAGCGCTAGCAATTAAGCTTTTATGCAATTATAAAAAATGCGTGTAGGTTCGTAGTCACTCAAATGAGCCATGCTTTATCACTTCTATTTCAATATAGTTGTCCTTGAAGAATCCTCTGTTGTTCAGGAATTATCTTGGAACGATTTAACCATCAGAAATAATAAGGGCATGCCATCAGCAGACAGTCAAGGTGAGCATAAAATAAAAATGCACCGCTCTGGTGACCTCTAAATAGATTATTTGTGCGAACCAGTAATCATACTTGACATATAAAATATGTTTGACAAATATAAATGAGGCATTGTTGTCCTTACCGACTTTAGCAAAAAACCGCAAAAGTGACAGACTTATGTTAACTTTCAGAATTTTGCCTTGAAGAAGCCTCTCTTGCCGATGCGGCATCTTCAAAAGAATCAACAACTCCAGAAGACGAAAAGGTGAGGTGTTTGGGAGGTCGAGCATACATTTAACAATAGAAAAGTACTGATAATAGATGTAATAAAAGAAACTATATGCTATTACGAAGGTATCGTTACGCATGGCCCCGCTTACCATTAATTACTCCACCATTTTATGTTATGAACGGTTTAAGTGAAGTTTGAGTGCTCAGCGATTCCCGAAATTATAGCATTCAAAGTGTAGTTTGATTTTCTTTTAGACTTCGGAAATTGGTCATGAGGTATTTGTTTAATTTAACTAAAGTAGAGGATGCGAACGATATTATAGTTGGATTATGTTTCAGTGGAAATGAATAAGAAAAAGTGGATGTGAATATTTCAGGAAATTGAAAATAACTTATAGCTTTGTGCGCAGGAACCTGCGCTTTTCTTCGTCGTGTAGACGCCTGGAACCCTGGACGCTTATTAATTAAGT